>CM021109.1:1443882-2043882 GCA_007115665.2 Sequoiadendron giganteum | reverse complement strand
GTGATACTCGCCAAAATATTTCCCTCATAGACGAGAAGGGATACTTGGTCATCTCAGATTAAATATTTTTGGTCGAGGGCTCTGGTCAGAAGGTCGAAACTAATATGTCTAAGAATTCTTAAAAATTGGCGAGCTAGAAAAATTAGAGCAAGAGGGGAGAACAAACCTCTTGAGTTGTCTCATTTGGTGACCAAAAAATTGTTGCAAGTATGGATGTGTTTGATGGTGTTGTCATTGATTTCAACATAGTACAAGTTGATTGCAAATAGTATTTGTATAGTTGAGATACTGTAGAAGTGCTTAGAGTACATGGAGCTATATTTATGAAGTTGTAGCTATGTTTTTGCCAAGTTTTTTTGAGAAAATTTGAAGAATAATGAAGGCAATGTTGAAGTTGTTGAAAATTCAGGAGTTTTCTTAGCTTAATACTTTGTAAAAATTTAATATTGTTGATCTAAATATTATTTTCCTTTGTTACAGATTCTTTGTGGGTGATTATCTGATTAATCCATTTGACTGTTTGTATAATGTAGACAGAAGTTGATAGAAGTAGATAGGATATTATAAAGGTTACACAAGCATATACCGTGGAGAAACCCTTTCAGGAAAAAACTCCAACAAGAATTCATCTATTATTCAATCTATGAAGTAGATTACAATACTTCCAATTCTTGCTTGAGAATGCCTCTTTTGCTTTCACCAAAACTTCTTTGCAACCTGCAATAAAACTGATAATATCCCTCTTCAACTTGATTGAGATAAATAGGCATTGATCAACTTTGTAAACTCCAAATGAGTTACAATTACAATGCTCAAGCCCTATCCCTAAAAGGTAGGCCTATCTCTTGCAAGTAGAGTTATGCCATGAAGAACAATGTCAAACCCTCTCCTTCATCCATTTGGGCATCCCAAATTGAATTCATAACTCAACCTTTATTCTGAAGATATATTCAAAGCTTGTCCACAAAGTTGGCATCCAAAAGAGGGCCCACTTAACTCAACCTTTTGAAATATCTCAACATGCAAAGGAGTTAATTTCAAGAAGCCAACTTGGGCACCCAAGGTGGGTCCAAGTCATTTCTTGTTAACTAAAACATTTCTCAACACCATTCATGTAAGAATGGTCATCCCCTATTAGCTAAAGGTAGTCCCTATTATCTGTCATGCAACTCAATTCATTAGCCATGCATTCCAAGTTAACTGAAGTCAACTAGCATTCAACTAAAACTAATTGAAGATAACTGAACCATAACTGAACTAAACTAAACTAAATTGAACCTCGTACACATCACCCCCTGTTTTATAGGACCTCAACATCCATAAATCAAAATCCCTATTTTGTAGGAACTAGGACCTCAACATGCATAAATCAAAATCCCTGTTTTGTAGGAACCTAGGATGCATTCTTGAAGTGTACTCAATTCACCAACTGATTAATTGAACCAAGGTGGATCCCACCTCCCATGTGTGTGCCCATGTGCTCCTATTTTGTAGGAGCTAACTCCAAGGAGTCCCCAAATGCTTTTAACATTTATAATTAATTACAAATGTCAATTAACATGATTATTTCATCAAATATTATTTTCTTCCTAATCCTAGTGTTGTTGAACACATTCCAAGGTTTTAGGAGATACATGAAATAAATAATGTTTAGGATTGCAATTAAATGGCATCCCATTTCCAACAAAAGTGTGATATGAGTGTGCTTCAGTATTGTGCTCTACATTTCTCTTGTGTTGATCCTATGCATGCATGGATCTGTAAGTGTGTTCATGAGCTTCAATGGATAATATATCTTGAGTTTTAGCTTCTGGATCGATGGAGAGTAAAAGATATGTTTACCGGTGTGTGAACTAGTTTGACAGAACTATTTGTTTATGGACTGGGAGAAATGTTTAGGCTAATCTTTTGATATTTGGTTTCAGATCTTGTGGATCTGGGAGATTATTCTTTTTTATGGTTTATGTTTTTTGAAAAACTTTCTTGTGATTTGGTGCTCCGGAAGACCTGCTCCAGAGCTCTTGTGTTTTGCTAGTTGGTCTAGTTGGACTATTGAAGAGTTCTTTGTGAATGATTTTTTTTGTATTTGTTGTGGATGTATCTGAGGTATTCTCAGAGATGGAAATATATTTGGTGAAGCATGTTGAATGATCCACGTGTGATCATCTTGTTGGAGATGCATGTACTTCAAAGATCATTGGTTTTTTCATTAGGTTTGGTCGACCTGGTGTCTACACGTTACATTAAGTTGTTGCATCAATTTGAGGAAGCGTGTGATTGATCCAAGATGTTGTTTGGGTCCAAAATTAAATATGTAATTGGTCCTCTATCATTCTTATCCACCACAGGAATGTTGAGTATCTGACCTAGTTTGAATTTGTAAATGAAATTGTATAGCCAACCTTGGAGAATGTTTCTAGGGTTGAAGATGGTATAAAATCAAATCAAGTTTTAGCGAATTTGGTATCCATCCATCATTTGATTCAAGCAAGAGAAGTGTGCAAACAAGTGCAAAAAGTATAGTGTGCAAGATCGAATTGAGGCAACAATAATTTATTGTGTTAGATTCCTAAAAGTAGTGAGATGATGCCATCTAAAATCTTCAAATCAAGTTACGAAGTGTGTGGAACCCCTGTGGTGGATCTTTAATTATCTCTTTTTCATTTTTTGTAGGCAGTGAGCCTCTTTCTGGACAGTGAGTCCTTCTTAAGCCAGTGAGCCCTTAATTTGGGTAGTGAGCCTTTATATCTGGGCAGTGAGCCCTCTAGTAGTGAGCCTTTGTATCTGGCATTGCATTACTACTATATTGTGAGTTAATCCTCACTGTGGTTTTTCCCTTATTAGGTTTTCCATGTAAATCTGGTGTCTCTGGTGTTTTCTGTTATTTGCATTTCATGTTCACACTTAATAACAGATTGAAGATAAAGTGGAATTGATTAAGTTTAGAAGTAAAGTAATTTGATACAACTAATTCACCCACCCTCTAGTTGTCTTGTGCATCTCAACAATTAGTATCAGAGCTCTGGTTCATTAGAGAAAATCTTAACCGCTTGAGGTAGATCAGATGGCACACAACTTGCAAATTCCTATTTTTGATGGAGCTAAGTACACTGACTGGAAAGAACAAATGATAAGTTATTTGGTTTCAATTGGTTTCAAGACCTAGCAAGTTGTGGAGACAAAGTGTGTTAAACCTGCCACTAGTCCTTCCTCTGCTAATGAGATTTCAACTTATGAGGAGAATGAAAGGGCAAGGTATGCTCTCTTCAGTGCTCTATCTAGAATTGAAAGAACAAAAATTATTCCTCTAGCTATTGCTCATGAAGTATGAGAAAAATTGAAAGACATTTATGAAGGGAATGGTAGAGTAAATTTGTCAAGGAAACTAATTGCTAAACGAAAATTTGAGAACTTGAGAATGGAAGATGAAGAAGATATTGCAAGCTATTATCAGAGAGTTGAACTTATAGCAACTGAAATCAAGAATCAAGGTAGTACCATGTCAGATGAAGATATAATCGAGAATATCTTGATGACCCTACCAGAAAATTACAATGACAAAGTATCTGCTCTTGAAGAATCATATGATCCAAAGAAATTTACTAAGGAGCATCTATTTGGTGTTGTGACTACATTCGAGATGAGAAAATTTGCAAGAGAGAAGGAGAAGACTAAAACAACTTTTAAAGCAATGAAGATCAGAGATGACTCGGATGAAGATGATACAAAATAATTGGAAGAAAAATTCACAACCTGAAGATTGAAGAAGGGTACTGGTAAATACAAAGGTAAGTTGCCTTTTAAGTGTTTCAGTTGTGGAAATATTGGTCATTATGCATAAAGATGTCCTAATAGAACTACACACAAGAAGAATAAGGAAAATAACAATAATTACAAAGATAAAAAGGATAAGAAGTTCAAGAAGTTGTATTATGTCAAAGAAGATGCAGGAATTTCTGATGAATCTGACTTTGAGGAGGATAAGGATGAATGCTCATTTCTAGCTCTAGAAAATAAAGTTGTATTTGCTAACCCTAGAAGATGTGCAAAGGAATTTGGTTTGGAGAAAAAAAGAAGGATGAAACAAAATGTACTATGGTGACTGCTTTTCATGCTAGACAAGATGAATACTTTTGGGTAATTGATAGCAGATGTTCAAATCATATGACTATAGATAAGAGTAAGTTCACTAAACTTGAGAAGTATGATAGAGGAATAGTTATGTTTGGAGATGAATCTGGTGCTAAGATTTTTGGTAAAGGAACAATTAGTTTTGATTGAAAACATAATACTGACGATGTCTATTATGTAAAGGGTTTAAGGCATAATCTCTTAAGTGTTGGAAAAATGTTCAACAAAGGTTTTAAGGTTGTGTTCAGGATAACACTTGTGAGATCAGAAAAGGATTCAGAATTGTGGTAGCAGCTGGAAGAAAAACTCATGGAAACATCTATCAAGTTAAGGGCGGTGATGGTTAGTGTTTTGTTTCTCAGATTAATGAAAGTTGGATCTAGCATAAGAGGATGGGACATGTGAATTTTGATAATCTAGTCAAGATCAATTCTAGGGAAGTTTTCAAAGATCTGCATAGAATCACAAAGCCTTTGAATTCAATTGCAAAAGTTGTCAGTTTGGAAAACATACTAGAAACAGTTTTAAAGGAAAGAAACAATCTTATACCAGAATGTTAGAATTAATCCATACAGACCTATGTGGTCCTACAAGAATAGGAATCCTGAATGGTGACAAGTAATTTATGCTCTTAATTGATGATTACTCTAGGATGACATGGGTTAGATTTCTTGGCTCAAGCTCTTGATAGATTCAAGGTGTTCAAGGAAAGAGTAGAAAATGAGGCAATCCTGAGAATTAAATGCTTAAGGTCTGATAGAGGTGGATAATTTACATCTGTCGAGTTCAATGCATTTTGTGAAGAACATGGCATAAAGAGACATTATTCTGCTCCTAGAACTCCTCAACAAAATGGAGTTGTGGAAAGTAAGAACCAGACTGTTCAAGAAGCTACCAGAACTATGATGAAAGAAGCAAATGTTCCTGATGTGTATTGGAGAGAAGAAATCCACACTATTGTCTACATTCTTAATAGAGTTTCGATAAGAGGTAACAACATTAAGACTCCTTATGAGTTATGGACTGGTAAGACTCCTACTGTTAAATTCTTTAAGGTATTTGGAAGTAGATGTTACATTAGAAGAGATGATGAAAATCTTGGAAAGTTTGATGCTAGATGTGATGAAGGAATTTTTCTTGGATATTCAAATAACAACAAGGCATACAGATGCTCTAATAAGAGACTAAGAAAAATCATTGAAAGTGCTAATGTAAAGGTTGATGAAGCTATGCATAGACTAGTGGAAATAACTGAAGTTTTTTGGATGTTGTGGTTGCATTGCTAATATGTGGTTTTCATTGATGTCAACACTATTAGCATAGATGATTCTTAAGGCTGTATATGTCGAGGAGATTGAGAAAATTGTAATAAATATATTACAGGCAACCAGTGGAGCTGAGAAGGTCAAAATGTTGAAGAGTTCTGTACGTTGAAGATTTGAAGGCATGCATCAAAGGGTTTACTATTGAGACTATCTAGTATGTTGTCCATAAGTTTCATAGGTTCACATCAAGTCTTGTGGAAGTTATGAAGATTTGTGTGTCTGCAGTTATTCAGTTTTTGTAGATGATATTCTTGGTTGAAGCAAATGAAATTATGGCAATTTGATGTGTTGCACATGTACCTATGATGTTCATGGATGTCTCTACAACATATCTTATCAATGTTAATAAGTTGTAATAAATTTTAAATTCTATGACAACTGATTCACCCCCCCCTCTCAATTGTCCCTTCTTGTTTTGCCAGCAATTGGTATCAGAGCTAGTTCCTCTGAAGAGAAAGTTTGACAACTTTACGTGATCCGAAATGAAATCTTACAAGAAGGAAAGTCCTAGATTTGATGGAGATAACTACTCTTTGTGGAAGGTCAAAATGGAATGTCACTTGAAGTGCATTGGAGAAGCTTAATGAAAGATTACAAAGAATACGTATACCATTCCCAAGAATGGTCCATCTACTGACGAGGAAATCAAAGCAGCAGAGGAAAATACCAGACCTATTGAAGCATTGGTGAGTGCTTTGATAGATTCTGAAATGTGAAATATAATAGGTATGTAGACTTCTCATGAGATTTGGAACAAGCTGGAGATGTTGTATGAAGGAGATCCATTAGTGAAGAGTGCTAAGCTACAAATTCTAAAAGGCAAATGGGAAAATATGAAGATGAGTGAAGATGAGAACATCCATACCTTTTCTCAAAGAGTGAATGAACTAGTGATGAGTATTAGATGTGTCGGTGGAGTTTTAGATGCAGAAGAAATTGTGGCTAAGATACTCAGATCTGTACGTCCTTCCTACAAATCAAGAGCGCATGATATTGATGAAATTAGAATAGTAACAAATATAACAAGAGACATGTTGATTGGGAAACTTGCAGCCTTTGAGTTGAGAAAAATTGGTGAGTCTACACGTAAGCTAGAATTTGCATTCAAAGCTACTATATCTGAGAAAAGGAAGCAAAAATATGATTCAGGAGAAAGCTCAAAGAAGACATTCAAATATGAAGATGAAATGAAGAAGATTGAAGATGAAGAAAGGTAATTGAAAGAACTGGAAGCATTGATTGTGAAAAGAGAATCCAGAGGTCATGGTAAGTACAAAGGAAAGCTACCTATTAAGTGTTTCTATTGTAGTAAAATAGGTCATTTTGCATCAAGATGTCCTGAAAGACCTTCTAAGTACAAACCTGAAAAGTCTAAATATCAAAAGAAGTGCTACTTTGTTGAAGGTGTTACTGATGATGAATCTGACAAAGAAACTGGAAATGGAGATGAATGGGTATTTATTTCTATCAAAGAAAATGGCCAGGTGTCCATTGAATCTACTAGTGATGTGAATGTTGAGAAATCTCTTATATCCAAGATTGAAGAAAAGGATGAGTGGGTAATTGGTAGTGGATGCTCACATCATATGACTGGTGATAAAAGCAAGTTTTTAAACTTGGAAGATTATGATGGTAGTGTTTTTGAGATTTGGAGACAACAGCTCTTGTGTGATTCATGGTAGAGGCACTATTTCCTTTGGTGGTAAGAATAATACTGATGATGTTCTCTATGTAGAAGGCTTAAAACATAGCTTGTTGAGTGTTGGTCAGATGGTAGAAAAGGGCTACAATCTTCAGTTCAAGGATGGTAAGTGAAAGATACTGGGAAATTTAGGAAACATGATTGCTTTAGGAACAAAGACAAGAGGTAATATTTTCCACTTAAGCTCTGCTAGTCAAAGTTGTCTGATTGCTCAAGTTGGTGTAAGCTGGTTATGGCATAGGAGGTTGTGTCATGTGAAATTTGATAACATTGTCAAGATAAGTTCTTCTCAAGCAGTCAGAGATTTGCCTAAGATAGTGAAGCCTACTAACAATATGTGCAAGGAATGTCAGATGGGAAAACATAATAGAAACTCTTTTCAGAGCAAACCGTTTAACTCCAATGGATTGCTGGAATTGATACATACTGATCTATGTGGTCCCTCCAGAATCAAAAGTCTTCAAGGTAAAAGGTATTTCATGTTGATTATTGATGATTACTCTAGAATGATATGGGTTGCTTTCTTAAGAGAAAATCATGAAGCACTAGAGAAATTCAAAAGCTTCAAAGCTATGGAAAAGAATGAGACAAGTCAGAAGATAAAATGCCTAAGGTCAAATAGAGGTGGTGAATTCACTTTCTAGGAATTCAATTCTTTCTGTGAAGAACATGGAATTTAGAGACAGTTATCTGCACCCTGGACCCCTCAACAGAATGGAGTTGTTTAAAGGAAAAATAGAATAGTTCTAGACACTACTCAAACCATGATGTTGGAAGCTAATGTTCCTCATCTCTACTGGAGAGAAGTTGTAAGTATTGTTGTGCATACTATCAATCGAGTAAATGTCAACAATAATTCTGGTAAGACCCCTTTCAAAATATGGTTCGATTATAAGCCTACTGTCAAGTACTTCAAATTTTTTGGGAGAAAATGCTACATCAAGAGAGATAATGATATAGGAAAGTTTGATGCTAGAAGCGATGAAGGTATCTTTCTAGGTTACTCTACTAAGAGAAAAGCTTACCGGTGTTTTAATAGAGGTTGAAGAAAATGGTTGAAAGTGATAATGTCAAAGTTGATGAAGATATTGATAGACAATCTAGATATAGTGGATATGATTCAGATGATTTTGATAGTACTAACAATGGAAACAATGTTCAAACATAGAATCAACTTCAAATTATTTTGGTGAACAAAGAAAATCAAGAAGCAAAAACTAGCAGAAGTGCAAAAGAAAGAGCACAAGAATCAAAAGTAAAAGATACAAAAAATCCAAAGTATGTGAAGCGAAATCACTTAGATAGTTAGATCATAGGATACAAGAGAAAAGGTGTGCAAACCTGGAGAATAATTCTAGACCAATATTGTCTAATTTCCAAAATTGATCCTAGCAATATCAACAATTCATGTAATGATGAATATTGGATGGAAGCCATGAAAGAAGAACTGATGCAGATAGAGAAAAATGATACATGGGATCTTGTTCCTAGACCTCAATACAAGAATGTGATTGGAACCAAATGGGTGTTTTAGAATAAGGTGAATGAACAAGGTGAAGTGGTCAAAAACAAAGCCAGGATGGTTTGCAAAGGATACTCACAAATGGAAGGTATTGACTCTGAAGAAACTTTTTCTCCTGTTGCTAGAATAGAAGCTGTAAGATTATTTCTTGCATATGCTACCTTCAAGAATTACAAATTCTATCAGATGGATGTAAAGTCAATATTTCTAAATGGTGAATTAGAAGAAGAAGTGTATGTTGAGCAACCTGATGGATTTCAACTAACCGACAAGGAAAACATGGTATGTCAATTGAAGAAAGCTCTATATGGACTCAAGTAGGCTCCTAGAGCTTGGTATGCTAGATTGGATAAATATTTGTTGAAGCTTGGATTCAATAAAGGTACTACTGACAACAATTTGTATTTCAAGCTAGATCAGAATAAAAAATTAATCATAGAAGTCTTTGTTGATGACATTATCTTTGAAGGTGATGATGATTTGTGTATGAAGTTTGCTGATGAAATGAAAAGTGAATTTTAAATGTCAATGATTGGAGAACTAAAATTATTTTTAGGATTTCAAATCACTCAGTTAGAAGATGGGATCTTTATATCTCAGTCCAAATATGTAAAAGAGTTACTGAAATTTTTTGGGATGGAAGAATCAAAGCTTGTTGATACACCTATGGTGACTAGATGCAAACTCACATAGAATGATGAATCTACTAAAGAAAATCAAACAAGATACAGGTCAATGATTGGTGGATTACTCTACCTGACTCAGACTAGGCTAGCTATAATGAATGTTATATGCATGGTTACTAGATATCAAGAAGATCCAAAATAATCTCATGTTACTACTGTGAAAAGAATCTTCAGATACTTGAAGGGGACAATTGACTTTGGTATTTGGTATCCTAAGGATGATGATCTTATCCTAGGTGATTTTACTGATGCGGATTGGATAGGAGATGTGGATGATAGGAAGAGTACCAGTGGTGGTGCATTCTTTCTAGGAAAGAAGTTGGTATCTTGGATGAGCAAGTGGAGAGAGCATTTGGAACAAGCTAGCAAAGAGGATATTCTACGAGATCATCTTCATCACCTTTTCGGTAATATACCTATTTTATCACTTCCATGTTTACTTTTCTCTTCTCTTAACCTTGTTCTTTACTTCCCGAAACTACTAGATTAAGCTGTTAGTCCTTTCTCGTGACTCCAACCTCGTATTTTTGGTTTTCTGGTTGTACGGATGCCAACGCATCTGTGAGACGTCAATGCATCACACTGTCATCCCTAAACCACGCTTCCATCCTCAGACATAGAGATTCTTGAGACGCAAAATTGATTCCAGAAAAATGACTTGACTAGTCTGTCTGTAACTCATAGGATTGCATAGTGATTAAAGGATGCATAGTCCTCATCATTCTCATCCTCTCCATCCTAACTTTCCTTTAAGCTGAGGTGGGTTAGGGAAACCTCTCCACTCTTGGCCTTTCATGACCTAGGGCCTTACAGTGGGTGGTCCCCCTCTCTCACAATATGTTATGCTAGGTGTCCATATAATATGATGGGTTCCACAAGGCTAGCAAGTTGTGTTATTCTAAGACAATTATGAAACACATGGCTCCATTAGAAAGAAAGTTGTGTTATGCTAGGTGGCCATGTTAAAAAGGTATGTTGAAGCTCATGAATCAATAAGCTACATTATGCCAAATACATGAACTATCTTATAAAATATTGTTTCAAGGAGCACATCAAGCTTAACGTCATAGGGGATGAAAAAAACTCACCTCAAGGGGTGCATAAAATTTAGCACAGGGGATGAATGTCACAAAGCCACACTTTAGGGGGTGTTATCAACACCACCACCACAAAGGGTTCCCTACAAAAATAAAAGGGGCATTGCTCAATACATGAAAGGTCACACCTTAGGGAATATCACACATGACACCACCACTAAAAGAAATGATTTCATGTTCATTCTTTGTATCACATCCTTGCTTTGTCAAGATCCTAAATCCTTGGCCATAATATTGCTCTAAGCTAATAGATGTGTCAATAAATTTGTTTTCGGAGGATGGAGGATCACTAAGAGATATAGCCTTATTGCAATTGCTATCCATGGGTTCTCCCATATGCCTACATTGAGGTATTACTTATACATCACTTTCCTTATGTGATGTGTAAAACATTTCAAGTGGTGTTATGGTAGGTGTTGCTGATTGTTGATACAGGTGAGTAGGCCATTATTTTGAAGGGTATATGACCAAGTTGTTCTCAAGGTTATTCAAGCTACTATTTATGAACCCATTCATGATGTCCTCCTCTTACCTCAAGATATCTTTGTAAAGGAGATATACATTGGGAGATGAAGGGTTATGAGTTTCATTATCTAAATTAGAGTCATTTCCAAACACACAACATGAAACATCTACCAAGGATTTCAAGGAATTTAACATTTTACCAAAACATTTAGCTATTATGACAGTAAGATATGTGCAATAAAGTTCAGACTATTATACTATAGTGATCTAAAAAACTAAAAGAAGGTCTAGATAGAAGTTCTCGAGAATATTTTGTCACTGAAATCTGAGCAAAAACAACTTGGACTTGAGGTCGCCAAGGGCACCCTTGTCTAGCATTTTTTTTGCTAAATTCAAATTTTGAGTGTTTGTAATATTGCTTAATGTTTCTTCTATGTGACTGTGCACGTGTGACAGTGTATTTTTTTCAAATTTTGTCTAGTTTATGATTTTGTAATGTAAAATGCAAGTGTGCAAACAATTTTCAAAATATTAAAAAATAAAATAGAATTCCAAATGCAGTAATTTACTGATCATAATGTGCATAATCTGAGAATGATGATTTTGATATCCTTTTTTCAACAAAACAATGCAAAATTTCACCTTTTTTGACTATATGCAAAATGCCTAATTGAATGCAATGAAGACTTTCATATTTGATTTTAGATCTAAGATAACCTAATGTAGATTTTTAAATGTAATTAAGAAGTATATCTGACCTATGTTGACTTAAATTAACCCTATTGTGACCTATGATGCAATATGATATGCAATTTTTTGGATTTTTATACTTTTTTGATGCAATAATGGATGCCTAAATGATGAATGCAAAACAATGCAATACTAACCTTAGATTGAATCTATGATATGCTTTAGATTTGAGAAAATTTATATTGTAAATCAGTCAGGTTCACCAAAATGATATGTTGGAAAATGTGAAACTCTAGGATTTAGTTAGGATTTCACTCACACAACATTAGAATTTGGATGGGAAAGGGTATACGACTGAATTGCAACTTGAAAGGTGACTAAATCAACCCTAGATGTGAATTTATTTTGGGGGTTTGAAACATTTTTTTGATGAAATGCAATGATACAACTAGCTAACAATGAAAATGTACTATTCTAATGTGAAAATAAACAATCTAGAAAATGACAGACAAATTGATTATCAAAAATAGACTGAGTAGACTTGTGTGCACCTATTATTTGAATTTTTACTTGAGTTGACTAGACAAGGCCACCTTTGTCTGGGTGATTCAATTTACAATAGATGTCTTCACAGTCCCCAAGTACTTGTTCATATGCTTCTTCCTTTGAGATATCACTGTTGGATCTTTATCGATTGTTGAGATAACTAAGTTTTTGTATCTTGTCAAGTTGTAGGGTTTGAATGCAACAATGATCAAATGATCTTCAATCTTCCTCCAATATTCTTCAAATCTACAACCTGCAATGTATTCAAAGAGAGGGGAAGGTTTATGCCATATAGGGGCTTTCCTTGGTCAAACCCCATGTTGATGTTTCCACATCCACAATGGAAAAAATGATGAAAGAGATCTTATCCTTTTGAGGGATGGAGGATAAATGATAAATGAATGATGAATCAACAATTGAATGCAACTCACCACTCAAATCCGGTTTCCTTGAAGGACTGAAGTCATGCATATCTCCTCAACGATTGATTGCAATTTGGCTTGGCTTGCTTTGAAGACCTACAAGTGTTAGTCCTCACAAACAAAATGTATGGATAAATATGAACAAACTCACATACAACTTGACATGATGCTTTGACAATGAAATGCTAAAATAATCATTCTCTTGACTACTATTGACTTGATCTTTAAGTATAATAATTATGCTCAATATTGCTTCTTTTCACTTATTCTTCAATTAGTTTTCCGAATGATAAAATGACTAAGTATTTATATGCAATCAATATAACTTACCGAAAATTAAATCTTGATAACCAACATTTAACATTTGAAATTCAAATAATAAATTGCCAACCCCAACATATCAAAATTTGGAGCCAAAATAGGGGGACAAGGCTGCCCAGGGCGCCCTTGTCTAGACCTTATTTTTTGGGATGTTAAGTATTAGGAGTAAAATATTAAATGCTTACTTCAATTTTATACATTTGATTCCTTGATAAATGATTAAATGGGCCATGAAATGCATAATTTAGGAAATCAGGAACACAATTAAGTCCATGCACATAGGAGGGAGAAAAATCTAGTGTGAAATTGTCATAGGTAACAATTTATGATGCACTACACATATATCTTCTATATTGATGCTCTTTTGATAGAAACAATATGATGGCAATGGTTTTACTCTTCTCTCATTTGACATCAATGATTATAAAATATCCAACATTTGTAATTTTTTTTACTCAAAAAAAATTTCTCTACATATAAATAGTGTAATACATCATCTTTGTGTAATTGGTAATTTTTATTTCATTTATTTATATTCTATATTTCATATTTAATGATTAATTCCCTATAGATCTTGTTTCCTAACAAAAAGAAATGCCAAATAGTAAAATCTTCATAAGTCAAATACCTTCAAGCTTGTATAGACACAAACAATCTATGTTAATAGGAATTAAGATCACTACAAAAGAAAAGTTATATTTCAATGTTTCATTCTTCCCTCTTTATCTAGTGACATTGACCTTATGTGGAGACATTGTTGAGGATCGATCAGATTCCAGATTGTCAAAGGTAAATTCTTACAGGTCAAACAATATCTAACAATTCATTATTTCTTCTCTTGAAGCCGAATGTGCTGATTGCAAAACATTGTCCGATTTCTATGTCTGCATATCAATGAAGGAGCTCCTATTTGTATGTGGAGAGGCCCGCCTCCAAGGGATGCGTCCCTTTGTGTGCGAGATTTCTCTACAACCGATTACTATTTGTTAAGTATGCATTAACACGCACACACGCTTTCTACATGATGGCGGATGTCTTAAGAGGATTGCAATTTCACATGAATGCAGAATATAAAATCACGGGAATGATCGAATTTATATGAATGCTCATAATTTTGATTTTAATTGTTTCCTTTAGAAATATCATAACATGTATGATAATTTCGATCACTTATGAATGACAATGATACTTGCATCACTGTCATTCATATCTGACTGAAGCTATCACACATTAACACTCCCTCTTAGCTAGGGAAGATATTTCAAATCAAATAAGTCAAGATATCACCTTCACACGTGATATCGAAGATATGATATGATTTTCTCAAAGTTGTCAAGTCACATGACTTTCTTCATAACATATCTTCATTATTCAACACTCCCTCTAAAACTTCCAAAGTGATATCACCTATCTTGTGATATTAGAAGATATGATATGCTTCTGAAAGTGTCAAGTCACATGACACTCTCCATAACACATCTTCATTATTTCAACACTCCCTTTTTTAACTAGGGAAGAGGACTCCACTCAAGTATTTATTGATATCACCTAACTTGTGATATCAGAAGATATGAAATGCTTTTGAAGGCGTCAGGTCTCATGACATACTTCATAACACATCTTCACTATTCAATACTCCCTCTAGGCTAAGGAAAATAACTTCCACTATGTAAAACTGATATTACCTAACTCGTGATATCAGAAGATATGGTATGCATCTGAAAGTGTCAAATCACATGACATTCTTCATAACCTATCTTTATTATTTCAATACTCCCTCTTTAACTAGGGAGGATGAACTCTATTAGCACTCCCTCTAAGCTAGGGAGGATAAACTCCAAACATGTATAAAGTGATATCACCTAACTCGTGATATCAAAAGATATGGTATGCTTCTGAAAGTGTCAAGTCACATGACAATCTTCATACATATCTTCATTATGGTATGTGCACTGACATCAAGTCACATGATGTCTACCATAGTTCATGGCATATCCACGGATATAATCATCCACTATGATTATCTCTTATGGATCACAATGACCTTCAGATATCAAGTCTCATGATATCCATCAAGGTGTCTAAGAGATACTATCATGACATGTCTCTAGATATCAAGTCATATGATATCTATTATGATAGTTCATCATTATAGAGTCGTCACTTTACAATGTCAAATACAAGTGTTCATTATCAAAAAGATCGTCACCTTTCGATAATGTACACAAGAGGAGTAGGCCCATAAAGTCATGGAGTCACACACATGACAAAAGAGTTTACACATTAAACATCTTTATATATATTAGTACAATTTATAAACAATTTGTATTTCAAACATAAATAACAAATTACATTTCAACCATACCAAGTTTCTTCCTGAAGTGCTCTACCTTGATCCGGGAGAGAGGCTTGGTGAGAATGTCTGCAGTTTGATCATTTGTACTAATATACTCCAACTGAATCACTTTCCTTTCTACCATATCTCTCACATAATGATAGGGGATCTCAATGTGTTTAGATTTGTCATGAAAGACAACATTCACAAAGAGCTTTATACAACTCTGATTATCACAATGAATAATCATAGGATTCAAGGGCTCACCAAAGAGTCCCACAATCAATTTACGAAGCCACATTGCTTCTCTTGCACCCATTGAGGCTGCAATATATTCAGCTTCTGTTGAGCTTTGTGCAACTGACGATTGTTTTCTACAGATCAAGAGATCATAGCCTATCCTAAACTAAAGCAACATCCTGATGTACTTTTATGATCGGTTACACTTCCAGCCTAAACAAATCCAATGGTGCTCTGAAGATATCTCATTATGTTTTGTACAACCATAAGGTGAATTTCCTTTGGCTCACACCTGAACTGGCTTAGAGCATTCACTGGGACCTTCCTTTTGGTACAAGATTACTCTATCAATTGAGCTACTGGCGCCTTGTGGCCAACCCATCATTAGTCCGGGTGTGGCTTATATCCAACACTCCCCCTTAAGCCATACTGCAGGTGCAGGGGGTTCTTTAGATCTTGGGACCTTTCGTCATGGAGTTTCTCAACATGACACCTCATCTCAATCTCAGAGATGAACAAGGCTTTCACCTCATATTTCTCTATCTCAAGGCTTTACAACAAGTGAAGATGAGACTCCCTCTGAAGCTCTAATTACTTCTTCTTAGAAGGGATGACTTCAGCCATCCACATAGTCTAATGGTTGCAGGTAGAGTCTTCATTTTCTTCTTCTTTTGTAAACAATCTCTTATGCTTTTGATCCGTTCTGAAAGCATCTAGAAGAGATTATAAATAGTTCATAACTATCCAAAGAAATATCAAGGTAAAAATCATACAAGTTATATCATGAATGAAATTTTCAAAGGATCTTATGCTAGTGAACACAACACAATTCAAGAGAATTCACAAGATCAAAACAAATGATATAACTCAGCAACCAAAGAATACTTATCTCTTTAAACTTAGAATCCTGTACGCAAGAATGAGGAATCGACATCAACGATCACAATATCTGCTTTCTTCGCCCTTTGCGGTGGCGTCGATTGTTGCTGCTCTTAGTTTGATTGACAACTCCAATCGCCTGTCAAAGGTCTCACACCCAGTCTTCAAGAGATATGGAAACCTTTCTCTATATGGTTAGGATAACCTAAATGTAAATTCCTTCCAAACTGATTTGATTCTTGTGCACAAAATGCTGACTCAAGGAAGTCAACATAGCCAGATAGGGAAGCTCCACCAAAGAACCAGATGTGAAGACGTTCATAATCATATATGGCAAAGACATTACACAACCCATATTTATTTTTGAAGGTCGTAATCTTCTGTGATGTCTTTATGTGGCATCTTCTTAGAAACGTCATTCTTCCACGATTCATGAATTTTGTCTGAGGTAACATAATGCCCGATGCACAATGCACACTCCTTATGACTTAGGCTAATACCGAAGCATCAACTTTTAGCAGGGGTTTGGAATAAAAATAGTAAAATTTCCTGATCTCCATGCACAGTCACAAGTCAAGACACTATGCAAACTCCACCAAACCTAGAGAGCATAGTCACAAGGTAGACACGTACAGACCATCAATCACCACACACAAGAGATGTTTCATGGCCACATTCATGGACACATGGGACTTGCTTCTGGAGTTTGCATGTTGTATTTTCTTCACACACAACCATCACCGAATATCCCGTCCAGGTAGAGCCTTTGGCTCTGGCCGACCGCATTCTGAAAGTCGCGATCATCATCAGCAAAGTGATCTCTGGCCGATGTCATTACAACACTAGGAAAACACATTCATAGGCTCATCAACATTAGGCAGACTATGGTGGAGGACAAGTGACCTCATCTGTAAACTTGGCGCACCATTCTGGAGATTCATCGCACCATCATTCACGGATACTAAGAGTCGGTTATCTCATATGGAAATCCCGTGATTATACTAACATCAGATCACATCACCTCATAGGCCACACACGACATAGAGATACTGGCGCTCGAGATCAACAAGAAACACATAAGTGCGGGAGTTGTGCGTCGATCAAAGCTTCTATACTCACGGGAACAGGAGTGATCACTGAGCAGGACAACTGGACAAAGTCAAAGCTCTGAATGGCCTGAACGCAACATTTAGACATCCATTGTCCTGTGATGAAGCTTGCTCACATACTTTAATGTGAAATCCTTCAGGCTACTTGACAAAACTGATCAAGATCTTGCATAAACCTCACTCTGATACCATGTTGAGGATTGATCAGATTCCAGATTGTTAAAGGTAAATTCTTATAGGTCAAACAATATCTAACAATTCATTATTTCTTCTCTTGAAGCCGAATGTGCTGATTGCAGAACATTGTTCGATTTCTATGTCTGCATATCAATGAAGGAACTCCTATTTGTATGTGGAGAGGCCCGCCTCCAAGGGATGCCTCCCTTGAGAGGACGTGTCCCTTTGCGTGCGGGCTTTCTCTATAGCCGATTACTATTTTGTTAAGTATGCATTAACACGCACACACCCTTTCTACATGATGGTGGATGTCTTAAGAGGATTCCGATTTCACATGAATGCAGAATATAAAATCACGGGAATGATCGAATTTATATGAATGCTCATAATTTCGATTTTAATTGTTTCCTTTAGAAATATCATAACACGTATGATAATTTCGATCACTTATGAATGACAATGATACTTGCATCACTGTCATTCATATCTGACCGAAGCTATCACACATTAACAGACATGGCATAACCATTTACACATTTTTGTTTCTCTTTGGCTACACCTCAACTTCCTAAGAAAACATACCTATAATAAACACAACTGGCCAACATTTACTGTGAATATGATTTGAATCTAAAAAATATAATAAAAAAGAACTTGAAAGCAATGGAGAGATCCAAAAAAATCAAAGGGTTTCAACTTATAGGCCTATAGTAAAGGAGCAAGAATCTAGCTTCTTCTTATCCTTGTCATTATTAGTGTTGTTGTTGGTTGCAACAAAATAGAATACTTTCCCATATGAGAACCTTTTGCACCTTTCCCTGACATGTTGCCACCAATAATCATTCTTTTTCTTCAACTTTTCCAATAGATAATACCTCAAGCTCTATAAAAAATTACACAATTACCCATCACGAATCTTATAAAAAATGGAAAAAGGGGGCACTGACATAGGCACAAGCAAAATAAAATAAGATAAAAGGATATGAACAAAGGGAACCTCAAAGGTTTATCAATATTCATATAAAGCAATAAACGCCAACCTTAAATTTTACCACTTAGTCATAGGTCTAGTTTGTAGGCTAGTGTAACTCCATGAAATGGGGATGTTCAAGATAGCCACCTCTCCTCAAATAATATTTGGTTTGCACTTCAATTTTCCTTTGGCCTATATGTGCATCTTTGTACAATCAAGGCTCAAATATTTGCTACTCTTCTTTCTCACATCCATATCACACCACCTTCAATTTAATAGATTTATAACATCACATAGCCAATGGAGAAATCTCAAACCTACAATATCAGTATGGTAGTGTAATGTCATGCCGACTAATTGACAATTGTTATTTTAACGGACACCTTGCAATGCAATTTTCAAATATATAGATTTACTAAATACTTAACATCAACATTAGAAATTACATTTAATTTTTGCTATCTAAGAAATTGTAAAATGCAAACATTACAATAGGTTAAAAGTCCCATGACTTACAATATACAACACAAATATTAGAATATAACTTCAAATTCTAAATGCAATGTATGGTGTGGGGTCCATTGCACATTGTTTGAGAGGTTGTAAAGGGGGTTCACCTTCACCCTCTAACTAAGAGCTAAGTTTTGGATCATTGGACTAACCTTGATTCCTCTTGATATTTAAAAAAAAAAAAACTCTTATTAATTAAACAAATATAAAATCATACGAATAAACTTCAGCTAAACAATTCAAAAACAAAAAAATAATAATCAATTAAAATAATAATAATAGATAGACAATAAGATTTTTTTAATAACATTAAAAAAAGAAAGATTTTTTAAAAAATGGATGAAAACAATAGCTTTCGTAGGGAAAGGCAATGAAATGATGTATTTCAATGAATAATGAATCCTCTTCACCCAGCTTGTACGAATCATATGCTTTATTTTATCCGCCCTCCGTTTGATCTCAGGTATATACCAATAACTCCACTTTTGCAATGCATAGACAATATCGGATGCCGCTTTCAACTTACCATATTCCGCGAGGATGAGAACAACACTGGCGCGGCTAAATGGCATCCACGACTTCCAAGAACCTAACTTCATCAGTTACCCATTACTCCCCAACGATGAACAAGATAAGTAGGTCAGTTTTGAGCACAGTTGCCCTACTAATCGCAGCGTTAGTGACAAATGCAGCAGAAGTAGTGTTTCGTAAAGAGGCCCTGCCAACGGCATCAGGGTACCTGAGCATCAAAGAGAAGCCCGGCGCCCTCATGTTCTATGCATACTACGAAGCCATCGAACCAGCACTCCAAGTTTCGGAGAGACCGATTGTTTTGTGGCTTGAGGGAGGGCCCGGCTGCTCTGGGCTGATCGGCAATTTGTACGAATTAGGCCCCTGGAGAGTCGCTCAAGACCTACGCCTGCACAAAAATTCGGCCCCATGGAACCGTCTTTTTGGCCTCCTCTTTCTGGACAACCCAATCGGAAGTGGCTTCAGCGTTGCCCCCACCGACCAAGATATTCCCATCAATCAGGAAGAAATCGCCAAGGATTTATACAGCGCGCTGCAAGCATTCTACTATCTCAATCCTCTGTTTAAATCCCGGCCCTTCTTCGTGACGGGCGAAAGCTACGCAGGAAAATACGTGCCCTCGCTGGCGTATTACATGATGGAGCAGCTGGAGAAGGGTGGCTCCTTACGAATAGATGGCGCGGCCATCGGCAACGGCTTGACGCACCCTGTTGTCCAGGTAAGTGATCAAATCACACTACTGTACTGGGGAAATGGGCTGCTAGATTTTTAGCTTTGGTGGAAAAGGGCATAAAGACCAACTTACACAAATTAAAATTTTCGAACTTCGGTTGAAAAGCATCTTACAAGACATTATTAGTTAAATTAATGTAAAAAACTCGCCTTGCTTGACTTTAATAGTTTATTAGTTAGGATACATAACTGTAATAAGCAAACACACGAATTACTCTAGATTAAACAATTCAATTTTAAAATATTATATATCTATAATTTGTATTGTAAGATAAAATAAAAAATTATCCGACAAGTTTAAAAAACTTTATGGCTTGAGATAATGTTTTGCTTCCACTCTCCTCCTAAATCCAGGTTTTATATACAATCTCATGAGCCATATGCCAATGCTCTTTAGCGGGAACTACTACTTTACTATCTACGGATTACTACTATAAGTTTTAGGGCAGCAAGAGACACACACTGTGTATCTAAAAGAGTAGAGGAAATAGTAGAGGTCTCACCCGTGGGTTGTGAAAATGCTATTAAGCTTTGAAATTTATGACTCAAAGGTCAAATGTTGAGGACCATTAGGGTTGGGGCCCTTTGCCTTGGTACGATGATTTTTCTTTCAATTGCCTACTATGGTCCAACTGTCATTTTTTAGAGGATAATCCCCAACAAAAAATTAGTTGACTAGGGAGTTAACCTGGGTTGCTAGGTAATTAAAGAGAAATCCTTGATTGGCACTCATAGCAAGTATAAGTCAAGCTGATATACATGGTCATTTAGATGAGCATTGGTCACTTATCAAGATATCAAAGGAATTTTTGAGGTCTTAGAATAGGTGAATCTTAAAACAAACCTTTTATTATGGTTAAGTAAAAAAAATATGTTTATGTTTGAAAAAAAACATGATTTAGAGAGGTTGCAATGTAGTAAAGAAAAAGGCAGTCAATAAACTCAATCCAAGCAAGAACTTGAAGGGCACACTCCTTAGGGACAACAAAGTATAGAGTCCAAGATATAAAGACCAGTAAAAAGTTGTGAATGCATTAGGGGTCATGTTTAAAAATAGACTTAGTAAACTTAACATTCAAAAATTAGAAAAGGGAAAAAAACCCTTAATAAAGTTTTGAATAGCTTCCATGCAAACCCCATGAGGGACCCAAGTGGAGTTGACATAGCTCTTTAGCATGGTTTCAAAGGGGATTCAACCAACAAAATAATCGATAAGAGTAAAGTTTCCAAGTCATTTATATGTATTGTCAAATTTTTGAACAAACAAAAAAAGCAACATCAAAAATATGAGTTACCTTGTGAACTTCTTTCAATATGAACTTGTGAGAGAGTTTTAGTATTGTTTTTCGCATGCCTGAGCCAACAACCCCAACATCAACTGGCTAGTGACCATTTCAATAAAGGAAAAAATTGCCCAAAACAGAGAAAAATTTGAGAGAAGTCAACAATAAATGTGGAAGACTTCTACTTTCAAATTGAATATGAAACAAGAGTGACAAGAACAAGAAATTGATTCAGCCAAAAACATGCAAGTCAATCTCAACATAAAACCATAATATCTGTTGTTTAATTGTTCATTATTTGTATCCTTCAAAATTACTCTTCTTCACAACTTTTTATTTATTTTACTCTTATTTAATTATAAGTTCAATTTTGTTCGATAAATACATTTAATTAAAAAAATAACTTAATCTCTTTCTCTTTCAAAATTAACATCTTGTTAAAACTTCATTTCTAATGTACTCTTTATAAACAATTCAAACTTACTAATATGCTAACAACGAAACTCTTACTTTCATTGAGAGAAAGTCATGAAACATATCTAAACAAGAGATGCACGGGCTTATCGTTTTCTAGAAGAGTTGCTCAAACTTATTTTATTATTTCTTATTATCGAAATGTGTTTCTGTAACTCCCGTCAATCAAGAAAATCTATGAAAATGTGAAATGTAAAGCTTAACAAAGTACTGTTCTACTGTAAGTTGCCTAGTTAATTCTGAAGCACAAATTATATTTTGTTAGCGTTTAACTTTGCATTTTATTACCGTTGTAGCATAAGAGAAAGAGAATCCGTGTAAATGCAGGTACAGTCGCATGCGAGCGTGGCCTACGCCATGGGGTTGATCGATTCCCAACAGAAGCTTCACCTCGAAAGCTTACAGCAAGAGGCCGTCAATCTGACCACTCAGCAGAAATGGAACGACGCCCGAATTGCAAGAATAGACGCCCTTGCCTGGCTGGCAAACACAACAGGTCTTCCAAACCTTTTCAACATCGGGCGGGCGGTTCCCTATTACAGTTTGGATAACGGCACCGACTACCTCGGCCTCTTCGTTAACCAGCGCATTGTAAAAGAGGCTTTCAACGCTCATCCCAACGCCAACTGGGTGAGTTGCAGCGACGCCGTGGGCGTGAGGATGCGAGAGGACATTATGAAGAGCACTAAATGGATGGTGGAAATCCTTCTCTTGAAAATACCAGTTTTGTTGTATCAGGGACAGTTTGATCTCATTGACGGCGTTGTATCCACACAAGATTGGATGCGCACTCTGGAATGGAATGGCTTGGCCGAGTTTTGGCGGGCGGAGAGAAAAGTATGGCGAGTGGCAAACGTGCAGGCTGGATATGTGCGGTCTTATTCAAATCTGACGCATGTTGTTGTTGCGAGAGCAGGGCATCTTGTGCCTGCTGACCAGAATCTCCATTCTCAAGTGATGATTGAGTCGTGGATAGCTAAATCTCCTGCTACTTACGCTGTGCAGCGATAGCCGAATTTCTTTTTCTTTCTATCCAGCTGTGGCAAAAATATTCCACACAAGCACAACCAGTTAGATCAAAGACTACCACTTCAAACGTAGTTTCAGGTTAAACCATTATTCCACCTCCCTCTTCTGCCTCACTCGTTCCCTCCCTCGCTCGCCCGGCCTTCTAATGCTTAACAATTTCATGATTCTCTTATCTTGTTTCTCATGGGCAAGAATTAATTACTCTATTAAAGTCGAGACATAAGGAACCTTGGAACCATGCATGGACCAATAATGTTCATATTAGTTAAGAAACTAGTGAATAAATTTTGTTATAAACGTTATAGTAAACTACTTTGTGCATTATGTTAGTTTTTATTTAACTTTTTGTTTGTTTTACACAAGTATTTTTTATATAGATATATTGATAAATGGTGTAATTTTGTATAGAGTTAAGTTCATTCCTCGTGTCTTATATATAAATTAATCATATATTTAATCCCTACTTTGTTCTTATATACACATACATCAATGCATTTGCTTAAATCTTGTATTTATTGCACTTATTTATCCACTTATTTAGATTTATAGCCATTATTCATCTCAATATGACTATTGTTGGATCACTTATGTGGTTGTAGACTTGATCCTTGTCTTTTTTAACATTTTAAAATTAAAATTGAAACTTTAGTTAATGAATACTTTTTATTTTCTTGTCTTATTAGTTTATCTTCTTGCACTATATTTATATGGTTTTCATCTACCCTTCTACAATCTTGTAACACAAAAATTGCTATTAATAATACTCATACCATCAAGTCATACAAATAATTTGAAGAATTTTTGCACATGTAATGTGAAGCTATTAGTTCCATTTTATTAACAATGATATGATATAGAGATGTTTACTAACATATACACCCGATAAAAAAACAACTTCATAGATGTCAAATACAAGATATGATCAAATTTATATTTTATTAAAATTGAATTTTGACAGATGTAATGATAATATTTATTAAAATTTTATGAAATCAAAATAATAAGATGATAATAAAAGATGAATCGTTTTCTATAAACTCATATTTTTTATTTAAATAAAAAAATTATAATTTTATTAAATTAAAATTGATACTAAATGAATGTATATATATCAATTGGAAAAACAACTCATAGTAATGTGTGAAAGGAAAATCTTATGAATAAGATCACTTCAAAATAAGATCAATCATTGTTTCATTTTGACCTAATATTTAGACCAATCAATGTTGGGTGTTTAGACTGGTTCATGTTGTTTCATTTTAAAGCCATAAATTATTGTAATTTGTGGGTGTTAAGAGGCAAAAATAGTCCCTATGCATACAATAACCTTCAAATCACTATGCATATTAAATTTCAAATTCAAATCCATACATTGCTTTAACTAGGTAATTATGCTGCCTTACAACTACAAAAATATCTAGATTAGAGTTTTGGATCACAACATTTGAATAGCCAATGGTAGTATAATGGTTATTGCATAATGTCTATCACTATAGATGTGTAGGTACATACATTTAACCAAACACAAGAGAAAGTACAATGTATAGAATGAGAGAGAGGGGAGACTTGAGAGAGGGCTCCTCCCATCTAATATACACAAAAATTATCTATTCCTTTTCATTCATCCCATATATTATAAGGGTGCGACTTCTAATAAAATTATGTTCCAGCAATAAAATCTTGAGTTGTTTAAATATACATTTTATAAAATTTAATGTTATGTGCAAATATTTTTAAAGGCATTCATTTCACATATATGGAAATCACATGTCCTCTCTCATCCTAAAGCATTAAAGGAGCAATCAATAGAAACCATTTAGGTTTGATGTACTAAGAGGAGTAACAATTTTACAAATATCATTATAGGACCTTTGCTTGATGTCATCAATCATTCAAGCTCAAATTTTCTAAAGGTTAAACTAGGAGAACCTATCCTCTTGTAAAACTAATGACAATCCCTACCAAGGTATTCTTAAATACTATTGGTTCTATATATCAAAAAGGAAAAAGAAGTAGAGAAAAATCAAGCAAAGAGGAAATTGAAGTTATGTTGATTACCAAATAATTTTCATAGTGCAAGAAATTTCCATAAACATATATCAAGCCCAAATTTTTAGGCTTGACCCTCAACTTTGAAGATAAATTTTGATCCCAAGGTGAGTTTTAAATTAGCATGATCCCTTCCTAATCTTGAGATATCTAGATTTCACTACCAACATTAGAGTTCGTTCATTCTTCACTCATAAAGCTAAGCTCAAAATTATTTTTTATTTACATTTCTACAAAAGTATTATAAATAATTAGAAAATATTTGCCCATAAATTTACCTCCTTTACCAGTCTAGGTTAATTGTGCTTATGTGTGTGCATGTTATTGTATTAGCTTAGACTAAGCATAAGGAAAGTGAATTTTCCATTATATTTTGGTGAACTCATTTGATCTTACACCATCCTAGGTTTTATATTTATTCATATTTATTATATCTTGATTAGGGTTTGGGTATATGGGTGATCCCACAATACTGGTTTACAATTTTTGGGCAAACTGGACACCGAACTAATTGTTTTTAACTAAATCTTCACTTTTGGGCTCCTATAGCAGCTAAACTGTGAGGAATTTGAAGATGATGAAAACTAGTGATTTGTGACGTTTTGTTTGTAGATTCTAAATATATATTTTTCAATTTTTTTGGAATCAAATTGTACTTATTTTTCCATCTCCTTCGAAAACTAGTTTTTTTTTAAAAACAATATTTTTAAGGAGTGATGCTCACCGTATACAACATAAATTTATTTGTATGAAGGATAAAATTCTATTTTTTTAGAATTTAGATTTGTAACTACGATATCTAGCACTTTCATTTGGTTTTATAGTTTTTTATTGAATTTTTTTTTCCTTAATCAAGTTTTGAAGTCAAACCAAATACAATTCAGACATAGGTGAACCATATACAACATAACTTTTTATGCAGTATCAAAATTCAATTTTTTCTTTTTACTGGATCAAGGACATCAATACCTAGCACAAACATATTTTTTAGAATTTTATTTTAATAATCTTCTATTTTTCCACATGTGCAAAATAGAGAGCTTGATTTTCGGTGAAAAACCTATGTTTAATCAAACTAAAAAAACAAATACATAATAAAACTAAAACATATTAAAATTATATTCGTTGGATAGCTCGTTTTGAGGACTACCATCATCTAGTTGGGCCTGTGAATTCTCCTCCATTTTCATCCTCAACCTGAGCTTCGAAGGGAAAAATTTTGGAGTTTTTTGGTGCCAAGAGGGGAGAATGAGGGAAAAGGGGGGTTTTAGCGAACCCTTGGGGATTCATTCGAACCCCTAGGGGTTCGCTCGAACCAGGGTTCATTCGAACTCCCTTTCCATAAGCATTTTTTTTTGCTTATTTTTTCGGGAAATGTGAGACCCGACATTAAATGGGTTCGCTCGAAGGGGGTTCCTATCAAACCCTATTTGGATTCGCTTGAACCAGAAGTTCATTTGAACCCCCAAAAATAATTTTTTTTTGCATGGGGTCATTTTTTGCAAATTTTCCTTCCTCACTCGAATTGTAAACCACTTTTGTGGGTTCACCCATATATAGTGACATGTGTCTTTTCTTTGATCCCCTCACCCTTGTATAATCTTGCCTTATGGATTCTTTTAGGTATTGTTCCTTGGTTAATATTCATGCGTTCATTTTATATTTTGATAGATTCTCATCCAAATCATTACACAACATCCCTCTATCCTCGATATTCTTATGACACATTATACTAAGGATATGGAAGTGTTATTATATTATGTATCATCTTTTCCTTCCTTCTTAGGGTTGATTAGTACGCATCAAAGAGTATTAGGTACACTTATGTCATTTTTCCATTAGCCTAAATATGATCAAAGGGCTTGGGATAGTAATGAGAGCATACCTATTGAGGATATACCTTGTGACATAACCTATATGATGGACATATAGATGATATAGTTTTACATCCTTCACCCTCTAATGTGATATTGTTGTATTTCATGTGTCAGATCAGAAATCAAAAGAATGCATAAATCATCAACAAGAAACCATGAAAACCATTAGATTTATATGAACAAACTAATCCACCAATAAAGAATGAACGAAATGCAATAAATAAGAAAATTAAACAAATGTTGTACCTTCAAGCATCCCATTTTGATTTACCTCCATTGTCCACTTTCACGATTTGAATGATTTTTTCTCTCATAATCATATGTGCAACTAAAATAAGCTTGAAAGATAGTGATCACAAAATTTCAAAGATTGTGATTAGATTGAAAGAGTATGAGAGTTGCATTTATAAAGAATGCAACTTCGATCGATGGTTAGGATTTGATAGAGAATCAATGGGCGAGATTGGAGGAGGGAATGTACATGGGAAGCTCACCATTTCAAAAATGGAAGAGAGGAGTTAAGTGAAGAGAAAAATAGGTAAGTGATCTAGTTAAAATAAATAAATAAAATTTATTTATTTTCAATCACATTTGGATGATTAAATAAATAAATAAATTTATTTAATCATAGAAGTAATTAGGGATTGATTAATTAATTATTTAATCATGGGAAATAAATAGAAGAAAAGGGGTTGATTAATTAAACAATTAAAATTGTTTAAAATTAATGAGAAATGAGGAAGAAGAGGATTAGTTAGATTATTTAATTAATCCTTAGAAAAATATTAAAACAATTAAAACTATTTAATTATAAGGGAAAGAGAAAAGAAAATTTATGGATTAGAAAAAAGAGGTTAACTTAATTAAATAATAAAATTATTTAATAAGTTTAGACAAAAAATTAGTAGAAAAATGTCACTGCAAGCATAGGACAACTTTTAGTGTCTACATTTTGCCCCTCTTTGAGACAATGTGATTTTTAGTGTTGTTTCAAAAAAAATTAAGAAAATTTTATTTTAGGTCTTGGCCCCATGTGCCCTGACGACAGCAGGATAATATGGTGCGCCCTCAAGAAAGTTGATGAAAAATCCAAAAAATGAGCCAAATTTGTTAATAAGCTAGAAGAAAAGGTTAGCAAGAAGTGAAGAACAACTAGCTTGATTGATATCAAATACATGGAGAAGCTCAATTGATTAGGTAGAATAGATAGCATAAGATTGAGTGAAATTGATCGATTAGAAATTGATTGATAAGGTAGAATTTGACCTTTCATTAGTGCACAAATATCATCATAGAGCGTTTTTATTTTGCAAATGATAACTTACATCGCGGTATGAAAAACCCAAGGTGCTAATGCTATCCATTTGCGTAAAAAGACACATTGCAAACAAGGAGTGTCGTGGTTCATACTAGTGATAGTAGAACCCTGTCGAAATATGTGAGTCACTACATAGCATGTTGATCATGATGCAATAAAGTGTTAGATGACCTTTAAACTGCATAGGATATTTTGATTATGCCAAATGAAACCTCAATCACACACAAGGAACTTAATTGCACCAACAATATTATCACTTGACAAGCTGCAAAAAAAATAAAAAAGGAAAACTCATGATCCATCCTCACTCTAATCACTTATGAATATCCTTGAGGAGCATAGGAACATGAAAGAAGAGAAATCAAATAAAAGATAAGACTCACTAGACCAAACGAGTCAACAACCATTTCGATCTTCTTGCCAAAGATGAGTGTTTCTTGATAGGATTCTAAGGATCATGTTTGGTTTTAGGAATGAAACATCTCATTAATTTGAGACATCTAGTCTAGTTTCAATAATGCAATAATCTATATAAGAAAAATTGTAGTTTCTAAGGATAGATAATGTTGATTACACAATTGAATGGTTAGAATTGAAGGCTAGCTTGCTGGTTCACCTATTGTTTCATGATTTATTAAGCTCGGTGTTTATAGGATGTTTTGTTTGTGTTTGATCAAAGTTTTAGTCTGAACAAAGGATAATTTATTATGGAATGTGGATTATGATGGGTATAAGGCTTATTATGGATTGTGGATTATGATGGGTATAAAGCTTATTAGGGAAGGTGGATTGTGATGGGTAATCAATGTAATGTATCCTATGATGTGATGCCAAAGATCCAATCTGAAAAACCCGGGTCAAGGATCTCCCCTAGTTAGATATGGGACTAGTTATTAAGGAAAGGGCCAAGTGGATTGACTTTATAATGAATTGGTATGGAGGGCGAGTGACACTAAACATCAACCAATCTTAGGCCATGAGAGGTGTGATAGGCTTTATTATGATTGTAGGGAAGTGGGAATTTATTATGGATGGTATACTATAAGGACCATGACAAATGCATATGAAAGATACACAAGCAAGCATGCATGCATGCACAAGGATACAAAGACAAACATGATCTTGTCTCTAGTCAAGCTGAAAACCAATTGATTGGTGATGAAGATGATACAATGTTGTTGATATGGGAATGACACATCCAAAAAATAATATGAGGACTGGGAAAGACATATTCTCAATTTAATGATAATGTGACTAAAGGATAAAGGTTTGCAACAAGGCTAGGAACAAAACCAAGGAATTTTTTGGATGATGCGCTAGATTGTATAGCAAGTTTGTATGAATTAGGATTGTTGTATTTGAAATGAATTCTTTTAGGATTGGATGAGATTATGGAGGGGTGTTGGCTAGGTAGATTGTGAGCTCAATACCAATGACAAGGGAAACCAAGTCTTATGATAAGGGTAGAAAGATAATGGATTTCTTAGCTAGAGAATGGTAGGATTAGGATTGTCTAATGGAGGATTTAGGATATGATATCCAAGGACTATGTCACATAGGAATAACTTGTTTTCTCCAAGATATAAGGTTCAATAATACTATATAGGAAATGACATGATATTTTAAGGTGCATGGACAAAAGATTGACATGTCAAGAGTTTACCAAAGCATGATTTATGTTTGTGCCCTAGTCCTTATCAAGATCACTTGGTAGGTAGGAAAGTTGGATGGAAACAATATGGATTGTATAGATAGATAGAAATGTTATGACAAAGATATGGAAGTTGAGACAACTTGACCCCAAGTGTAATGGTCTACATAAATAAATGATTTTATGCATTATGCATTTACCAGGTTTTCATCATGGTACTTATCCAAAGTGCCATAAAAATGGTTTTCACTATCAAGGATGCATTATTTCTCTAAAACTTTTTTTTTCAAATTTTCAAAAAAAATCTTTTTTGATGTCACACAAGATGCTTGTTTGTCAGGTTTTCATCAAGGTGGTGATGATTTTTTGCTTTTTTTCATTTTTTTTGTATTTTCAATTTTTTTTTCATTTTTTTGGTACCTATTTTCTAGATGGCCTTGGTGTTTTAGATAACTGATTGTTTTGAATACTTTGACAGTGCTGATTTAGATGTTGGTGTCATGATATGCCAATAGTGACCTCTATAGAGGAGTTGCCTTATCAAGATCATGATGCTTACATACAACTGATGGATGTCATTGTGATCCTTTCTGATACTAGGGTTGGCCTTATCTAAATACTTACATTAAATGATAGAGTTCAATGAGATTCCCTATGATAAAGTTTTGCTACCAAAATACAATGGACTTGTGAAGTAGGATTTTTAGACTTTAGGCAAGATGTTGGATTATGATGGGTGATGGTAGATGTGGATTGATTATTTAGCATTTTAGATGGAGGATTTTTTATTTGCCAAACTTGGGATGTTAGATGATGGAGTTTGGATTTTGGATTGGGATTTTGTTTGGAAAAAATGATTTTATATGGATTACATGGTGGGATTGAAAACCATTTTGAAGGAGGTGGGCACTTGTTATATTTATGAGACCTCTTTTCTTATGGCTCCACTTTTTGATCAAGGATATTGGAAATTTGGACTCTTTTTTTTGCTTGATCTAATTTTCTTTTGGATCAATTTTAGCTTCATTTGTCCACTTGGATTTTTTCTTGATTTAATGGCTTTTGAAATTTGATTTTGGACTTTGGATTTGTAAGACTTTTGTTTTTGTTGGTTTAAATTGATGGGTTAAACAATTTTGGAATGATGATTTATGGTGCAGATGAAAGGTGTGTAGGCAACAACCTTATAGTAAGGACTACACATGGATCCTATTTTGATGTTTGTATTGGATGAAGTTACTCCTAATATCATGGAGGTATCACTAATATCATTATATTTATCGATTGAAGAATAGCAAAGACATTGATGTCGAAGATTTTCATGAAACTGTAGTAGTTTTAGAATGCCTTGCTCATTTAGGCATAATCCTCTTCCTTGATATTGCATACTCTGACATATTCTATTTGCAATGGTGTATTTTTTGTTTCAAAATAAAGATGCTAACCCATCGTTGTGTAGCTAGAAACCATTAATGTTTGGTATTTTCTCTTCTACAAGAAAGCTTGATTTGACAAAAGTGGATGATCATAATTGATAAGATGTTGTGGCTTTCTCCTTCATCATTCTTGTTTCTTCTTGATCATTTGGTATGTTGATGTGATCCATGGTAGATTCTATATCTTCTTTTTTGTCATGATCCATGTTATTTGCTTGACTATCAATGTGTCCAAGGGAGGCAAGTGTCTCATCTTGGGAAATGGAGGTGGTTGGAGTTTGGATAGGATCAAGTTCAATTTCATGACCATGGATGGTATAGAGGTCGATGAGGGGATCATCTTGGATTTATTGATCAATGGTAGGATCTTGATCAAAGATAGGCTCATCTTGGATGTCATGATTAGAGATGGAATATTGATTAGAGATTGGATTAACTTGGATATCATGATCATCTAGAGGGGATTTTGGATAGACTCAAGGATAGGATCATGATCGAGGTTTGGATAATTGTGGACGCTATAAATATTATTTTGGTCAAGGATCAAATTAGATTTTATATAATGACCATCTATTGGAATATTCTTGATAACTTGATCTTGATTGATCTTGGATTTTATTTCATCATGATTTGTACTTTTCTCTTGACATAAATCCAATGGTTTAGGCAATGGAATGTGATTTTGGACAATGATAGGATTTTCTTCGATCGACTCATGATTTTGGCAATGGCGATAATGGAGTTTTGATAGGAAGATCTTTGTTGAGATTGGTAGGTGATGGAGGGCATGATGGTGGAAGATGATTGGATGGTGTAGTATTAGCAATGTAATGGGATCACCTAACTTTGTTTTTATATTGGAGTTGAAGATCCTTTACTATTAGTCCTCAGAGAACATTGCTAAATGTGTTTTTATTAGATGGATTTGTGGATTGGGGTGGGGTGGATTGCAATGACTTAGTGGATGGAGGATTTTGATAGGAGGTGGAGGCTATAATACTTTCTTGGTTTGGTGATGGGGATGAAAATTTAGGATATGCATGGGAGATAGGGATTTGCGATATGGTTTGGTGTCGAGGAAGGCTTTGGATGGAAGATTGGTTTCCCTTGTCAAGGTTAGGATAAGGATGACTAATGGATTTTTGTTGGGGATTAATGGTATAGATTGTGTTAATTGGTTGTTGATATTGAGAGTAGATGGATGGATGACTAGAGCTTATGGGTTGTTGATAAGTAGGTTGAAATGTTGGGGGTTGTTGGTATGGATGAGAGATGGATGGATGACTAGGGATTGTGGTTTGCTGGTATGAAGGGTAGATTGATGGCTGACTAGGGATTGTGTGTGATTGGTATTGAGGATTGATGGATAGGTTACTAGGGATTGTGGGTTGTTGGTATTGATGGAACATAGATGGATGAACTTTCTTAAGGGATTTTTAGTTTGACTAAGGGGACTATCAAGGTAAGATGAAGGCATGGTTGTGAGTTTGGATTAGGATAGACAATGGGACAGTTTAGCTGGATAAGTTGGTGGAGTTTGGGTTTGTATAAAAAGGATGGTTGAATTGGTGGATAATGGTTGGATTCTAAACCCTAGCCATAGGTAATGACAAGCAATCTAATAATTTTTTGGTTTTTGATTTTCCAAAAAAAATTGGGAATTTTCCAAAAAAAATTAGTTTTTGGGATTTTGGGATTTTTTAAAAGTTTTGAGATTTTAGGGTTTTAAGGAAGCATGCACCTATGTTAAATGTTGTGTTTTTGTATTTTTACAAATGAGAATAGACCAAAGTGAAAAAAATAAAAATGTCTAGACTTCAAAAGGACAATGATCAAGATGATGGTTGATAAAAGTCAAACATATTTGAACTAGACTAATGAGTTTTAGGAAAAACTATTGATAGGATGATGAAATGATATGAGATCAAGATAAACAAGAGATAACTAAGGTATGATCAAGATTTGATTTTATTTACTGATTCAGATTGGATGAATACTTGAATGCAATTTTTAGTCGAAAGATGCTTTTCTAAGCTAAGCAATGGAAGAATATGAAAAGTGCAACACTAAAATAAAAAAACTGATAGGTCTCAGGTCTCTGTCTTAGGTGACTATGTTTAATCAGATCTAACACCTAAATTTTGGATTCTGGAGTGTAAACCCTAATTTACATCTCAATCTAAACAAATGCATCAAGGAAGTAAACAATTGTGATGCAAGTTCACACAAAAGCATCAGGAAAAATTTTAGTTATAGTACAGACAATCTCATATACATGCTAGAAAATTTCAATTGTGGTATTATAGTTCATAGCTTGATTTTGATAGTTGCATGATTTTTTTTTTCAAATGCATGACAAAATGTGACAAATGTACAGTGCTAAAGTTCACAATTGCGATGTAAAATTTGACATTTGCATGATAAATGCTTCAAATGTATGATAGAATGTGACAAATGCAATGCTAAAGTTCACAATTAAAGTGCAAAATTTGACAGTTACATGACTATGGTTTTCCTAAACAATTACATTACAAAAGGCCTCAGATGCATTATTCTAGTTTGTTTTTGCAAATTGGGTGTTTAAAATAGTTTTTCGTGTTGAATTTTTTTATAAGATTTCAATTTTTAGGCAAGAATACACTCAAAAAACATTAGAAGAAAGAACAGCTATTTTGACTATTAACTTGAAGGAATAAAGGTTTAAGGCCAAAAGGCCAATGGTGTCACTGGTATAACACAAATTGCTGACACTTGTAAAAATGCACAACCTAATTATTCAAATAAGTGTGTATAATAGTGTAGGCTCACAACAAAAGTGCTAATACACCAAGATCAATGTGATACACCTCTCTTTCGAGAGTGGATAGATAGAGGTCCAATGACATAAGCCCAATACAATAACAAGCTCACCCTTCCTCTCTCCTTGGGAGGCTAGAGAAGCCAAATCCAAGAATTTCTATCTCAACTCAAGGGAGTACATCATGATTAGCTTTGTGGTACGATCTGCAACCCCTACACCACACTAAGAAATAATCAATGAATCCTAGATTCTAATAAACACAAGTTTATAGTGGGGGAAAATAGTGAATAGAGCCCATTTGTAATAGAATGAGATTGGTAGGAACTCTCCCACTTTCCTCACCAAATAATTCTTGATGGATCGAGGGTCTTATGGCTTGGCTTCGTACGATGCTAGCCACTCATTGAGGTAGAGATTTTTTTCTCCCTCCTTTGTATACCCCACTGAGAAACATGGTTGAGGTTGAACCTTGGGGTGATGAAATCCCCAAGCAAGCCTCCTACTGAAAATAAAAAAGAGGCTATTATGTGTTTCTCTTACACCCAAGGTCACATGAGCATAAGAGGGGAGAGGATACACACACAATAACCTAGGGTAACAAAGGTGTACAAGCACACAAAACATAGTAGACAAGGTTCTTTAACCTTAAAATTTAAAAGGTGAGTTATCTAATAAATGAAAAACACATAGGGTTTTATGATTAAGGTCTTTCTCAACATCCTACATTAAAAATTTAGTAGTTTTATGGTCAAATCTTCTCCCAATGTTCACCAAGATAGCTGCACAAAAAAATTAGTAACACGAAACCCTTATCTAAATACATGCAATGAATGAAACCCCAAAGTTTTATACCTCTTTCCTACCCACAAGAAAATGTTTCAAAATGTTGAAAGATGCATAACCTAATTATTCAATTACAATTTAGAAAAATATAATTGCAATACATAAACTATAACTACGACAAGGAATCTCACAGATGCATTGTGATAATCCTACAATCCAAAGACAAAAAAAATGAAATAGAAAAATAACCCATAGAGGATAAATCCCTGTTAGGGTTTAGGATATGTTAAACAATAAAGATTTAATAACATGCAATAAAAAATAATAATAATTCTTATGTGAAAATTTAAAAAATTCTTTAAATCAAATAATTGCATTACTAAGTTTAACAAATGCATTGCAAGATCTCTGAGAAAAGTATGGGATAGCTGCATTTCAAAATCCTTCAAATTCATTGCAAAACCTCTCAAATGTGTCATATAACCTTTCAAATGTATTGCGAGATTCTATAACAACAAAAAATCAAAAAAATTGTTGGCAAAACAAGAATAGACAACTGAGAGGGGGAGTGAATAAGTTGTCACAGAATTTAAAACTTATTCAACCTTATTAACCTTTAATCTCAGATTTGATAATTAAGAGTGAAAGCATGAATCAACAACACATCAGAAACACATGAACACCAAGATTTTATACATGGAAACCCTGTTAGGGGAAAAACCATGATGGATGTTAGTCCACAAGATTATACCATGTTAGAAGTATAATGAGAAATGAATAAGGAATGTACATGCATTCATGCACACTACCTAGAGCTCACTGCTCAAAGGAAGACTCACTGCCTTACAAAAACATTCAAATTAAAACCATCTGAAGGATATGAACTGAGAAGTTAGCTTCTTCAAAAGTCTGATTACAGTTCCAGTTAGGCACATAAATACTTCTTCACACTTCGGTCAATCTTCTTCACACTCTTCTATGTACTTGAATGATCTAATCTTTATTCACACATTTCACATACATACTTCGCTTATACATCTTCAAAATGAAGAAAACAATCGCTCTTATATATCCACTTCAAGGATTTACATCAACAACTTTGTCGACCAAAAATAAAAGAATAAATTACAATCTGTCGGCCCGATTCATGAACAAATCTCAATGTGCACCAACCAAAGTCGGTCACAACATAATGAAGACCTAAAACAACACCCTTGAACATGCCAAGCATTAAAATATGAATCCACGAGGATCAGTAACACGCTACAACCATCATGTCGGCCAAGAACATGAAAACTTGAGCACACAACGAAAAAATATTTGATCACGATCACACCGATCAACGTGAACGTGCAACAAGGATAGGGCACGATTTAGAAACATTTACAAATAATGCAAGAACATACGCAACAACTAGAATTACTAGAATTTCATTCTCTTCTTCCAAAAACATCAGCTACAGTAACATAATAACCGTAGGAACACAAAAATGCACAACCTACACAAATCTTGATGCGCACCTCTGAAAATTCTGGGGTACAAACTAGATAGGCTTAGCAAAAAACCCTTTAAAGTGCAAATTTTGAACACCATATATTATTTTATTGATCAGATATAAACATGATAAATATGAAGTTGATGCCAAATCAATATTGAAAAATACTGATCATGAATTCACAAGTCTGAATTTTCCTTAATGGTATTCGATCTACAAGAGCAGAGCATTTATTGATTCCAGTATCTTCAATTGTGGATCGGATATATATTAAATATCAAATGGGGAGACACGTCCCATGAATCTGTGCCTTTTTCGTCCAACTAACCACCCGATCACTAATTGTGGTTAGTTTACTTAATAAACATAAATGCTTACTAAGTTCGATCTGAGTTTATCTTGCACAAATAAATAATATCCAATCTGGAAATGATTTTTGATATGTATATAAATGATGATATAAATATTTATACAATTAATATATATGTGTGTATACATATGTCAATACATACTAACATATATATACACACACATGATCATCATTTATATATCTGACCGAAGCTACCATTTTCAACACTCCCTCTTAGCTAGGGAAGATAAAACTAACCAAGTATATAGTGATATCACCTTACTCGTGATATCAGAAGATATGGTATGCTTCAAGAGTGTCAAGTCACATGACATTCTTCATAACACATCTTCATTATGGTATGTGCACTGACATCAAGTCTCATGATGTCTACCATAATAAATCATGGCATATCCAAGGATACATTTATTCACCATGATTATCTTATAAGGATCATAATGATCTTCAACTGATATCAAGTCTCATGATATCTATCAAAATGTCCAAGAGATACTATCATGACATATCCACGTATATCAAGTCACATGATATCCATCATGATAGTGAAACCAATCATTGTAATAGTGATATCACCTTATTCGTGATATTAGAAGATAAGGTATGCTTCTAAGAGTGTCAAGTCACATGACATTCTTCATAACACATCTTCATTATGGTATGTGCACTGACATCAAGTCTCATGATGTCTACCATAATAAATCATGGCATATCCAAGGATACATTTATCCACCGTGATTATCTCATAAGGATCATAATGATCTTCAACTGATATCAAGTCTTATGATATCTATCAAAAATGTCCAAGAGATACTATCATGACATATCCATGGATATCAAGTCACATGATATACATCATGATAGTGAAACTAATCATTGTAAAGTTGTCACCTTACAATGTCAAATACAAGTGTTCATTATTAGAAAGATCGTCACCTTTCAATAATGTACACAAGGGGGGGGCATAAAGTCATGGAGTCACACATATGACAAAAGAGTTTACACATTAAACATCTTTTAAATATATTAGTACAAAATAAACAATTTGAGTCTCAATCTCAACAATAACTTACATTTCAACCATACCAAGTTTCTTCCTGAAGTGTTCAACTTTAACTCTGGAGAGAGTTTTGGTGAGAATGTCTGATGTTTGATCGCTTGTACTAATATACTCCAACTGGATCACATTCCTTTCTACCATGTCTCTCACATAGTGGTAAGGAATCTCTATATTCTTTGATCTATCATGGAATACTGGATTCACTTAAAGCTTAATACATCTCTGATAATAGTGGGATTCAAGGGCTCACCAAATAATCTCACAAGCAATTTCTAGAGCCATACTGCTTCTCTTTCTCCCATAGAGGCCTCAATATATTTAGCTTTTATTGTACTCAGTGCCACAAAAGATTGTTTCCCGCTACACCAGGATATCATCGCAAACCTCAACCTAAAACATCCAAAGGTACTCTTCCGATCATCTTCAGTAGGCTCCCTCTGAATCTTCAAGCACTTGCATCAACCTCCTGACCTTATCGTCCAAGATTGCCTGCAACACTTGCTTTAGGGAAATGGTTTCCAACGCACACCTTTGTAGAGATTCAGGGTTGTCCTCTTCAACCTCATCCCGGATCACTCTATTATAAATAGGTTTGCGGAGCTACCAAAGTTAAATCCAGGTTGACTGACTTGAGCAATTTCGATCTCAGCTACTGAAGAGGTACTTCAAGGATTTAGCATCAACATTGCAGCCCTTACTTATTCTCAGCGAATCATAGAACTCCCTCTGAAGGTTAATTCTTCCTCTTCGAAGAGATGTCTTCAGTCATTTACTCAGACTCATGGTTGCAAGCAGTGTCTCCATTCTATAGAGTGCATCAACCTCTTCTTGAAAGAAATCTCTTATGCTTCTTGATCCATCCTGAAAGCATTAAGAAGAGATTAATAATTGTTCATAACTATCCAAAGAAATCTTATACAAAGTTTACTATCTCAGGTTATAGCAATAACTTGCAATGAATAGTTTGAAACTTCAAGGATCTTAAATAAGTGAACACAAATCAAGAGAAAACACAATCTCTTTTACTAATCACACAAGATCCAAATAACCAATGCAAAACTAAAGTTTTACCCTAGATTTCAAAAAAAAAAAAACAAGGGAATACTTATCCCAAAAAATCAGAATCATGTACGCAGAGACTGACGGATCGATATCAATGATCACAATATCTGCTCTCTCTTCCCTTTACAGTGGCATCGATCGTTGCAAGTTAGCCCTTCGAAAGCGCTAATAATCGATGACTCCTGTGACAATGTTCATCAGGGCGATCTCCAACCTCTTGACTTAAATCTTCATTGACTTAAGCATCCTCATCATACATATACTTCTATTCTAAGTATTGATGGGGACTTTTCTAGCATTTGTCTTTTGATACTAAACAAGCAGTATGATATGGTGGCAGTATAAAAATATAATTCCTTACAATACTAGATGCCAAACAATAATCATATACGGCTTCAAATTAAATATGAATGCTAGACGCTTATTACCCAACAATCACCCATACAACTACGCTGCTTCCCATCATTGTTTTGTCTCCCAGAATATCTGATGATTGTTATATATCCAAATTTGTCTCATTTGAATAGATACATGCCTAATAAACTACTTTAGCGCTTATTAAACTTAGTTGAATTGTGTGAATATGTCCGCTAAAAAACCAACACCAATGATAATGCCCAAAACGCTAGATGACAAAGATGATAATGAAGACGGAAGCCAATAGTTATGAATCACCCTTGATTTTGAACAGTAATTAGAGTAGGGGAATACTTGCACCGATATCCAAGGAATTGCAAATGTAATCCCCAACAGACGATGCCAATAGTAGATATTCCTGCTATATGTTAAGCCTGATACTTGTCTGGGTGTTCCTATCCAAACTGAAATTCTGAATATGAATAATTGAATAGTCGCCTTCAACTCCTGAAGCCATCGCTGAAAGAGGACATAGAAAGTTCATCCAAACGTAGTCGCCAGGGATAAGAATATCTGAGGGAAATACTTTGTTTCCATCAGAAATAAAGAAGACTCAACCAAGAAAGGTCTCTGAAAAATGATTTGGCAAATTAAATGAGTCCATAATTAAAGTTGCATTCGAAATATTCAGACCCATGCCAAGAACTAATCATGATCCCTCAGAGAGAGTGTCATGACTCCAGTGTCTCCACAGTAATAGCCAAAGCCACATAACTCTTTGCTCAACACTTCTATTGTTCAGAGGAAGTGATGCTCAAGATTCAACAATTGCCTAGGTGCAAAAGCGAGTAAAGATATTACTTGAGTGAGTTTGACAATATTAATTTCGCTAACGAATTTCTCTAGATAGCCTTCGATCCTTTTACACAATCTCAAGTCTGAAGATTATCAATGGACTTTCTCCAAGATTGGTTTCCGAAATTCCTGAGACAGGCTTTGATTGATTGGACTGCTAAAATAAATCTGATCAATTTCCCTGAAACCTAGCTCTAATACCATGTTATTTTATTGATCAAATATAAACATGATAAATATGAAGTTGATGCCAAATCAATATTGAAAAATACTGATCATGAATTCACAAGTTTGAATTTTCCTTAATGGTATTCGATCTACAAGAGCGGAGCATTGATTGATTCCAATATCTTCAATTGTGGATCGGATCTATATTAAATATCAAATGGGGAGACACGTCCCATGAGCGGACATGTCTCCATGAAGTGGGGGCATGTTCGCTCATGGGATGTGTCCCATGAATTTGTGCCTTTTCGTCCAACTAACCACCCAATCACTAATCGGGATTAGTTTACTTAATAAACATAAATGCTTACTAAGTTCGATCTTAGTTTATCTTGCACAAATAAATAATATCCAATTTGGAAATGAGTTTCAATATGTATATAAATGATGATATAAATATTTATACAATTAATATATATGTGTGTATACATATGTCAGTACATACTGACATATATATATACACACATATGATCATCATTTCTATATCTGACCGAAGCTACCATTTTCAACACCATCATATTGAGTTTTACACCATACTAAACTTCATAGCTTCACAGGCAACCTGCAGCATGTTTATTATAATTTTCTCAATATCCTTGACATATACTACCTTCAAATCACCAAATGCTAATAGTGTTGACATCAATGACAACCACATATTAGCAACACAACCACAACATCCAACAATCTCCCCCTTTGGCATTGATGGAAACTCATGATGTGAAAAATACCATCAACACAACTAGCTCTTATTCTCATATTTTTCTTCTCCCCTTTACATTACTCTTCTCCTTTTTCACAATATACTTCTTCCCCTTTGACATCAATGGAAAAGGTACACAAGCTCTGAACCACATATTTGAATCATCTGACTACTCCACTTGAGTAGTAGCCACCACAAGATCAATCTGGAATAAGATATGATAATGAATTCACGGACTGATGCAAAGACTTGCATCTTTAGTTCTAATCAGGAGGGGAAATCACCCCTAACTTTCCTTTGAGATACTCAAAAGTATCCTTAGGAAATGGCTTAGTAAAAATGTCTACAATTTTCTCCTTGGTAGGTACATACTCCAGTCTGACTTCTTTTTCACTCACTTTGTCTCTCAAGAAGTAATATTTGATAGATATATGCTTTGTCTTTGAATGCAACACTAGATTCTTAGAAATTTTTATGGCACTCAAATTATCAAAAAATATAGCAATGGGCTCATCATACTCATTTCTGATATATTTTAGCATCTATTTCATCCATATTATTTGAGTACAGTTGTTTGTAGTAGCAATATATTCAGCCTCAGCAGTAGATAGGGAAATAGAGTTCTATTTTTTACTTAACTAAGACACCAACTTCTTCCCCAAGAAGAATGCACCACCACTAGTACTTTTTCTGTCATCCACATCTCCTGCCCAATCTGCGTCAATAAATTTGCTCAGGGTAAGATCATCATCTTTAGGATACCAAAGACCAAAATCAACTGTCCCTTTCAAGTATCTAAAAATTATGTTTATAGAAGTCACATGAGATTCCTTCAGATCAACTTGATATCTAGCAACCATGCATACAACATTCATGATGTCTGGTCTAGTCTGAGTCAAATAAAGTAATCCACCAATCATTGACCTATATCTTGTTTGATTTTCTTTAGGAGAATCATCATTATGTGTTAGCTTGCATCCGGTTACCATGGGTGTACCAATTGACTTTGAGTCTTCCATGTCAAAAAAATTCAGTAACTCTCTTACATATTTGGACTGAGATATAAAATTTCCATTATTTAACTGAGTAATTTGTAGTCCTAAAAATAATTTCAGTTCTCCAATCATAGACATTTCAAACTCACTTTTCATTTCATCAAAAAACTTCATACATAAGTCATCATCACCTTCAAAAATGATGTCATCAACAAAGACTTCAATAATCAACTCTTTATCTTGATCCATCTTGAAATATAGATTGATGTCAATAGTACCTTTATTGAGTTCAAGCTTTAACAAGTATTTATCTAGTCTAGCATACCAGGCTCTAGGAGCTTGCTTAAGTCCATACAGTGCTTTCTTCAATCGGCAAACCATATTTTCCTTATTAGTCAGTTGAAATCCATCAGGTTACTCAACATATACTTCTTCTAGTTCACCATTCAAAAATGTTGACTTTACATTTATTTGATAGACTTTGTAGTTCTTAAAAGCAGCATAAGCAAGAAATAATATTACATCTTCAATTCTAGCCATAGGGGCAAAGGTTTCTTCAAAATCAATTCCTTCCATCTGTGAGTACCCTTTACATACCAGTATTGCTTTATTCCTGACCACTTCACCTTGTTCATTCATCTTATTCCAAAAGACCTATTTGGTTCCAATCACATTTTTATTCTGAGGTCTAGGAACAAGAATCCATGTATCATTTTTCTCTATCTGCATATGTTCTTCCTTCATTGCTTCCATCCAATATTCATCTTTATATGCTTCATTGATATTGTTGGGCTCAGTCTTGGAAATCAGACAATACTCTTGCAATTCTTCTTCTATCTGCAAACCTTTGTTCTTATCTCCTATAATCTGAATTTCAGAATGATTTAGCTTTACATTCCTTGGAACTTTAGGATTCTCTCAAACTTCCAATTCTTTTGTTCTTTCTTCTGCACTTTCACTAGCTTCTGCTTCTTGATTCTCTTGATTCACTAGAACAATTTGAACTTGATAGAACTGTGTCTGAACATTCTTTCCATTATCAGTACTATCATTTTGATCATCTGAATCATATCCACAGTATCTGGATGATCTAGCAGTGTCTTCATCAACTCTGACATTTGCACTTTCAACCATTTTCTTCAGTCTTCTATTGTAACACCGGTAGGCCTTGCTCTTAGTAGAGTAACCCAAAAAGATTCCTTCACCACTTCTAGCATCAAACTTGCCTATATCTTCATCTCTCTTGATATAACATCTACTTCCAAAGATTTGAAATACTTAACAGTAGGCTTATGACCAAACCACAGCTCAAAAGGAGTCTTACCAAAATTACCATTGACATTTACCTGCTTGATAGTACACACAACAATGCTTACAATTTCTATCCAATAGATATGAGGAACATTTGCTTCCAACATCATAGTTCTAGTAGCATCTAGAATTGTTTTGTTCTTTCTCTCAACAACTCCATTTTGTTGAGGGGTCCGAGGAGCAGATAACTGTCTTTTGATTCCATGCTCTTCATAGAAAGAATTGAACTCCCGAGAAGTGAATTCACCACCTCTGTCTGACCTTAAGTATTTGATCTTTAAACCTGTCTCATTCACTTTCATAGCTTTGAAACTTTTTAACTTTTCTAATGCTTCATGTTTTTCTCTCAAGAAAGCAACCCATATCATCCTAGAGTAATCATGAATAAGCAACATAAAGTACCTTTCTCCTTGTAGACTTCTGATTCTAGAGAGACCACATAGATTAGTATGCACCAGCTCTAGCACTCCATTAGAATGATGTTGTTTGCTCCAAAAGGAAATTCTAGTCTGCTTTCCCATTTGACATTCCTTGCATATAGTGTTAGTAGGCTTCACTAGCTTAGGAAGATCTCTAACTGCTTGAGTGTAACTTACTTTGACAATGTTATCAAAATTCACATGACATAGCCTCCTATGCCATAACAAGCTTACATCAACTTGAGCAATTAAACAACTTTCACTAGCAGCACTCAAGTGGAAAATGTTACCTTTTGTCTTAGTACCTGAAGCAACTACATTTCTTGAACTTCCTAGTATCCTGCACTTACCATCCTTGAACTGAAGATTGTATCCCTTGTCTACCATCTATCCAACACTCAACAAGTTATGTTTTGATCCTTCTACATAAAGGACATCATCAGTATTATTTTTACCACCAAAAGAAATAGTGCCTCTACCATGAATCACACCAAAAGTGTTGTCTCCAAATCTTACAACACCACCATCATATTTTTCCAAGCTTACAAACTTTCTTTTGTCACCAGTCATATGATGTGAGCATCCATTATCAATCACCCACTCATCTTTTTCTTCAATTCTGGCTGCAAGAGATTTTTGAACATTCACATTGCTAGCAAATTCAGTGGACACCTGACCATTTTCCTTGATAGCAATAAATACCCATCCTTCTTCATTTCCATTTTCCTTGTCAGATTCATCATCAGTAACACCTTCTTTAGCATAATAACATTTCTTTTTAAATCTAGGCTTATCAGGTTTGAACCTAGGAGTTCTTTCAGGACACCTTGATGCAAAATGACCTATCTTATTGCAAGAGAAACACTTAATAGGAAACTTTCCTTTGTACTTACCTTGACCTCTGGCTTCTCTTTTCACAATCAATGCTTCCAACTCTTCTAACTCTCTTTCTTCATCTTCATACTTGAATGCCTTTTTAGAACTTTCTCCCGGATCATATCTCTGTTGACTTCTTCTAGATACAGTAGCCTTAAATGCAAATTCTGTCTTAGGTGCAGATTCACCAAATTCGCTCAATTCAAAGGCAACAAGATTGCCAACCAACATATCTCTTGTCACATTTTTTACTATCCTGAGCTCTTCAATATCATGAGCTTTTGACTTGTAAGAAATAGGCACTGATCTGAGCACTTTAGCCACAATCTCATCTTCATCCATGACTCCACCAACACATCTAATACCCATCACTAGCTCATTCACTTTCTGAATGAAGCAATAATATTTTCATCTTCACTCATCTTCAAGTTTTCCCACTTTCCTTTCAAACTTTGTAGCTTAGCAACCTTCACTTGAGCATCTCCTTCATACAAAGTTTCTAGCTTCTTCCAGATCTCATATGTTTTTCTTAGACCTATCACATTTATCATCTCTGAATCAGACAAGGAACTCAATAATGCTTCTATAGCCTTGGTATTTGTTTCAGCTTCTTTGATCTCATCAGGAGTAGAGGGACCATTTTGAGGAATAACATATTTGTTCTTTGTAATCTTCCAAAAGGGGTCACCAATGCACTTCAAATGACACTCCATCCTGACCTTCCACAGAGAGTATTTTGTTCCATCGAATCTAGGACTATCCTTCTTGTAACATGCCATCTCAAATCACCTCAAGCTATTAAGCTTCTTCAAAGGAACTAACTCTGATACCAATTGTTGGAAAAACAAGAATAGACAATTGAGAGGGGGGGTGAATCAATTGTCACAGAATTTAAAACTTATTCAACCTTATTAACCTTTAATCTCATATATGATAATTAACAGTGAAAGCATGAATCAACAACACATCAGAAACACATGAACACCAAGATTTTATACGTGGAAACCCTGTTAGGGGAAAAACCACAACAGATGTTGGTCCATAATATTATACCCTGTTAGAAGTATAATGAGAAATGAATAAGGAATGCACATGCATTCAGGCACACTGCCTAGAGTTCACTGCTCAAAGGAAGATTCACTGCCTTACAAAAACATTCAAATTAAAACCATCTGAAGGATATGAACTAAGAAGTTAGCTTCTTCAAAAGCCTGATTACAGTTCCAGTTAGGCACACAAATACTTCTTCACACTTCACTCAATATTATTCACACTCTGCTTTGTACTCGAATGATCTGATCTTTATTTGCACATTTCACATACATACTTCGCTCATACATCTTTAAAATGAAGAAAATAATCGCTCTTATATATCTGCTTCAAGGATTTACATCAACAACTTTGTCGGCCAAAAATAAAAGAATAAATTACAAACTGTCAGCCCAATTCATGAATAAATCTCAATGCGCACCAAATGAAGTCAGTCAAAACATAATGAAGACCTAAAACGACATCCTCGAATGTGCCAGGCATTAAAATATTAATCCACGAGGATCCGCAACACACTACAACCATCATGTCGGGCAAGAACATGAAAACCTGAGCACACAACTAAAAAATCTTCAATCACGATCACACCGATCAATTTGGACGTGCAACAAGGATAGGTCACGATTTAGAAACATCTACAAACAACGCAGGAACATACACAACAACTAGAATTACCAGAATTTCATTCTCTTCTTCCAAAAACATCAGCTATAGTAATAGAATAATTGTAGGAACACATAAACGCACAACTTGTACAAATCTTGATGCACACCTTTGAAACTTCCAGGGTGCAAACTAGATAGACTTAGCAACAAACCCTTTAAAGCGCAACTTTTGAACACCATCATACTGAATTTTACACCATACTGAACTTCACAGCTTCACAGGCAACCTGCAACATGTTTATTATAATTTTCTCAATATCCTTGACATATACTGCCTTCAAATCACCAAATTCTAATAGTGTTGACATTAATGACAACCACATATCAGCAACACAACCACAACATCCAACAAATTTCTCTAGAAAATCATTAGTAGGATCTGATTCATGTCAAGTTCACCATAATTTCAAATAAAAAATTAGAAGAATGCATAAATTGTCAATAGGAAACCACAAAAACCATTAGATTTATGCAAAAAAGCTAATCCACCAATGAAGAATGAATGAAATGCAAGAAATAAGAAAATTAAACAAATATTATACCTTCAAGCATCCCATTTCGATTTACCTCCATTGTCCTTTTTTAACAATTTGAATGATTGTTGTTCTCTGAATCATATGTGCAACTAAAATAAGCTCAGAAGATAGTGATCATAAAATTTTGAAGATTGTGGTTAGATTAAAAGAGTATGAGAGTTAAATTTATAGAGAATGCAACTTTAATTGACAGTCAGGATTTGATAGAGAATTGACGAATGAGATTAGATGAGGGAATGCACATGAGAAGCTTGCCATTTTGAAAATGGAAGAAATTAGAAGTTAAGTGGAGAAAAAAATAGGTAAGTGGTAGTTAAAATAAATAATTTTTTTTAATTTTTTTTTTTGATCACATTCAAATGATTAAATAAATATATATACATATTTAATCATAGAAGTAATTAGGGATTAAATAATTAAATATAATTATTTAATCACGATAAATTAATAGAAGAAAAGGGGTCGATTAATTAATAAATTAACAAGAAATGAGGAGGAAGACAATTAATTAAATTATTTAATTAATCCTTAGAGAAACGTTAAACAATTAAATAATTAAAATTATTTAATTATAAAGGAAAGAGGAAAGATGAATTTTGAATTAGAAGAAAGAGGTTAACTTAATTAAATAATAAAATTATTTAATTTGTTTAGAAAAATTAATAGAAAAATGTCACTGCAGGCATGGGACGATTTTTTAGTGTTTGCATCATGATGTTATTTCTCTGACATATAATGAATTTCTTTTTTTGATAGTTGAACACTTTTGATTAGAGCTATAAACCAGTGAGGCCACATTCAGGGGACCTCATCCCCATCACTTCTCCATTTCTCCTCTTCCTCTTCTCCTCTCCTCTATCTCACCTCTTCCACCAACTCCTCCATCTCCATTCCTATCCTTCTCTCCTACATCTCCTCTCCTCCAACTCTTCTCTACCTCCTCTATTCCTCTCCTCTAGCTCCTCCATCTCCACTCCTCTCCTCTCCTCCATATCCTCTCCTCGAACTCTCCTCTACCTCCTCTCTTCCTCTCCTCTAGCTCCTTCATCTCTGCTCCTCTCCTCCTCTCCTCTCCTCCAACTCTCACCTCCTCTTCCTTTCTCCTCTCCTCCATAGCCTCCTAGCGATCTCTACTCCATTGACAAGAGTTTGTCTACCACCTACAACTCCAGCTTACTCCTGCACCTCAATCTCCTTTCACCTATCCCCTCAAGATTCTCCTTGCAGCATTCTCCACCACTCCTCCAACTGCACACCTCTCGCCAACTCCACCAGTAGTTTGACTCCATAACAACTCCAGGTCTCCCCACATCCTTCATCCTCCATCCTCTATGTGTCGTCCTCCATCGACCAATGATCATTCGTCCCACCATCCACTAGTGGGATTCGAACACCTGATAGTAGTTTCACTACTGCTTGCAACTTGTCGTTGCATTGTGGGGTCATCCCCAAACATATAATGAATTTCTTATATTCATGGATTTAAAGATTTTAAATGATATATCTCCTCATAAATGATGGTGTGACGCATGATGACACACCTTCTATCGTGCCTAGGACTACACTTGTTAGTTTGGAATTACTTATTTATGATAATTATCTTATTGATGAGTTATATTATTTCACTTCTTCTATCACTAGTATTATACCTTATTCACCTTCACACAAGGTCATTACTTGAGCAAGTGCATGTAAATGGTATACAAAAAGGGGGTCAAAAGTGGCCACTTTCTTTTTGAAATCAACTAAGCCTGAACTTAGATGAGTAATTTGATATGCGTGCACTCAAAATTTGAAGATACGACAAGAACAAGAATTGTAATTCTCTAAATTTAGTTTCTAAACTACTCAAGTTTATAAAAAAAATTAAGATTGATAGGATGAAATGATGCACACACATTTTTTTTTATGTTTTCTCACTAAAATATAGCATAGTATCTAATGTGCACCCCCTATTTTTTTTTGCATTTAGTATTTAAAAAAATGATTGGTAGAAATATAGTTAAGAGTGGGTGCTAGAAGTTGTATACTTGTTTATAATTTTTTATTGAATATTATTTTTTGTGATTTTTCAAAGTGGATGCATCCTGAAAATTACATCATTGAGTGTGTGCTTCACATAACATTTACAAAAATAATTGATTTTTTTCAATGTCTAAAGAATAGTGTAGAACAATCCTATATAATGTTTTTCAAAATTTGATAAGCAGATAAAAAATTGTAAATAAAAATCAATGCATATGCATTTGAGGAAAATAGAAACATTAGTAAAATGAATATGTTAATGTACGTCAGATATAAAATAAATTATATGGTTAGAAAACTAAGAATCTACATGTGAAATTTTGGTGGTGATTTTATTATCATAATACAATTTGTAAACTTGATGACATATAAGTTGAGAAACTCCATTGAAGCTCATAAATACGTGAAATGGAGGAATATTAATAGTCCAGGCTTGTTGTCCAAACATATTCCAAAGAAAAAAGGGCAATAATGTTTTAACTAAAAAAATGATCATGTTTCATATTCCACAAAACACAATCACTTTTCATGTTCCACAAAATGTGATTATGTTTCATGTTCCACAAAACTTGATCGCATTTATGTTCCCCAAAATGCAAGCAATTTTTTTGAAACATGAAATAGGATGTATTTCATGTTGCATAAAATGCATGTGATTTTTGTAGAACATGAAATATGATGTATTTCATGTTGCATAAAATGCATGTGATTTTTGTAGAACATGAAATATGATGTATTTCATGTTCCACAAAATGTGATCATGTTTTGTAGAACATAAAATATGATGTTTTATAAAATAAAAAAGTATTATCCAATTTCTTAAAACTAAATGCTCTCTCTCCCCCTCCTTCTCTAGCTCTTCCTCTCTCTCTCTCTCTCTCTCTCTCTCTCTCTCTCTCTCTCTCTCTCTCTCTCTCTATCTGAGCTCTATATATCTCTCCTCCCTATGTTTATCAATGTTCCTCTCTCCCTCTCCCTCTCTCACTCTTTTTCTCTCTATCTCCACCTCTCTATATCTCCCACTCTTATGCTCTTTATTTCTCTATCTCCCCTTATATGTATGTATATATATATGTGTATATGTATATATGTATATATGTATATATATGTATATATGTATATATGTATACATATGTATATATATGTATATGTATATATGTGTATATGTATATATATATGTATATGTATATATGTGTATATGTATATATATATGTATATATATGTATATGTATATATATGTATATGTATATATATGTATATGTATATATATATCACGATCTCTTTATGTCCCTATCCCTCTTGTCTACTCCCCCTGTATCTATCTATCCTTCCTCTCTCTTTATCTCTCTCCATCCCCATTTGTCTCCTTGCCCCTCTCTCTCCCTTTATTCTTCTCTATATTTATCTCTCTCCCTCCACCCTTGTGCCCCTCTCCCTCTATATCTTTCTACCTCTCTCTCATAATTTATTTATGTTTCTCTCCCTCCCCCTCTCCCTCCATCTATTTATCTCTACATACTCTCTCTCTCTATCTCTCTCCCTCTCCCTATCTCTACCACTTTCCCTCTCACTCTCTTTCTATATATATCCCTCTCCCCCTCTCTCTTTCTATGTCTCACCCCCCTCTCTATTTCTCTATATTTCTCCCTCTCCCTCTCCCTCTCCCTCTCTATATCTCGCTCTCTCTATCTCACTCTTAACTCTCTATTTATTTATCTCTCCCCCTCCCTCTATATCTTTATATATGTCTCTCTCACTATATCTATATTCTATATGTCTCTCCCTCTCCCTCGCTATCTCTTTATATTTCTCACTATTTATTTATGTCTCTCCCCTCTCCTTCTCTACTCTCTTTATCTCTCCCTCCCCCCTACCCCCTCTCCCCTCTCCCTCTCTTCTATCTCTATCACCATTTCTTTATGTTTTCTCCCTCTCACTCTTTATCTCTCTATCTCACTCTCTCTCCCCCTTTCTCTCTTTCCTTCTTCCTCTCTATCTCTCCCTCTCTTTATATTTCTCTATTCCACCTCTATCTCTTTCTCTCCCTCTCCCTTTATCTCTTTCTATCTATCTAGTGCTTGTATCTATACACTGGTACCATTTTCACCTATCTAAGACCCCTATTTATACATATACTTAATTTATACTTGTCTAATGTCCTTGTCTAGATATATGTTCCATTTACACATTTCTAGAAACATTGTTGATATTTCTATGCTAGTTACAATGACCCTTTGTTAGAACTTAGCAATTACAAAGCCCAGATTAGGCCAATTTTCTCCAATCTTCTAACCTTTATAAAAGACATCATTTTTAGTTTGCATTAGTGAATTTTGTCCATTATATCTATTTTATTATTCTTCTACAAGCTCAACATATTAGGATTTTTTATCCATTCCTCTTTTTAGCACATCTTGGGTTCCTAAGTCTAATTATATAGCCAATACAATAGACAAGATAACTTTAGTTAAAATTTGAAGTTTACTAGACTTCATTAATGAATAGAGGGTGGGCCTATTCCATCTATAATGGACACCTATGTAATTTTCATTTGCTTAGTGCCCCTATCTAGACACTTGTACCCGTCACATCACCCCTTTGGTAGAGGGCACCTCTTGTAGCTTCTAAATTTGGACAATTGATTCCCATATTCTTTGTCAACCCATATAGTTAGTAACATTGGCATCCCAATTGCATTTTATTTCTTTTATTTACAATTTTATCTCTCTTAGTCCTAGTTCATGTTAATTTCTTTCCGTTTTCAAAATATATGTTTCCAAGTTATGTCTCTTGGCATATTTTTAGACTCATCTCCAGTGTATGTTAACTTAGTTTTATATTAGGTTAATTATATTAAGTCTAAGAGGCTTTAAATTTTGTTGTATATCAACAAATACACTAAAAAAACACCTAGTTATAATAATGATTTATTAATTAGCCTACTCAATTAGGCTTATTTTTTGTTCTTTGATTTGGTAAACCTAACATACCATCTAAATACAAATTTCCAATTTGAAGTGTTAGATTAGTTCATAATATTTTTCCTTAATTGTATAATATATTTTTGAGAACTTATCTCTTGTGTGTATTAGTGTAGATTATTTTTTTATGTTCCTCTTTATATAGTATTTATTTTTCTAGTTTTTTCTCTTTTTCTCTTTTTCTCTTTTCTTTTGTTTCAATCCTTGGTTATTTTCTATTTTTTCCTTCCTTCTTGAATGTGAATTTATCCTTATCATCTTAGCCTTATTTGTAATATCTTGGTCTAGCTTTCCCACCCTATCTTTGATCTCTACCTTAAATACCACAACCTCCTCTTCTTTGACCTCTATTTATGATTATTTATTTAACCATATCTTTTTCATAAATTATTTTCCTCTCATTCTCATATTCTTAGTTTCCTAAAATGTGCCTTATGTCTCACTTATTCTAACCATATTTTCTCTTGTATCACCAATCATTTTTTTCTTTCATTCTTAACCACTATCCTAATTCCATTTCATCCCCTTCACCTTTCATTGTCTCCTAAATTTCCAATAATCGACAGAAATACCCCTCACCATGACTGCATGATAGGGTTTCTTCTACATTGCCTTCCTTACTCCATCTACTATATCCAAATGCTTCTCTTTCTTGAAATTACTTACTCTCATCATATTTCTCATCCTAATGTACTTTCTTGTTTCCTTGATTCCCAACAACTTATTAATATTTCCAATTTCTATGACATCAATCCATCCTATGATCCTAGAATAAGTTATTGTCAAAAATATTTTGGTGGCATTAGGGTTGGGCTACAAACTAAAAATCAATTCAATAATTCCTACACATCGCAAAAACTCCTAACAAAAATGATATAGATCAAGAGTTTAGATTAGAGTGGGATTAAAATTTTATGTTGACTTTATTAGATGAAAAAGTGCACCATCTAGAAAATGGTATACAAAATAAGCAGTCTAAAATGAAAGAAAAAATGAAAAGTACCAAATTTAAAATAAAAGGGTAATGGATAGCATCGAGTTTGAATTATTTTTTCTTCGCCCCCCTTTCTCTCCATACCCCTCTCTCTCCCTTCATTCTTCTTTGTCTTCCTATCTCTTTCCCTTATCCTCTCCCTCTCCTATCTCATTCTATCTCTCTCATCATTTATTTGTGTTTCTCTCCATCTCAATCTTTATCTATCCATCTCTCTCCCTCTCCCTCTTTATCTCTCCCCCTCTCCCTCTTTATCTCTCCCTCTCAATCCCTATCTCTTCCTCTCTATCTCTCACTATGTTGATGTTGAATTTACATTTCTCTCCCTCTCCTCTATCACATAAACTCTCTCTCTCCCTATATCTCTTTATCCCTCTATCCTCCCTCGCTTTGTCTCTCCCTCTCTCTTTATCTCTCTCCTTTTTGCTATCACTCTCCCCCCTCTCTCTACATTTATATATCCCATCTCCCACTTCTCTCCTATCTCCCTCTGTTGCAAGTATGGATGTGTTTGGTGGTGTTTTCATTAGTGTTGTCCTTGATGTCAACACAGTACAAGTTGATTATAGATGGTATTTGCATAGTTGAGACACTATTGAAGTGTTTAGAGTACATGGAGCTATATCTATGAAGTTGTAGTTGTGAAGCATGTTAAAGTGTGTTTTGATTGTGCTCTTCATTTCTTCTAATTGATCTTATGCCTATGCGTATTTGTAAGTATGTTCATAAGATTCAATGGATAATATATCCCGAGTTTTAGCTTCTGGTTCGAGGGAGAGTAAAAGATATGTTCACCGGTGTGTGAATTGGTTTGGCAGAACTATTTGGTTGTGGACTGGGAGAAATTTTTTGGCTCCACAGTCTTCTGATATTTGGTTTCAAATATTGTGGATCTAGGAGATGATTCTTTCTGATGGTTTCTGTGTTCTGACAAAATTTCTTGTGTTTTGGTACTCCGAAAGACCTGCTCCAAAGCTCATGTGTTTTGCTAGCTGGTCTGGTTGGATTGTTGAAGAGCTCTCTATGAATATAGTTTGATGGATTTTCTACGGATGTATCTAAGACATTCTCAGAGATTGAAATATGTTTGGTGAAGCGTGTTGAATGATCCACATGTGATCATCTTGCTAGAGATGCGCGTACTTCAAATATTGTTGGTATTTTTATTAGGTTTGGCCGACCTAGTGTCTACACGTTACATTAATATTTTGCATCAATTTGAGGAAGCGTGTGATTGATCCAAGATGTTGTTTGCTTCCCAAATTAAATATGTAATTGGTCCTCTCTCATTCTTAACCACCATGGGAATGTTGAGTAGCCGACCCAGTTTGAATTTTTAAATGAAATTGTGTAGCCTACCTTGGAGAATGTTTCTAGGGTTGAAGATGGTATAAAATAAAATCAAGTTGTAGTGAATTAATCATCCATCCATGATTCAATTAAAGCAAGTGAAGTGTGCGAACAAGTGTGAAATTCATAGTGTGTAAGAGCGAATTGAAGTAATAGTACTTCATTATTTTAGATTCCTAAAAGTAGTGAGTTGATGGTATCTACAATCTTCTGAAAAAAGTTGTGACTGTGTGGTGTTAGAAACCCTAGATCAGACATGGAAACCTAAACACCTTCCACAGAAGAGAAAACATAAAAAAGCAGAGCTTTGTATGCAAATGTGCAAAATGATATATTAAGGAATTCTATTACAATGAGATGATTTGCTTTATAAAAGCAAAGTATGCAACCCTAATGTTGACCTAAAATTAGCTCAACCTAAGTAAAGTTATTCAAGTGTAATTAAATATTAATTACAGTAACACCCCCCCATAAGTGCAACTTAGGGAGACTAAAATAAGCATGCACCTAAAACTAAGATGAATGCAAGAAAGCATGAATGGGTCCTGGCAACAAGGCCTGATCAGGTACCCATGTACAAATGCAATAATGAGGTAGAGAAGGAAAATCCAGTAGGACAACCCCCCCTACAATGAGATGACTGCTGCAAAGAAGCACTAGAAGAACACTATGGAGTAACATTGGAACTACAATCTGGCAAGCAAGGAAAGATACTTCTGTCTACAAGAAACCATATCAGAATCATCATAATGTGACAGCAGACCCGATGCCACAGAACGCTCGAAAACACCAAACTGAAACAACCCTGGAATCCATGAAGCAACAGTAGATGATATAATGATGACAGAATCTGGAAGCCATGAATCTCGATGCCTATTCCAAACTAAGACTAAAACTCTTCCATGGGAAAAAGTACCAAACAGACTCAGGAACAATAACCACAAATTTAGTGGCCCTCAAACTGAGATGGATCCGATGCGGATCACTAACCATAGGCTCTCAATCTAAAGTGTGAACCAAAATGAATCTGGTATGTGTCAAGCTAAGACAAAAATATGGCCAAAAGAAACTAAGAAACCAGATTACAACCCATGCGAGTTGCCATCAAACATGATGAAGATTATTATGCAAGAAACCCCCCCGATGGAACTTTATATCAATTCATTTATTACAATCCCCAATGAATGCAAAAAGAGAGAATTCCTAACATGCATAAACATAAAATAAAAATAGACCTTAGATCTGTGTAGAGGACTGAACTATCTTTCCAATGCCGCAAGAATGGCAAAAAAAGGATCACCGAGTCAAAAGATATGCCCTCTGGAGTGAAAATAACAAGTTCTGAGTTCAAGGACCTGCAAAATGAATTTGGAGAAAAATCTAGAAAAACTAAAATATTTAATAGATTGGTGCCGAAATTAGCTTTCCAACGGTATCTCGTTTGTGAAGAACGGACACCGTACGCAAAAGTTACGCCCGATTTTGTAGAAGTGCTCCAGAATGGCCAATAAAGCCTACAGGCAGCCCAGGGGGCTAAACAATTTCGGCCCCTGGTCCTGCATGCGACCAGGGGCTGGTGGAATGGGGTTGGGGCAGAGCCCCTAGTCGCCCATGTGACCACGACGCATTCAGAGGAGTCAGTGGGGGCTGGCGCTAGGACACCCAGTTCTCCATAGGACCCCGGGCTCGGCAAAAGGTCTGAACAGGGTCGGCGGCTGGATGGGGGAGCCACTGGCGGCGACGGCGGGCCAGTGGCGGCCCGGTGGCGGAAACCATTAGAACTGCAAGCCCAAGCGCGACTCCCGAAAAACTTCATTTTTTTTCCCTTTTTTTCGAAAATCGTGCCTCGGGATGCGTGCTGGGGAGGCCGTATGGCTTCCCTAGCAAATTTGTTTTGCCTTCCGGATCAACTTCGCCAAAATCGACGAAACGAAGGGCGATCTTAGGGTTTTTGGCCGCTGTGAACACAATGGTGACCTCTTTTTCTGCTCAAAATGCTTCAAAAAAATGGCGACCTCCAGAGCTTGCAAAAAAATACCAAACTTGAAACCCTTACAGATCTGGCAAATCATGGCCAAAATTTGCAAAATAAAAGCCAAACCTAACTTTTTCCAGCACTGTAAATCCAATGGTGAAGCTCGATCTGATCCAAGATGCTGCATAAATGAACTCAAGGCATAAAATCCTCGAGGAACCCCGAACGAAATCTGCAATGGTTTTCTCCAGAATTTGAGAAGGGGTTGCATGTCAAGGCTTTGATACCATGTTAGAAACCCTAGATCAGACATGCAAACCTAAACACCTTCCACAGAAGAGAAAACATAAAAAAGCAGAGCTTTGCATGCGAATGTGCAAAATGATATATTCAGGAATTTAATATTACAATGAGATGATTTGCTTTATAAAAGCAAAGTATGCAACCTTAATGTTGACCTAAAATTAGCTCAACCTAAGTAAAGTTATGCAAGTGTAATTAAATATTAATTACACTAACATGTGGAACCTTTGTATTAGATCTTTATTTATCTCTTTTCTTATTTTCTGTAGATAGTGAACCTCCTTCTAGATGCTAAGTCCTCTTTAAGGTAGCGAGCCCTTTCTTTGGGTAGTGAGCCTTTGTATCTGGGCAGTGAGCTTTTGTATCCAGTATTGCATTACTACTATATTGTGAGTTAATCCTCACCATTGTTTTTCCTTCATTGGGTTTTCCACGTAAATCTGGTATCTTTGGTGTTTGCTTTATGTTATTTGTATTTCATGTTCACACTTAATAACAAATTGAAGATAAAGTGGAATTGATTAAGTTTATAAGTAAAGAATTTGATACAACTGATTCGCCCCCCCTTCTCATTTGTCTCATGCATTTCAAAAATTCGTATCAGAGCTCTGGTTCCTCAGTGAAAAGCTTAACCGCTTGAGGTAGATCAGATGGTGCACAAGTTGCAAATTCCTATTTTTGATGGAGCTAAGTACAGTGACTGGAAAGAACATATGAGAAGTTATTTGGTTTCAATTGGTTTCAAGACTTGGTAAGCTGTGGAGACAAAGTATGTTAAACCTGTTGCTGGCCCTTCCTCTGCTGATGAGATTGCAACGTATGAGGAGAATGAAAGAGAAAGGTATGCTATCTTCAGTGCTCTATCTAGAACTGAAAGAACAAAATTTATTTCTCTAGCTACTGTTCATGAAGTATGGGAAAAAATGAAAAACATTTATGAAGGGAATGATAGAGTAAATTTGTCAAAGGAACTAACTGTTAAGCGAAAATTTGAGAACTTGAGGATGGAAGATGGAGAAGATATTGCAAACTATTATCAGAGAGTTGAACTTATAGCAACTGAAATCAAGAATCAAGGTGGTACCATGTCAAATGAAGATATAATTGAGAATATCTTGATGACCCTACAAGATAATTACATTGACAAAGTATCTGCTCTTGAAGAATCATATGATCCAAAGACATTTACTAAGGAGCGTCTATTTTGTGTCTTGACTACATTCAAGATGAGAAAATCTGAAAGAGAGAAGGAGAAGACTGAAACAACCTTTAAAGAAATGAAGATAAAGGGTATGTGCAGGATCATGATGGACCAAAAAGTGGCGATATCTAAGTGATATGATGGCCCATGTGGCTGACGACTTTTTTTTACCCAAAATTGATGAAACGAAAAGGGTTTTTAAAGGAGAATATCAGTTTTCCACCAATATAAATTATGCTTTACTTTAAATTTAATAAATAATTATTATTCATTTTCTATTTGAATTATGACTAAATTCATGATTGCTAGGTTGATTGAAAAACATCTATAGCTTTCAAACGGTATCACATTTTTTGGATTTGAAACATGTGTCACATTCTATGCTTTGCATACTATAGGATTAAAAAAATAAAATTGAATTTCATGAATTTTTGACCAAGTTAAGGTGGTTAGACATACGAGTTTTTATATTTTTTAAAAATTGTAATAAAAAATTCATAATTAATTATTTACTTGGAAATTTTTTATAAAAAATATGCATCACATTAGGACATGAGTCCCCTACTTATATCTAAAATCTTATAAAAAAATATTATCATTTTATTGTGGTTAGGGTGGTCAGACAGACACCTCCTTCTTATTTTTTCCCTGAATTTTAAGTACTACTGCATTGAAATTTCAAATTTTCACGAAATAGATTTAAAAAAAATAAAAAATCTAGTAGTTTAGAGACTACATTCAATTTTTTATAGATTTTATTCTTACATATTTTTGAAATAATATATTCAAATTTTTACGTCAAGTTTCCTAACTCTGATTTTTTGAATTTTATTGCCACTTAAGGGTCAGTTTTTTCCATGATGATCTTACACATACCCTAAAAGATGACACAAATGATGATGATTTAGAAGACCTAGAAGAAAATTTCATAAGGAGATTGAAGAAAGGTACTGGTAAATACAAAGGTAAGTTGCCTTTTAAGTGTTTCAGTTGTGGAAATATTGGTCATTATGCATCAAGATGTCCTAATAGAACTACACACAAGAAGAACACAAACAATAACAATAATTACAAGGATAAAAATGATAAGAAGTTCAAGAAGCTATATTATGTGAAAGAAGATGCAGGAATTTATGATGATGAATCTGACTTTGAGGAGTATAAGGATTAATGCTTATTTCTAGCTCTAGAAAATAAAGTTGTATCTGTTTCAGAGAACAAAAAGAATGAAAAAGAAGGTACACTGGTGACTTCTTTTCATGCTAGACAAGATGAAGAATTTTGGGTAATTGACAACAGATGTTCAAATTATATGAATGGAGATAAGAGTAAGTTCACTAAATTTGAGAAGTATGATGGAGGAATAGTCATGTTTGGAGATGACACTGGTGCTAAGATTTTTGGTAAAGGAACAATTAGTTTTGATGGAAAACATAATACCGACGATGTCTATTATGTAAAGGGTTTAAAGCATAATGTCTTAAGTGTTGGACAAATGTGTAGCAAAGGTTTTAAGCTTGTGTTTCAGGATAACACTTGTGAGATCAGAAAAGGATCAGAATTGTGGTAGCAGCTAGAAAAATATCTCATGGAAACATCTATCAACTTAAAGGTGGCGATGGTTAGTGTTTTATTTATTAGATTAATGAGAGTTGGCTAGAACTGGAGGATGAGACATGTGAATTTTGATAATCTGGTCAAGATTAGTTCTAGGGAATTTGTGAGAGATCTGCCTAGAATTACAAATCCTTTGAATTCAATTTGCAGAAGTTGCTAGTTTGGAAAACAAGAAATAATTTTAAATGTAAGGAACAATCTTCTACCAAAATGTTAGAATTAACTCATATAGACCTTTGTGGTCTTACAAGAATAGGAAGCATAAATGGTGACAAGTACTTTATGCTCTTAATTGATGATTACTCTAGGATGACATGGTTTACGTTTCTTAGAGAAAAAGCTCAGGCTCTTGAAAAATTCAAGGTGTTTAAGGAAAGAGTAGAAAATGAGGCAAACCTGAGAATTAAATGCTTAAGATCTAATAGAGGTGCATAATTTACATCTAGTGAGTTCAATGCATTTTGTGAAAAACATAGCATAAAGAGACATTATTTTGCTCCTAGAACTCCTCAGCAAAATGGAGTTGTGGAAAGAAAGAACCAGACTATTCAAGAGGCTACCAAAACTATGATGAAAGAAGAAAATGTTCCTGATGTGTATTGGAGAGAAGCAATCCACATTGTTGTCTACATTCTTAATAGAGTTCAAATCAGAGGTAACTGTACTAAGATTCCTTATGAGTTATGGGCTGGTAAGACTCCCATAGTTAAATACTTTAAAGTATTTGGAAGTAGATGTTATATTAGAAGAGGTGATGAAAATCTTGGAAAGTTTGATGCTAGATGTGATGAAGGGTTTTTTCTTGGATATTCAAATAATAGCAAGGCATACAAATTTTTTAATAAGAGGCTGAGAAAAATAATTGAAAGTGCTAATGTAAAGGTTGATGAAGCTATGTATAGACCGGTGGAAATAAATGAAGTTGAACCTAATGATCCTATCTGTGGACAAGTATAAGAAGAAGAAAAGGAAGAGAAAGAACAAAGTGATGAAGTAGAGATTTCGAAACCTGCACCTAAGACTCCTAAATATGTACAGAGAAATCATTTGGAGGAATAGATAATTGGAGACATAAGTGAAGGAGTAAAGACAAGAAGCAAAGTGGTTGAGGTAAACTTGTGTCTACTTTCTAAGATAGAACCTAAGAATGTGAATGAAGCATATAATGATGATAGCTGGGTTAGAGCAATGAAATAAGAACTACAGTAGATAGAGAAGAATGATACATGGGAACTAGTCCCTAGACCTGCAAACAAAAATGTAATTGGTTCAAAATGGGTATTTAGAAACAAGTTGAATAAAGATGGTCAAGTGGTAAGGAATAAAAAAAGACTTGTATGCAAAGGATATTCACAGGTTGAAGGAATAGATTTTGAAGAAAATTTTGCACCTGTAGCAAGGATGAAGGCCATTCAGATGTTCTTGGAATTTTCAGCACATAAAGAATTCAAAGTATATCAAATTGATGTCAAATCTATATTTCTAAATGGAGAATTGGAAGAAGTATATATGGAGCAACTGGAAGGTTTTCAACTGTCAGATAAACAAGACATGGTTTGTAAGTTAAAGAAGGCATTATATGGATTGAAGCAAGCTCCCTGAGCTTGGTATGCCAGATTGGATAGATATTTGACAAAGCAAGGGTTCAGCAAAGGGTTCGCTAACAACAATCTTTACTTTAAGGTTGAGAAAGACAAAATGCTGATAATTGTGGTATATGTTGATGACACCATCTTTGGTGGAAATGAAGTTATGTGTAAGAAATTTGCTGAAGAGATGCAAAAATAATTTGAAATGTCTATGATTGGTGAATTGAATTACTTCCTTGGACTTCAAGTAAATCAAAATGACAAAGGGATATTCATTTCACAATCCAAGTATAAGGAATTGTTAAAGAAGTTTGGAATGGATGACTCCAAACTGGTTTGTACCCCTATGTAACCAGATGCAAGTTGAGTAAGAATGATGAATCTGCTAAATTTGATCAGAGCATGTACAAATCCATGATTGGTGGACTATTGTATCTTACTACTACTAGACCAAACATCATGCATGCAGTATGTTTAGTTGAAAGATTTCAAGAAGAACCGAAGGAACCACATGCTACTATTGTGAAGAGGATATTTAGATATCTTAAAGGAACTCCAAATTATGGGCTATGGTATCTGAAGGACAATGATTTGACATTGAATGCCTACATTGATGCAGATTGAGTTGGTTGTGTAGATGATAGAAAAAGTACAAGTGGTGGTGCATTCTTCCTTGGAGAAAGATTAGTTTCATGGTTAAGTAAAAAACAAGATTCAGTTTCTTTATCCACTGCAGAAGCAGAGTACATTGTAGCAACATCTTGTTGTACAGAGGTATTATGGATGAAGCAAACCTTGATGGACATAGGTGTGGTGAGTGATGAACCTATCTCTATATTTTGTGACAATACAAGTGCTATAAACATTTTAAAGAATCTAGTGATGCATTCTAAAACAAAGCATATATCTATCAAGTATCACTTCTTGAGGGAGAAGGTATTGTAGAATGAAGTTAGACTTGAATATGTACCTAGCAAGGAACAAATTGATGACATATTCACTAAGGCCCTTCCAAAGGATAATTTTGAGTATCTCAGAGGGAAGTTAGGGGTTACTGCCCCTCCTTCTTTGAACTAAGTTCACATGGAGGTGCATCAATCCAATGGATTCATAGACTCTTTTCTTCTGGAATGATGTTTGTGGTCTACTCCTCAGGGGGAGTAGAGAAGTGAATTTTTTTAGTATGTGATGAGGTGTACTCCTAAGGGGGAGTGAACATAGCTTTATATGGAAATAATTTCCTTTGACATTGATGTCAAAGGGGGAAAGAAATCATGTGAAAATTTTATGCTTGTGCAGGTTGTTGCTTCTGAAAAGCATGTATGTTGTCTTTCATGGTTTTTTACATCATGTGTTTCCATCAATGACAAAGGGGAAGATTGTTGCAAGTGTGGATGTGTTTGGTGGTGTTTTCATTAATTTTGTCATTGATGTCAACATAGTATAGGTTGATTACATATGGTATTTTCATAGTTGAGATATTGTTGAAGTGTTTAGAGTACATGGAGCTATATCTATGAAGTTGTAGTTGTGAAGCAGTGTTGAAGTGTGTTTTTATTGTGCTCCGGTATTGTGCTATGTTGGAAAAATAAGAAGAGATAACTGAGAGGGGGGGTGAATCAGTTATCACAAAATTAAAACTTATTCAAAATTTTAGCCTTTAAATTCAGATTTGATGAATAACAATGGAAGCATAAATTAACAACACATCAGAGACACATGAACACCAAGATTTTATACGTGGAAACCCTGTTAGGGGAAAAACCACGATGGATGTTAGTCCACAAGATTATACCCTGTTAGAAGTATAATAAAGTATAAAATAGGGAATGCACTTGCATTTAGGCACACTACCTAGAGCTCATTGCTCAGAGGAAGGCTCACTTCCTTATAAATACATTCAGATTAAAACCATCTGAGAATATTGTTGTTGTGCAGAAAACACAAACTCAGATAGAATATAATATCCTATCTCTCTTGAAAGGTAAATCTCTATGGAAAAGAGATAACCCCAAGGTTTCTAATGTCAGGTCTTGACAATGCAGTGAAACAACTCAGAGATAATGTGAAAATGCTGGTAATCACAAGGGGACCTTACTACGAGCAGAGCTAGATTTTCAACTTATCAAATATAAGCAATATATTGATACTCTCAAACTTGATATAAATCAGATAATAAAGAAATAACAAAAGATAAAGAGTTCCAGAGATAATCTTAAAACTACTTTTAATACTAAGATTGAAAATGCCAAAGGATAAGATGCTCAAGATGGACCAATCTCTCATAAACTATTTTCTGCTTAACCTAGACGAATCTGCAACTCCACAGAAATAGTGCAATCTTCTAAGGTATTGAAATATTTTCAAATCATGAACATTCACTCAGTCAACCTTACAACAATTGAGATGAATAACTTTCACAATTGAACTAAGCACAAATATAAGTCCAGGCTAACTTTGCAAAGCAGCTAACAATCAGCTAACTGCAAAAAGTATGGACTAGAGATCGCTACAACATTCCAAACATGAAACCCTAAGCATTATCAAATCATCTAACCATAAACAATAAGCAATTCGAAAGATAGAATAACAAGAACCATGCCATATGAGATTCCAAAAGATAGATACCAAACACAATATCTCTCTTATATTATATCATCCAAGATAGCAACAATTCCAATTCTTCTGCTACAACATTTGCTTTGAAAAATAAACCCTAACTTGCTCGGATACCACTTAACTATTCTCCTGATCTACCTATCCTTCTATCTCTATTTTCTAATTTTTTGTCTACTGTTCAAATGAGGCAACATGCCCGCTTTTATAGAGAATCAACAAGATAGGTCGGCCCAAATTATAATTTTACAATAAAACATAACCTAAAATAGGTCAGCCCACAAGAATAATTCGATTATATGAAATGTGCCATAGCACCAATTTCATCCAAAACCGCCAAAGTGTCTAAAGGGGGTAGCCCAATACATGTAAATTAATGGGAAGCAAAAATATCAATGTAACCCTATATAATCACTCCCCATCTTTGTCTTTAGTTTTATCCTTTTCAGCATGTACGGCCAACAAGACCCTATCCAGCTTAGCAACCAGTGGCACAGGCAAAACCCTAATCCTTCTCTCAAGAATCTTGATATTTTCCCTTGCTTGTCCAACTGTACCATCCCAATCAGCCTTATTGGTCAAATATCTGTCAATAACTGCAATGTATGTTGCTGCATCATCCAACTGATGTTCAGTAACTGACCCTTCACTGACTAGAGAATATACATCTCTTCACCATTCCCTAAGCTGCTCCAAACTGAGATGCTTCGGAGCAAACTTCTTCCTTCCAGTCATGACTTCAAAGAATGCAATGCATTTGTCATACACGTCAATCAGAGCATCCTCAATTTTTTTTGCATGTTTATTGACCTTCTTCAAGGCCCTCAGTCTCATGAGCAGGATTTCAAACCATTCCCAAGGTTTAGAAACCCTTGGAAGAGGAAGAATCCCACATCTTACCAATTCATCCTCGGTGAATCCCATAATTGTAGTAACCTTTTGGAGTAGGAGGTCAGTATCTTCCTTATCTTGAGCTAACACAGTCTTTAGCAATGTCCCTGACCTTGTAGCATCCCCTGCAGTGGACAAAATGCCTTTGATGGCTTCATCCCCTTTTGCTTGAACACCTTGCAACCAAGTGATTGTAGCATGTGAGGTACCCTTCATCTTTTCTAACTCGGAGATTGTCTCCTGAGGAAGGAATCCTGCAACAGAAGAGGAGGAACCAATAGCCTGCAAAGGTTTCATCAATTCCTGCAAGTATCTTTTCAGTTTTTCATTTTCTCTCTCCAATTCATGTCTGGTTTGCATTGCCTTCTTTAATCTCGCCACAATCACTGCACTGGAACCCTCATATTCTTCAATATCTTGCTCTACAGTAGCACATCCCAAATCAACAGTCTGCACATTATAATCTTGGGCAGTCACATTGTCCCTATCTTTGTTTGGAGCAGGGGTAGCAATATGATCCACTCTATTACTTGATCCATCTCTTTCAATTCGAGAGACAACCCTTGCTTTCTTTTTAGTTTTCCCCTTCTCCACATTGGCCATAAGGACATCCCAATTAGGAGGAGCATCCTCCACTATTACCATTTTACTCTTTAAGCCTTTCTCAAGCCAATCCGGAATAGTGGACCCAGCAGGTATTGTGCTTTGTCCATCCTGTTCTTTCTCTTGTTGATCAACAGGTGCATTCCTTTCCACACTCAGACTTCTAGGAACATCCACAGTTGGATTCCCCTCCTGTTGCAATTGTTCCTCTTCTACAACCCGGGATGGTGATGAAGTTTTAGTCACTACTTCCTCCTGTTGAGGGGATTTGTTCACTTGCTCCTCTGCAGGCAAATCTGCATATGCCACCAAGGGAGACTGCAATACCTTATCGATTTCTGCTTCTACCCTAAAGAGATCTCCTTCCTGAAATACCTCTTCCTACAAACCCTTAGGACTTTCACCTTTCTTTGGTTCTTCCTGTTGGCTACCAGCATCCTGAGATATAGAGACACTCACCAGCTCGACAATAGGAATGTTGACCGAGATCCTCTCCATTGTTGCGGTGTCCTTTGGGGAAGGAGTCCTTGACCTCCTCATGTAAACTTGTGTCCTTTCCCCTAAAATTTCCACTTCTACCACTGGTGGCTCAATTACTTTGTCAACCTTAAGAGTCTCTTCCCCCTTTTGTGACAATCTTATAATTCTTCTTTTCTTTTCCAATGGTGGAGCACTTTTAGCCTCCCCTACTTCTCCCTTATTCTTCTCAACTTCTTTCTTAGAGGCATGTTTCCTCTTCTTAGCAACCGGCTTCCTCTGTTTGCCTACCTCTGCCTCCTTCTCAGGTTGGACTTCCCTTACCTAAATTTTGAAAGGAGAATCTACCTTTCCTTTTCCCTTTTGTTCTGGCTCAAGTGACCCCTTAGAAGCAGAATGGGACTCCAAATCTCCCATTAGCTCATAAGTGCATGGAACACCCTCACTTTCCAGTTCTAGTATTTTGTGCTTCAACCACATCTTGGTGTACATAATTACTGGGGCCATGACCTAATCCAAATCAGTCTTTTCCTCTTCCAACCAGTCAACTTCTCCAACTAGTTTATCTTTTACTGCCTCATAAACGTGACCCTAGATCACATTTCCATCCTCCTCAATCTGATCCGGGATGGCCCTTACATTATACAGCCTCACCAAGTCCACTGGCAATCTGGAAAAATTCTTCTTCCTCACCTCAAACTCATCAGCGAGGTTAGCCCAATAATCCTCAATATGAGGCTTATGGCTATAATCCCTGTTGGCCTTCTTTTGAGCTTCACCAGTTATATCAAATCTTGTTCTCTTGGTGTGGAAGGAAAGACCAAGAGTACACATCTCCTCCTCTGAAGCATGAGCAGACTAAATGGAGGCACAAACCTCACCCATTCCTATCTTCAAAGGGAAATCATTCCCAAAACCTGTCTTATGCATTTCTCCCTTTACAATATTGTCAAAATCACAAATTTTCCTAACAAATTCTAACAAAATGATGTGGTCCATAAGATACCTGGGCAATCTGTAGGGAGCCCTCTGAAAACCATCAATTCTGATGTATGAAAAGGTGGGGAATTGAATAAACCAAGCTCCATACCTTCCTATCAATTCTTTTGCCTTGTCTGAGATTCTAACATGCTCTGCACCTTGGAGCAATCTGGTGATATACATAGTGAAGGCATCGTTTGATCTCCTATAACTCCCACTAGTTAAGTGCAACTGTGGATATACCTCGTAGATAGCATCTTGCCCAAAGATACCTCTAGTGATCAACCCCTTATACGGATGAAGTCTTGCCAACGAATACACTAGATAGGAAGTCATAGTAAAAGTCTTGGTTTGCAAGACACTGCATAACTGCTCATGGATCACAACATTGATGGCACCTGCCCAATGATAATCAAATCCCTGCTCCATTCTAGCAATTATATGGAACATCCAAGTCTCAAAAATCCCTGCACTTTTCAATCCTACCAACCTGCTGAGAAGGGTGATAACATTATAATATTCTCTCTTGAACTTAAGCCTGAACAGTTGCTTAGGCAACTTAGAGAAGTGAGATTTAGGCTTCTCCAACCAAGAGTTAATCACCTGTTGGGACTTAACAATGTTTTCTTCATAATATTTCTTAGCCACATGGGATCTGTCAGGCATGTCAAAAGTTGCAGCAATGGAGACCCAACTGAATCCTACAAGAATCCTACCTTGAGGGCCAATAATCCTCTGCGTACCCCTATCATAATTCTTGGCACACTCTAGCACCAACTCATAACACTGCACTGTAGAAGGAAAGCCTGCCACATGGGCCAATCTGGAGTCCACCATTCTCCTTGATAACAGAGGAAGGTTAAGTGCTGACATCTTAGTCTTAAATTCCTCGTAATCCCACATGCCAACATTCGTGTCCATAATTCCTGACCAAATTGAAGTCAGCCTACTCTCAGGAACTCTACTCCTCATATCTATCTTAACCTTTTCTACATCTAAGATGGCAGATGCCTCTGCACCAAGGTCAGTTGCCTTTCCCTTACCTCGACCAGCAACATTATGTCCTGATCCCGCCTGCAAACACATAAAGATAACATAAAATTAGATCCATCAGAAGCAATAAGTGCAAAAGATCATTATCTCAAAGTTTGGGATTCATCCCCCCTCATGGATTCTGCACTGGGAAGGATTTTTGGGAAAATCTGGGCCAGGCGGATTCCAGCGAACCAAACAAACTAAATCCCAAAATATCATTTAAATCACCAACTCGGCCAAGGAAAAGCATTAAGAATACTTAGCATAAGCTCCTTAAGTTAATCAAATGTATTACCAAGAAACCCACAATCCGTAACCATCAAATTTAACATCCCCCAAAAACATCCGGAAGAATCCGTCAAAGACGGATTCTAGCGAAATCAATAACAGTTCTGACTAACTCAGGGAAAATGAAGGGACACGATTTGTTCGGGAAAATCCAAATGGAACGGATTTTGGCAAAGCTAGATATAACAGTATCAAAGCTCATCATCGGTAAAATGACCCGACCGCGGACCTCGAGAAAATTCAGATGGAATGGATTTTGATGAAGCCAAATAAACTCCGGTCGGAAGATGACAAAAGAAGAAGGGATAGAGCAATCGGGAAAATCCGAGGGAGGCGGAAATCCACAAAGATCTCGAAAACCCGAACCTATTTATATCTCGACTACTTTCATCAAAGCAATTCAAATTACTCCGGATCCAAGCCAGAAATCCGAAACCAACCCGACCTAGGACCTTAATGAATAAAACATGAACTAATGACCCACTTCTCAGCAATTTCGAGAACAAACGGCCATGCCCTAGGTTGGGAACCCTAAATGTCTGCCATGAAAGCACAAATGACTCGGTGATTCCCCAAAACAGAAAGCTTAAAGCCACAGTGAACCAAAGCCCAACAAAGAACCAACACCAGACCAAGCATAAACATTTGATCAATCAAAAACAAACTGGTGCACTAGATAACACCCCAAAATGCACAATGATGACGCGCACCCAAAAGGACCAGAAAACCATGAAAGACTCCCAAGCAAAATGGTGAAAAGCAATCAAAACCAATAAAGAACAGGGTGCATATACATACCATGGAAGCGCAAAGGTTATGATGAAGGAAACCGATAAATAACCACTTGATGCAGACTGGATACAACCCATGCACTTCAAAAGCAAACGTACAGCTCAAATAACCTCGAGGATCCAAATACCCAGCAAAACACCAAGAACCTTAACACACAAGCTCAAATGATAGCAGATGCACAACTCAAAATGATCAATCACTTCTCAAAATATTGATATATCAAAGCCCCAAAACCTCGTACAAATGCCATTAATGCACCTGACAAGACAAACACAACCACAAAGAATTTTCGGGGATTCGACACCGCCACAAATTTTGGGGAAATCCGGGATGTATGGACTTTCCCGAAAGTAGTGCAAAAGGTCGATTTTGGACAATAAGAAGGAACCGGGAGAATCCGGCCCAGGCGGATTTTCCCGAAAATAGTGAAAAACCCGAGATAAAGCCAAAACTTCAAATTTTCAATACAACTCAAAAGAATGCCAGTTCAATTGGCAAAATGATCGTTAAGGCACAAACCCAAGCAAGCAAAAGAAAACCCCCAACAAGAAAGGGGTCAAAACACCAAGAGCGAAGACAGAGGGTCCCCACATTCAGTGGGGCGTGTGTGCAAGAAGTGCACAATAAATATGAACTAATAAATTAGATTCTACAAAATCTTGATGACAGTTCTGGTTAGGTACAAAAAAATCTCTACACACTCTTCTCAACCTTCTTCGCACTCTGCACAAACTTCGTCACACTCTGCTCAATCTCTTTCAAACTCTTCTCTTCTCTTGAATGATTTGATCTTTATTCGCACATGTATACACCGAGCATTCACTCACACATTCATATCAAAATAAGGAAAACAACCTCTCTTATATATCCGCTACATGGATTTACATCAACAACTCTATCGGCCACTAAACATAAATAAATATTAATGCGCACCAACATAAGTTAGTCACAACATAGTGAGGACCCAAAAAAATATCCTCGAACACACCAAACAATAAAATATTAATACATAAAGATCTGCAACATGCTACCACCATCATGTCGGCCAAGAGCATGAAAACATCAAACACACAATGAGAAATCTTCAATCACAAACACACTAGCCAATGCGGATGTACCAAATTGATAGAGCACGATCTAGAAACATCTTTGAACATCGCAACAACATACACAACACTGCAATTCACCAGACTTGCAATCTCATCTTCCAGAAACATATACTATAGTAGTTGAATAACTATAGGAATGCAAAACTTCATAACTTCCTCAATTCTTGATGCATACCACTGAAGCTTATAGACAACATACTAGATAGGCTCAACAATAAACCCTTTGATGCATGCCTTCAGATCTTCAACGCACAGAACTTTCCAACACTCTGACCTTCTCAGCTCCACTGGCTACCTGCAATGTATTTATTACAATTTTCTCAATATCCTTGACATATACAGCCTTAAGCATCATCAATGCTAATAGTGTTGAGATCAATGAAAACCACATCATAAATACAACCACAACATCCAATAATCTCCCCCTTTGGCATTGATGGCAACACATGATGTGAAAAATAATACCATCAATCCAACTAGCTCTTCCATCTTCTCCCTTAGCTCTTATTGCACTTCTCCCCCTTTGTCCTACACAGGTTTTTCACATTAAATCTCTCCCGCTTTGACATCAATGGAAAAGGTACACAAGCTCTGACCCACATATTCAACACATCTGACTACTCCCCTTGAGTAGCAGCCACCACAACATCAATCTAGAATAAGATATGGCTATGAATTCACGGACTGATGCAACGACATGCATCACTTAGTTCTGATCAGGAGGGGAAATCACCCCTAACTTTCCTTTGAGGAACTCAAAAGTATCCTTAGGCAATGGCTTAGTAAATATATTTGCAATTTGCTCCTTGGTAGGTACATACTTCATTCTGACTTCTTTGTCACTCACTTTATCTCTCAAGTAGTGATATTTGATGGATATATGCTTTGTCTTGGAGTGCAACAATGGATTTTTTGAAATGTTAATTGCACTTGAGTTATCACAGAATATAGCAATGGGTTATTCATACTCAATTTGAACATCTCTCAACATCTGCTTCATCCACATTATTTGAGTACAATTGTTTGCAACAACAATATATTCTGCCTCAACAGTAGATAAGGAAACTAAATTAATCTTTTTGCTAAGCCAAGATACTAGCTTCTTCCCTAAGAAGAATGCACCACCACTAGTACTTTTCTTGTCATCCACATCTCCTGCCCAATCTGCATCTATAAAGGCATTCAAAGTAAGATCATCATCCTTAAGATACCATAGACCAAATTCAACTATTCCTTTCAGGTATCTGAAGATTCTTTTCACAACAGTTACATGTGATTCCTTTGGATCCGCTTGAAATCTAGCAACCATGCACACACCATTCATTATATCTGGCCTTGTCTGAGTCAAGTAGAGTAATCTACCAATCATTGATTTGTATCTTGTTTGATTTTCCTTAGGACATTTATCCTTCTATGTGAGTTTGCATCCGGTCACCATAGGTGTACCCACCAGCTTTGAGTCTTCCATACCAAACTTTTTCAGTAACTCTTTTACTTATTTGGACTAAGATATAAATATTCCATCTTCTAACTGAGTAATCTATAGTCCTAAGAAGAATTTTAGTTCTCCAATCATATAAATTTCAAACTCACTTTTCATTTCATTAGAAAACTTCATACACAAATCATCATCACCTTCAAAAATAATGTCATCAACAAAGACTTCAATGATTAACTCTTTATTCTGATCCAACTTGAAATATAAATTGCTATCAGCAGTACCCTTATTGAATCCAAGCTTCAACAAGTATTTATCCAATCTAGCATACCAAGCCCTAGGAGCTTGCTTAAGCCCATATAGAGCTTTCTTCAATCGACATACCATGTTTTCTTTGTCAGTCAGCTGAAATCTATCTGGTTACTCAACATAGACTTCTTCTAATTCACCATTTAGGAAAGCTGACTTTACATCCATCTGATAGACTTTGTAATTCTTGAAAGCAACATAAGCAAGAAATAATCTTACAACTTTTATTCTAGCAACAGGGGAAAAAGTTTCTTCAAAATCAATACCTTCCATTTGTGAGTATCCTTTGCAAACCAACCAACCTTTGTTTCTGACCACTTCACCTTGCTCATTCAGCTTATTCCGAAAGACCCATTTGGTTCCAATCACATTTTTGTTTTGAGGTCTAGGAAGAAGATCCCATGTCTCATTTTTCACTATCTGCATTAGTTCTTCTTTCATGGCTTCCATCCAATATTCATCTTTGCATGCTTCATTGATATTGCTAGGCTCAGTTTTAGAAATTAGACAATATTCTTCTAAAATTCTCCTTCTAGTTTGCATACCTTTATTCTTATCACCTATGATCTGACTATCAGAATGATTTCACTTCACATACCTTGGAGTTTTAGTAATTTCTCTGACTTCTATTTCTTCTTCTCTTTCTTCTACACTTTTACTAGTTTCTGCTTCTTGATTCCCTTGGTTCACCAGAACAATTTGAAGTTGATTATGTGTCTGAACATTCTGTCCATTGTTAGGATTATCATGATAATCATTTGAATGAATCCACTACATCTGGATGGTCTAATAATATCTTCATCAACTTTGACATTAGCACTTTCAACCATTTTCTTCAACCTCTTATTAAAACATTGGTAAGCTTTGCTCTTAGTAGAGTAACCTAGAAATATACCTTCATCGCTTCTAGCCTCAAATTTTCCTATATCATCATCTCTCTTGATGTAGCATTTTCTTCCAATTTTTTTGAAATACTTAACTGTAGGCTTATAACCAAACCATAGCTCAAAAGGAGTCTTACCAGAATTACTGTTGACATTTACCTAGTTGATAGTATACACAACAATTCTTACAGCTTCTCTCCAGTAGAAATGAGGAACATTAGCTTCCGGCATCATGGTTCTAGTAGTGTCTAGAATGGTTTTGTTCTTCCTTTCAACAAATCCATTCCATTGAGAGGTTCAGGGAGCAGATAGTTGTCTTTGGATTCCATGCTCTTCACATAAAGAATTAAATTCCTGGGAGGTGAATTCACCACCTCTGTATGACCTTAAGCATTTGACCTTCTGACCTGTTTCATTCTCTGCCATAGCTTTGAAGGATTTGAAATTTTCAAGTGCTTCATGTTTTTCTCTTAAGAAAGCAACCTATATCATTCTAGAGTAATCATCAATGATCAACATGAAATACCTTTCACCTTGAAGACTCTTGATTCTGGAGGGACCACATAGATTAATATGTATCAATTCCAGCAATCCATTAGAGTTATACTGTTTGATCCAAAAATAGTTTCTAGTTTGCTTTCCCATTTGAAATTACTTGCACATACTGTTAGTAGGCTTTACTAACCTAGGCAGATCTCTAACTGCTTGAGAAGAACTTATCTTGACAATGTTATCAAAGTTCACATGACATAACCTCCTATGCCATAACCAGCTTACATCAATCTGACCAATCAAACAACTTTCACTGGTAGCAATCAAGTGAAAAATATCACCTTTTGTCTTTGTTCTTGAAACAATCACATTTCCAGAAGTTCCCCTTATCTCGCATTTACCATTCTTGAACTGAAGATTGTAACCCTTGTCTACCATTTGTCCAACACTCAAAAAATTATGCTTTAATCCTTCCACATAAAGAAAATCATCAGTATTGTGCTTACCACCAAAGTAAATAGTGCCTCTACCACGAATCAAACGAGAAGTGTTGTCTTAGAATTTTACAACACCACCATCATAGTCTTCCAAGATTACAAAATTACTTTTGTCACCTGTCATATGATGTGAGCATCCACTGTCAATTACCCACTCATCCTTTTCTTCAATTTTTGATGCAAGAGCTTTCTCAACATTCACATTACTAGTAGATTCAGTGGACACTTGACCATTTTCTTTGATAGCAATAAATACCCATTCATCTTCATTTCTAGTTTCTTTATCAAATCCTTCATCAGTAACACCTTCTTCAACATAATAGCATTTCTTTTGAAATCTAGACTTATCAGGCTTGTACTTAGAAGTTCTTTCAGGAAACCTTGATGCAAAATGACCTATTTTACTGGAAGAGAAACATTTAATAGGTAACTTTCCTTTGTACTTACCATGGCCTTTGGATTATGTTTTCATAATCAATGCTTCTAGTTATTCTAATTCCCTTTCTTCATCTTCAATCTACTTCATTTCATCTTCATACTTGAATGTCTTCGTGGAACTTTCTCTTGAATCATATCTCTGCTTGCTTTTCCCGGATACAGTAGATTTGAATGCAAACTCTGTCTTAGGAGTAGATTCACCAAATTCACTTAACTCGAAGGCTACAAGTTTTCCAATCAACATGTCTCTTGTCACATTTGTCACTGTTCTGAGTTCATCAATAGCATGAGCTTTTGACTTATAGGAAGGAGGCATAGATCTAAGTATCTTAGCCACAATCTCTTCTTCATCCAAGACTCCACTGGCACATCTAATGCTCATCACCAGTTCATTTACCTTTTGAGAGAAAGAGTGGATGTTCTCATCTTCACTCATCTTCATGTCCTCCCATTTTCCTTTTAGACTTTGTAGCTTAGCACTTTTCACTAGTGGATCTCCTTCATACAACATCTCCATCTTGTTCCATATCTCATGTGCAGTCTTTAGACCTATCACATTTGACATCTCAGAATCTGTCAAAGCACTCACCAATGCTTCAATAGTCCTGGTATTTGTTTCAGCTTCTTTGATCTCATCAGCAGTAGATGGACCATTTTTAGGAATAGTATGTGCATTCTTTGTCATCTTCCAAAAGGGCTCACCAATTTACTTCAAGTGACATTCCATTTTGACCTTCCACAAAGAGTAATTTGTACCATTGAATCTAGGACTATCCTTCTTGTAAGATTCCATCTTAGATCACCTCAAGTTGTTGATCTTTCTCTCCAGAGGAACTAGCTCTGATACCAATTGTTGGCAAAACAATAAGAGATAACTGAGAGGGGGGGGTGAATCAGTTATCACAGAATTAAAACTTATTCAAACTTTTAGCCTTTAAATTTAGATCTAATGAACAACAATGAAAGCATAAATTAAAAACACATCAGAGACACATGAACACCAAGATTTTATACGTGGAAACCCTGTTAAGGGAAAAACCACAGTGGATGTTAGTCCACAAGATTATACCCTGTTAGAAGTATAATGAAGTATAAAATAGGGAATGCACTTGCATTCAGGCACATTACCTAGAGCTCATTGCTCAAAGAAGGCTCACTACCTTATAAAGACATTCAAATTAAAACCATCTAAGAATATGAATTGAGAAATTAGCTTCTACAAAAGCTTGATGATAGTTCCGGTTAGGTACAGAAAAATATCTACACACTCTTCTCAACCTTCTTCGTACTCTGCACAAAATTCTTCACACTCTGCTCAATCTCTTTCACACTCTTCTCTGCTCTTGAATGATTTTATCTTTATTCACACATGTACACACTGAGCATTCATTCACACATTCATATCAAAATAAGGAAAACAACCTCTCTTATATATCCACTACATGGATTTACATCAACAACTTTATCAGCCACAAAACATAAATAAATCTTAATGCACACCAACATAAGTCGGTCACAACATAGTGAGGACCCAAAACAATATCCTCAAACACGCTAAACAATAAAATATTAATACATAAATATTTGCAACATGCTACCACCATCATGCTGGCCAAGAACATGAAAACATCAAACGCACAATGAGAAATCTTCAATCACAAACACGCCAGCCAATGCAGACGTACCAAACTGATAGAGCATGATCTAGAAACATCTTTGAACATTATAGCAACATACGCAACACTACAATTTACCATATTTTCAATCTCATCTTCCAGAAACATCTGCTACAGTAGCTGAATAAATGTAGGAACACAAAACTTCATAACTTCCTCAATTCTCGATGCATACCACTTAAGCTTACAAACAACATACTAGATAGGCTCAACAATAAACCCTTTGATGCACGCCTTCAGATCTTCAACGTACAAAAATTTCTAACACTCTGACCTTCTCAGCTCCACTGGCTGTCTGCAATATATTTATTACAATTTTCTCAATATCCTCAACATATACAACCTTAAGCATCATCAATGCTAATATTGTTGACATCAATGACAACCACGTATCAGCAATACAACCACAACATCCAACATGCTCTACATTTATTTTGTGTTGATCCTATGCCTATGCGGATCTATAAGTATGTTCATAAGCTTCAATGGATAATATACCCCAAGTTTTAGCTTCTAGTTTGATGGAGAGTAAAAGATATGTCCACCGGTGTGTGAATTGGTTTGCAAAACTATTTGGTTATGGACTGGGAGAAATTTTTTAGCTCCGCAATCTTCTGATATTTGGTTTTAGATCTTGTGGATCTGGGAGATGATTCTTTCTGATGGTTTCTGTGTTTTGACAAACTTTCTCGTGTTTTGACGCTCCAGAAGACCTGCTCCAGAGCTCCTGTGTTTTGCTAGTTGGTCTGGTTGGACTGTTGAAGAGTTCTTTGTGAATGAAGTTTGATGGATTTTTTGCGGATGTATCTGAGGCATTCTCAAAGATGTAAATATATCTAGTGAAGCATGTTGAATGATCCACATGTGATCATCTTGTTGGATATGTGTGTACTTCAAATATTGTTGGTGTTTTAATTAGGTTTGGCCGACCTAGTGTCTACACGTTACATTAAGCTTTTGCATCAATTTGAGGAAGCGTGTGATTGATCCAAGATGTTGTTTGGGTCCTAAATTAAATATGTAATTGGTCCTCTCTCATTCTTATCCACCATGGGAATGTTGAGTAGCCGACCTAGTTTGAATTTTTAAATGTAATTGTGTAGCCGACCTTGGAGAATGTTTCTAGGGTTGAAGATGGTATAAAAGCTAATCAAGTTGTAGCAAATTAATCATCCATCCATGATTCGGTTAAGGAAAGTGAAGTGTGCGAACAAGTGTGAAATTTAGAGTGTGTAAGAGAAAATTGAAGCAACAATATTTCATTGTGTTAGATTCTTGGAAGTAGTGAGCTGATGGTATCTACAATCTTCTTAACAAAGTTGCAAGTGTATGGAACATTTGTGGTAGATCTTTATTTCTCTTTTCTTAATTTCTATAGGTAGTGAGCCTCCTTTTGGACAGTGAGTCCTCTTTAAGGCAGTGAGTCTCTGTATCCGGTATTGCATTACTACTATATTGTGATTTAATCATCATCGTGGTTTTTCCCTCATTAGGTTTTCCACGTAAATCTGGTGTCTCCGGTGTTTTTATTTATTTATTTGTATTTCATGTTTACACTTAATAATTGATTGAAGATAAAGTGGATTTGATTAAGTTTATAAGTAATAAATTTGGTACAACTGATTCACCCTCTCCACCTCTTAGTTGTCTTGTGCATTTCAACACCCACTCTACATCGCTTTCCCTCTTTGACTCTATCTCTATATCTCTCTCCCATATCTATTTCTCTCTTTCTATCTCTCTATCTCTCCCTCTATTGTATCTCTTTCTATCTCTCTAACTACCTCTATATATCTCTCACCCACTCCCTCTTCTTTATCTCTTCCCCTTCTCCCTATTTCTATCACTCTTCCTCCCTCTCTCTCCCTTTCCCTGTCCCTCTCTATCTCTATCACTATCATTTTATAATCTACAAATAGTGAGAATATTTTATGAGCCACAAAATGCACTCACATTTTTTAGCTCATAAAACACGCTCACATTTTGTGGCTCTCAAAACACACTCACATTTTGTGGTTTACAAAACATGCTTGCATTTTATAAGCCATAAAACATCCTCACATTTTATAAGGCACAAAGTGTAAGAATGTTATGGCTTGGTATTTACAAGCCATAACACAATCACATTATATTAAAAATTAGCTATTTGGCCACTCTTTGTACACCATTTACATGCACACTTCCACCCCCAATATAGTTTATGATGATCCCTCTTCTCTATCTTGTGGCTCATGGTCTACTGATAATATGTTTAGTGATGAACATATTGACACCTATATACCTTCTCATGATGAGTTGATGGCTCTTTGTTTCATGATGATGTGGTTTATGATGAATATTCTCTTTATACACATGATAGATTCATTTTATTGGAATTAAAGATTAAAAAACTAAAATTTAGATCATTCCTATCTTCATATTGCATTTTTGTACATGTAGTCATGGTGTTTTTATACATGCATATGGTGACATTTTGATTGATAGTGCTAAGTAATGGTTAGACTCATGTTGTGATTATATATATCCTTCCATTATTTTTCATTTGTTTTTGTATATTCCTTTATTAGTGACCCTAAGCCATTTTTTACTCATGATTATAATTCTTCCCCTTCTAGTGGCCCTTCTTTAGTGGATCCCATTGAATTTTCTATGTATTGTTATATGATATACCAACTTTTAATGAGAACCCTCCTTTGGATCTATTCATGCTTACACATGACATATCTTTGATTACTTGTGGAGTAACTCTTCCTACATCTCATGGTGCACATGGTCTAGCCATACATAAGGGTAAATAACAATGTAAGAATAGTGTGCCTTTAGTCAACGATACAACTTCGCCATCATCTCCCACTATTATACATAATAGGAGTATGCATATTGATATTAAAACATGTTGAAAATGATGGTTCCCCTTATTTTAATTACCTCGTTAGTAAGATTCACTATCTAAAAGAGTGTAGTGAAGATCAGAATAAAATATATAAACTAAAATATCCTCCCAAAGAAACAATACACATATCTTTGGTAAATGGAATTTTCACTTATCCTACACCAAGTGGATTTGTGGCACATTGTTTCACTAATTATGATGGTAAAGGTTATCCATTGTGATACTTCTAAGTGACATGCCTCCATTTTTTCACGAGATCAATTACTTTCTAAGGTGTTTCCATCAAACTTGGGTGGTCATGCATTTACATGATTTTATTCATTATGATATGTTTATATCACTTCCTTTGAAGATTTGTCTAAAAGCCGTGAAACATTTTCATTATAATATTTTATTTTATTATTTATTAGACTGCAGGAATCGGGTAGCACGACCCCCTATAAACTGCAGTGCGCCTGGTAAAAATTTTAACGTGACCAGCAACGCTGGCGTGACACGCCCTCCGATACCACGAGGGTGGGGGAGACTAGACCTTGTGACCAAACTCTTGCAACAGGAAAGATTTAGCCAACCGAGCTAGGGCCCCAACCCCCATTTTCATTATAATATTATGCCTAAGTCATTTATCTATTAAATCATGCAATGGAAACAAAGGGAATAAGCACTAGTTAAGGATTATACTTTTAGATTTCAAGCTTTAACTAATAATAAGTTGTCTTTATTAAGTGATGATGAGCTTCAACATATATTTATGGATAGTTTTCTTCTGATATTTTAAAAACAAGTTTTTTTCATGCCTCATCATTCATTTTTAGATTTATGTGCTATTGTATGTAAGTGTGATTGTGCCTTGTTATAAGATCCTCTTTCATGTTAGAAGGACTTTGCCCTTTTTCTACAAGTTAACATAATTATCACATTCTAAAAATAGGTGAAAATGAGGATACACTTAATGATATTTATAATGACCAACATGTAATTTTAATCCTAAGATCTTTAAAGAATTCACTAGACATTGGAAGATAATTTAGATATGGTATCAAGTAGTTGTTTTAACATAATCTTATTACCTTATCTCTTGTCAAACCAATGAATAAGTCCAAACTTGAACCACACAATATTAAGGACTTTTGTTCTTATCATTGCACATAGGGACATTCTATAGGTAGATACACAACATTTGAACATACAAGTTCAAGATCTTATAAATAAATGGGAGATAAAAATAATCATACTCATGAATCCACAACCTCCATCTTTTATTAGATTAATCATATGAAATCACATGAGGGTCATCAAGAGTGGGTATATTACTGAGGTCACACATGGAATAAAAGAGTAAGCACATAATGTGCTACAATAGACACATGGAATATAAAAGTGTAGGTGTGAATGGCTTCATTACCCAATCGATTATCAATTTAGGTCCTTTTCAAACCTATTCAATTTTACATAGGGAAATTTGTACTTTATCCCATATTGGTTGTGTTTTTATTTCTCTTGGTGGTATATCTCATATATACCCACCTCTTGCTCTCATATGAGCATACTCTTGTAATTCATGTTTGCATTCCTATTGACTATAACATAGTTTATTTTATCATATTTGGTTTTTTGTTTGTGCTTTACTTTCACTCATTTGCACTCTTGATGGCTTTAAAACCAAATATTGCATAGTATAGGATTAGTTGTCAATTGTGGGTTAGCTTTTTAGAATATCTATGTAAATATGATATTTTTTGAAGCACATGAGTATGCTCTTCACCTGCATCCTTGAATGATCCAAAGAAACATAAAAAGTGTGGGAGAAATATCAGTTTTGGGAGGATCCTTTTCTAACTTGCTAGTTGTATGTGCACTATAGGAGCTTCTTAAAGTAAATCTAGGTGCACTATTGAGTCCAAAGTAGCTAGGATAATTTTATTTTTTTAAAGTTGTTACATCCAATTAAAAACCAAAGGCTATATTTGTAAAGGGTTTCACTAGGGAGGTGTTTTTCAAATCTAGGAGGCACCTAAACTTTTAAAGCATTTTAGGTCAAATTTGACCCTATTTTTGTATATAAGAATCCCATAGACCACCATTTTCCATGTAAAATTTGTTCAATTTGGACAAACTTGTGTGGAGAGGCAATTGTTTTAAGGAGTTGTACAACCTTGTGAAGAGTATGTAAGTAGTTTTTAATAAAAAAATTCAAAAAAGAGGAAAATATTGTTTTAAAATTCTTTTTTAGGCGTGTGACCTTAATAAAGATACGAATCTAGCCTATTTTAATATTTATGACCTTATTTAAAGGAATTCAACCTTCTCTAGGAATAATCTTTAAGGCCCTCTAACCTTTACATGTCCATGTGGTCCTTGGGTCCCACCATTGTCACCCCTTCAAAGTTGGCAACGTTATTGGTAGTCTTGATAACTTTAGTGTCTCCTTCATTTTTGGTGCACACATCTAAATTTGGTAGGTCTCTAGATTTAGTTGATGCTCTACTTTGACTAGTGACAACTACATTTAGTAGTACCTTCAAATTTGGTGGCAATTCTACCAAATTTGATGGTGACATCATACTAAGTTAGTAGGCTTCTTTCCACCACATAACTCTCTCACCAATGAAGCTTTTGATTTTGTAATTCAACTTCAAAAGAACAATATCGAGGATACAATCTCTTGTTTATAGTTTTTTTAAATAGGGTAGAATTTTGCATACTTCATAATGGTGCAATTTTCTCTCAAGTGTTCCCATTTTTCTAGAAAATTAGATTCCTCACAAAATCTAATAGGCACACATTTTTTTGAAATTCAAAGCTTTTAACTTTCACAAACAAACTTGGATTTGGGTCCCATTTTTAAAATGTGGATATTTTATGAGCATTATACATTGGTGCAAGCTTCTTGTTCTTATTTTGACATCAAATTGTACTTTCAATATGTTGGTTCATTCTAGACATCATAAAAATCAAGAAAAAAACTCCATTGTAAACATAGTAAGCTATAAAATGAAATCAATTTTGGTATCATTTCTTGAGTAAATTTAGGGGCATATATTAAATCTCCTTTGAGTTTCAACTTGTGCTCTTCTTTTCCTACAAAATGGGTAATCCTAAGTTTCATTTGTTAACCCCATACAACTATATAAAATGGAAACAACTTAAGAATGCCTTGATGAATTGAGGGTATACTCTATTGTTTCACAAAAAACAATTGACACCCATTGATGATAAGGAAAAGATAAATTGGATGCTCAAGAATGCTAAAGCATTTGGATGTCTTTGAATTTTATATCTTTTGTCTCATGTTGACTCTACTTCACCTAATGATACTTGGAAAAAATTAAAACATTGTTTTGTAAGATTGATTAGGTCAAGGGTTATTAGTTTGCCACTATATTGATGAGTCTTGATCCCAATTTTTTATAGAACATTTAAAATTACATTGTAATGTCCCCATTTTTGGGTTCTCTAGCATTGTAGTTGGCTCTGACCTTCTTGGTGAGTGTCAACCTTGTCAAAGGGATTATTTGATGTTTCCAATGAGCTCAGTTAGTCTTGAGGACACTTATGCCACTTTCTAAAGTAAATTATGGCTTTTGGTGTGTTTTCCAAGATTCTTGGAGAGAGTGTCTATTTATAGTAAGTCACTCGATTGGGTCCAATTTAATTTTTCATCATCTATCATCTCTCTAGTGCAGTCAAATTTTGATTTCAATGTTTTTTGACAATTTCCACAACTAGGATGTGTTTGTGGTTTTAATTTAATTATTTTTACTATGGTTGCTAATTTTATTAAAATAACTTAAATGACACTTTAGTATAATAGCTCATTGGAATGAGAATTGAAATTTTGAAATATTACACATTGATAAAGTGACTATAAACCCTAGTAATGTTTAAATAATAAAATAAATCACTTTTGGAATAATAAATCTTATTTAATTTATAAAGTGATTTTATATTATATTTTTAGAAAGCTTCCTGAAATATTATAAAAGGAGTTTTGTGAGCTATTTGCATTATGTAGATTAATACATTTTCTCTGGTGAATGAAAACCCTCTTAGAGAAGATAAGTTTTAGTGGTGAGACTGTCCATCCTATTGGTATAGGCGTAGTCATTCAAATTTTGCAATTGTAATTCAACGATTGGATTATCAAAATTTACAATTTTTCGTTCCAAGGAAATTTTTGAAGTTCACGAGGTTTTAATTTGAAGTACAATTGAAATGAATAAATTATTATATTTGTTGTTCTTCTTCCAGCTGTGCCCTTTTTGTGCAAGTTGAAACATTTCTATGGAAACATAATAGACTATTGTGGAGTCTCATAATCTATTGTTAGGTGGATTGCATCACTACATGATCAACTTATTTGTATACAGGGCACTAACCATGAGTAAAGGAAATCATATTATTAGATGTCTCTTTGATTTCTAATTGCTATCCATTCAAAAATAATATCGCTTGTCCAATAAGTCGATGTGGTAGCAAATTCAAGAAATTAAAGGCATAAGGAAGTAGTCACAACTATTGTACATGGACACTGTAAATTAAAAGATGACAAGTTATTGTTGACATGGCATTGAAGAGTCTTGAGAAGGGATTTTTGAAAGCAAAAATGAAATAAGCAATGGAAAGTACTAATTTAATGAGCATTGTTTGAAGGATAGATATTACTAGAGAGAGAAGCATAAACACGCACCACCATATAGAGAGCAAACATAACAATTTGAGAAGAGGAAAAAGAAAAAAGAAAACCCAATAATATGAATGAAGCAAATGCCTAAGAATGATACGAGAGAGAGAGAGGGAGAGAGAGAGAGAGAGAGTGCACTTACTTCATAAAGAATGAGAGGAGAAGCACCTTAATAAATAGAGGTGAGAAGAGGAGTTGCAAAGTAACTCACAACTCTATGAATGTTACTATTCATCCTATGTGTGTTCAAGGTGTCAAGATCCTCATAAGAAAGAGGCTACACCTAAGCCACTAATATTCTTTATAAGAAAGAAATTAAATAAAAAGAATCATCCTCATACATGTATAAAGAAACAAAAAAGACAAAAGACTTGTAAAAATTCCTTTACAATATCTACAAAATTACAATTAATAAATAACCTTTACCAAGCTTCAAATCTGGACTCTTGAAATTCAAGATAGCCATAAATAGCGATTAGAGGAACTAAGGAATCGCCACCCTTGCTAAGAGTCGTACTATGTGGGGAGGACTGTGCTAGCAGAAGGAGCCGATATCACTTAAAATCTGTGCCATGCTGGTAATTGGAGCTGCTACATGTCAGCCTACTGTAGTTAATACATTCTGAGTGATAATCTGAATATTCTGTTTGTTAAGAAATTCCTGTGGAGTGTAAATCGTAATTGTAGCACAAAAACTGGAAATATATTATCTGTGAGTACATTGAATTTCTATTGGCATTTTATGACTTGAAAAGAATTATTGTTTATAAACTATTTGTAAATTCTGTCAAGACAGGTTAAACTATTCCAGAGTAGACTATAACCAAACTATTTGACAAAATGAGTCATGAATTTAAATGCAAATTAAAAAAAGGTATAAATTGGTTCGGAATATTACATACATCGTCAGGGTTAATGACTTTAGAGCACCACTCACAAAATGTGGCATGGAAAAAAGGGACATTCAATTGGTTTTCAATGCACTAAGAAAACTTGGTCTAGAATGTGTAACTTTTATTTCTACCTTTCACTCTCATAAATTTATGGGATCATCATTTGAGTCTTCTATGAATAGGAAAAAATACTCTCCATGGCTCTTCTCAAGCCATCTCAATTTCAAACTTTGATGGCTACTCAACCAAAGGAATAGAAAGGGTTAGATCATTCTAACAAAAACATGAGATAAATCATCTTTTTAAAAAAAAACATTAATCTACCTTCTTATAAATTCTTCTACAAGAAACTTAGGATTATCCATTTTGTAGGATTATTCACCAAAGGGTGTTTATGAGGAAGCAAGTTTAATTGAGAGAAATTAAGGACAAGAAAACAAAATGTATGATGTAATGCATGTTTCTAGCCCTCACATTTCTTTAAAAAATAAAAGGTGCACATCAATTGTTGTTTGCAGCAACCATGGGTAGTGTAGATGATAGTTGCATGAAAGCAATATTCTTCTAATAATAAAAAATCATGTAAGAGAATCATGGGAAGCTTGTAGCAATTTTTTTTCACACATTGTAAGTCATGAATGTGAAGAGAAAAAATGTAGTTTGTTCCATTTGCATGAGGACAAGATGAAGCATTTATAGGTAACATGGACTACACTATTGCATATTTTTGGGTGTTAGATCATTTGTATAACTAAGAAATTCATTTGGGCATTGTAAACATGTTATCTCCAATGTTGCATGAGGACGGGGTTTCTAGCAAGACAGTTTTAGGTAACATGCACATACCTACTGTCACGTCTCTAACTTTGTTGCTGCTTGTTTTTGCTTTATGTGGATTCAATATATGACTGAATGTGTGTGGTAGAATAAATAATAAATAATATGGTGTTTTGAGAGATAAAATAAGAAAATATTTGTTTTAATTTTGAAAAAGTTGAAATGTATTGAAATTAGTTTTATTTCGAAAGTGATGCAAAATAAAAAAGTGTTATTTGAATTAATGAATTATATTGTTTTGATTTATATTTTACCTGGATACTAATCTATTAATGGGTGCTTGAGGTTCTTTGAGCCGCAGGTTGTCGAAGACCAAGGGTGGGGCTAAAGTAGAAGATGTTAGCTTCATGGCAGGGTAAAGGAGGAATGGTTCTCTTGCACACACACGAGCACTTAGTATCATGTAGATGCATTTAGTATTTAATTTAGTTAAATGTTTATATTGCTCGTACTTTGAATGTTTAATTAAATTAATTCGTAGTGAAATAGAAATGCAAAGAAATAAAAGAATCAATTATAATTTAATTTAGATTTCATTTTGCAATTAAATGATAATACTTTGTTATTTAGAATAATTATTTAATTTGCAATTGAATGATATTTCTTTATTATTTATTTTGAATAAATATTTAATTTGCAATTAAAATAGTATTTCTTTAATATTACTAAAGATAAATATTATGCATGAAAATCAATCTTATTTTAATTTCAAGATTAGGTAATTAGAAATTGGAGGAGAAATCTTTAAAAAAGGGGAAAGCAATAAGAGAAATACACAACAGTTTGATAATCTTTTATTTTCTTTGCAAAATATAACTGAAAATGGGTGCTCGAGAGAGGGTTTTTGAAGCACGGTAAATCAAGAATGGTAGAGAAGGGAAGAAAAAAAAGAGAGGAAAGATAAACTCTTCAGAAAGCGATTTCCAGGTTTTAAAAATCCTTTTTCCATTGTGTTTTGATTTCAAATGTGTGAACAATTTACTGTATTGTAGAAAATTGAAATTTCTTTTGTCGAATCCCCAATTGATTGTAATCATGCGTAGAAGCTCAATTGTTTTTACTTTCTGTTTGAGGATAGCGAAATATGCCTATTCAAGACTGTAACCCTCTTATTCTTTTAATTTAAATTACTATTTCTATACAAGATAATATTATATATTTATAAATATATTGTATGGTATATTTATAAATGTATAATACTATCATAATTAATTTCAGGGAAACATTCAGTAATTCCCATCAGTGGATGGAACCAGGGACCTGTTGTTTGTATTACATTCAATTAGCAAATTGTTTTATCCTAGGGTGACGTCGTGGTAACCATAGGGAAGGGTGTTGTGGAGACAACACCCATACCATAGGTTGCAGCCTGGGGGATGGGTGCCACAAGAAGCGCCTTCCCCATGAAGGCTGCTGCCATCTATACTAGCCGTCCATGCAAGAAACCAATAGAGGTTGGGTAAGCATTGGTGTGACCTTTCCAACCGTCGATGTAACTTAATGTCGATTCCTTTGAAAGCTGAAACTATATGTAGATCAAACAAACCATGTATATATATACACAAATAAAATAGGAACTTCTGTGGGAGATGAGATAATCCCGTATTTGAAAATTACTTTTGTTACAAACATAAATTATCATAATATGTAAAAAATCTCTGTTATGGTGAGTTAATTTCTAAATATATATATATATATATATATATAAATGTGTACTTATATCTATATGTGAATGGGCAAAGACTATATTTGTTTATTCTTTTCTTTTTTTCCTGAAAATGAAATTACTTCTGAATGTGAATGTGAATTTTCTATAAATATATTTTAAGTATATATATACACACATTATGTATACGAGCAAAACTTAAACTTCGAAAAGAATAGATATTGAAACCTGACTTAGAATGATATACATTTTTGTTTGAAATTGATATATATTTCTGTATTTGATCGATTAATTTATGAATATATATAAATATATATACATACATGGATATGATAATGGGCCAGCTTTACTTCCTAAAATGTATATATTGTTGATTGGAGTGTATTTCTTTCAAATTTATACAAATCTATTTTTTTTAAAAAATCATTTAAATTGGAAACAGAATATTGGGTACTTTGCACGCAAGTAGGAAGATACACATGTGCATATAATTGCTTTTATCCATCGAAGTGTAGTGGTTTGACTATAATGAGTTCATTATGAAATGCAAAACCAGATATAAAATTTATTTCTTGTGAATTAATCTCTTATGCAATCAAATAGCGAACTTTGGAAATATAACGTGTTTTCCAAAAGAATGCTTGAATTAGTGAATGTTTGAACTGTATGAAACTATGCATTATCTACTCTTTTTATGAGAAAATTTCGGGACAAGATGCCAAATGTGGGCTCCTAGATATAGTAGTTAACCTTTTCATACACTACCATTTATATTTGAATGCTTGCCAAGCTAATGCACTAGTGAAATAGATGGATAAGAAAAGCCTAGAATTTTTATGTTATATATGTCTCTTCCACATCCTACATGCAAGAAATATGTTGTTCTAGTATAGGAATGCATATAGGCATCAGACATGCACCAAGAGTTCCCTCCTGTTTTATTGTTCCAAGTTGCTAGGTTCCTCGTGCAGGATCAAAGATTTATTTGAGTTAGGAAGAAACTCGGGGAAGTCATGTACTTCGTGGTTGGGTGGAAAAGGCGCCTTAACCTCACTCTTGGCCTTAGCTTGCGGAAGACCAGTGGTGTCATGGCAGATGAGGATCAGAGGTTCTTTATGCTATGGATGTACTTTTGTATTACTTTGTATGGCTTGCTTAGCCAATTTGTAAAATGTAACTTTACTTCATGAATGCAATTATGAATGAAAAATTATTTATGTAACATTCAAACATATGTATTGTAACACCTTCTTGGTGTATGTAATTTATAACTCATTAATGAACTTTCCTTAGAGCATATATGGATATTTAATGTTATGCATGTAACACTTTTTCCTTACTTGGCATGTGCATTGTTCTTGGAAATAATTTGTTTGGAATGTGAGTTTGCGAGCTTTACATTTTGGTATTAGAGCCCTAGGTTCAACACCTGGGCGTTGAGTCCTCTACGTTATACGTGGAAATGTCAACCTGTTTGATGACCTAAAGTTCTAGGTGCATTGAGTGATTTGGCACCTTATTCTGGGTTGAAGATTTCTTTGATGGGATGGAATCTCGATGATTCTTGGATGGTTCAGTTAGGAACCAAGAAGAAGAGTAGACATTGTATGACTATATTAGTGAGAGTACTCCTCACTTTAGTTATGTTTTCATAAGAATACCCAGTAAGAATGATGGAATGGTTGAAACAAGGATTATAGATTGTTTCTTTAAAAAGAGAATGTTGAGATAACTTGATGAATATACCAGAGCCAAGATGGCTAAGACCTGGTGACAACCAATGGAGTGGTGATGTAGGAATAGAGAAATATTGTGAGAAAGAGATCTCTCTGAGGACACAAAGGGTGAATGAGTTTACTACAAAAGGGGTAAGTTACAAGATTGCTTGAGGCAAAAATAATTTTTTTATGACAAGTAGAAAAGAACAATTACCTACAACCAATAATGGTTTAAACTTTAGATGATGCTTTAAGGAAGAAGAGAATCCAAGATGGATGCTTTAAGGGCAAGGATGTTTGTAATGATAATGGAATTAGACTATGAGATAAGTTGATTTCAAGCAATGCCTTTTCTTTACCTAATCAGGATGTGTGTATTAATCTATGTGATCTTTGGAGAATGCAAGTTAAGTTGCCTTAAGGGTCTTCGATATGGGCATAGGACAAAATTTGTTTAGATAAGCTATCATGATTCGCCTTATTGACAAGCAAGATTTATTGATATTGTGGAATGTTATGAGTCCTATATGATAGATTTATATTAATAATATTTTAAATTATGCACTTTGTGTGAGTGATGCATCGTGCAAGTTATGCACTTTGCATATATTGTGCGAGTAATGAACTTATGATTGTTTTATATATTGTGTGAGTAATGCACTCAAGTTTGTTTCTATATTGTGCTAGAGAATGTATACATACTTTGTGCGAGTAACATGCTTGAATAATTATTGTTTTCACCTCACGTGTACGGGTGTAGTATGCCTAAGTAAAATTATTGTCTTCATGTGAGTGATGCACCTTGAGGCTGTACTCATACCTTGTACGAATGAGAACTTTATGTAATTATTGTGTGAGTTTCACAATAATGCATTATCCATATGAGTGGTGTATCCTTGTAAGTGGGATTTGGTAATCTCTCTTTGTTGTGAGAGTGAGGTGTTTAGATATCTTGGGTTGAGGATATTCGCTAGTGTTTGAATATGTGTGTCATTGAATGGTGATTGTGATTTCCCTTAATGGGATGCAACTTTTGTTGTTTGGCATCTTCAGTGATGTTGGTTTGGTTAAGTAGAAGGGATCTCATGTTTTGTGTGACTGGAGTCCTAGATGACTTGTTGTTTGCCATGAATGAATGTGTTCTCTTACTTACCTCAGATTTTAGAAATCCAGGCATAGTTTAGTATTGTACTCCCTCTCTTGTGACTAGAGTTACTCACATAGTACATGTGCTATGTAACTTGTGAAATTTGATATCTTATTTTATTTTTTATTATTATTGACTTTGATTTATTTACTATTGTTGTCAAGGCCAGCATTGAATTTTTATTTGTATTTATGAGTAAGTATAGCCATTGAATTTTTGATACTTATTGATCTTGTGAACTTCATGGTCATGTGTAAATTATTGTTGAAATATACTTTTCCTTTCCCTTGGTTTTGATTCACTTTCTTAACAGTGGCTATGCTTGAGTGCTTTTAACTGCTGGTCAAGCTTCATGTTATGTTCTCTATCATGTCCATGATGAACCTCCGATAGATTGTATGAGGAAGTAGAATATGGAGAATGTACTAGTTCTTGGTGTATATGTTATAGAATTATGACGATTGAAATTCCTTGATTCATTGTTAGATGCAAGTGATTATTGCGTGAAATATCGAGAAAGTTCTGAAATAGCTGGTGTTGCTAGGGATCAATGGAGGTGAGTATCTTGCTGATTATTATTAGAGTAGTCGTCATGTCCAGATAGTAAAAAGGATGTGAAATGGAATTTGAAAATATGCTTAAGTGTTGTTACCTAATTATTTATATGTCCATGTGATATGTGAGAACTCGTTTGAATATAAGTCAGATGCGAGATAGAAGAGTGTCAGGTGTTAGTGTATTAATAGGAGGATAAGGTAACAAGATTCAAATCATGCAAGGACTGTAATCAGAAGGAAATGGATTTGAGTTCAATTTTGGTAAAAATGTAAAATGGTAGTGTGTAATAAGACATGATGTTGCAAACGGAGAAGTGGTAGTTGAAAATTGACTTGTTGGGATATACTTAGAATGATAGTCAGGAATGTACAAGAAGGTGGATGTTGCAAGAGTTGTAGATGATAAAAAGTAGAGAGATGTTGTAAGTTGTGAAAAAGGTAAAATATTGGGAACATGAATTGCTAAATTAGAAGTAGATACTTTAAAATGGATAAGGGAATATGACGAAAATTCATCATGATTGCACCAAGGATAGGATATGGAATGTTGTAGTAACACGAAGTTGAAAAGGGGGAATGAAAAGACTAAAATGGTTGAGATAATAATGATAGAAGTTGAAGGTGAGAAGAAATCTTTGAGATAAGAAGAAGATTTGTGAGGAAATGGAAAGAAGAGATGAGGTTGAAGGAATTGATTGGAGTTAACATATATAGAGTATTGCTAGTAATTGAAAAGTGTAGTAGAACTGCAAAGGGATAAGAGAATTTATTGGATGGTAATTTAAGTTAGAACAAACCAATTGTTGGTAATGGAAGTAAAATTAGAAGGATAGAGAAGGATGAGTATAGATTGATTGAGGAAAATATATTATAGTGAGATGGAAGAAAGGATGGGAGAATACTTGAAAGAGATGAATAAAAGAGATTATGATCCTAAATAAGAAGAAGGTATAGACTGTAATTCAAGTTTGAATTGAGGCATGGAAAGTTCAAACCAGATTTATCAAAGGAAATATGGTTAGCGAGTGACCTAGTCTTAGAGGAGTTATGTGCATAATGGTTAGTTTTGACCTAGTTGGTGCACCGTTGGGGATTTGTTTATTGTTTTGATACCTCAACCTAGTGTTGGTTAGGAGGACTGATCTTTTGAGAATATGTTGTGATTTGTCAAAATTGTGATACTTGATTTATGCTTGTATGTGTCTATGATAGACTATGATTTAGGTCTCGTCTTGTGGGCACCAAAAGTGTGATTAATTTCTTATGCTTGAATGTTGTGATGTCATTCTCTTATGCTTAGGAAAATGAGCCATATGTCACTTGGATGTAATTGGATGGTAGTTGTACCCTGTGTTGTTATATGCATAAATATAAGAAGGTGTACCGTGAATGTGGTGTGCATGATTGGCATACTTTGCAATTTCAGGAACCAAGGGTGGTGCTAGTGGAGTCCACCAGGAATTTGGGAGAGGTGCATCATTAAGTTGTAGAACCACACTGTTGTGCAGTATAGAGTCCAGTGGGACTAGTATTCAGTGGAAAGTGCCACCTGGGAGAATGCCGTGGATATTGATAGATATTTTTTGCATTTGAGATTCTAGCATACTTTTTATTTCCTACATGTTATGACTTATAATACACTGAATGTTTAAGCCTTTGTACGTTGTGTGGATGCTTTGTAATAAGACATCAAGATGATGTCTCTTCCAAGTGGGGAAGGATGTTATGTCTCTAACTTTGATGCTACTTCCTTTTGCTTTATGTGGATTCAATATATGATTGAATGTGTGTAGTAGAATAAATAATAAATAATATGGTGTTTTGAGAGATGAAATAAGAAAATGTTTGTTTTAATTTTGAAAAAGTTGAAATGTATTGAAATTAGTTTTATTCTAAAAGTGATGCAAAATAGAAAAGTGTTATTTGAATTAATGAATTATATTTTACCTGGATACTAATTTATTAATGGGTGCCTGAGGTTCTTTGAGTTGCAGGTTGTCGAAGACCAAGGGTGGGGCTAAGGTAGAAGAGATTAGCTTCTTGGCAGGGTAAAGGAGGAACGGTTCTCTCACACACACATGACGACTTAGTATCATATAGATGCATTTAGTATTTAATTTAGTTAAATGTTTATATTGCTTGTACTTTGAATGTTTAATTAAATTAATTCGTAGTGAAATAAAAATGCAAAGAAATAAAAAAATTAATTATAATTTAATTATAGATTTCATTTTGCAATTAAATGATAATGCTTTGTTATTTAGAATAATTATTTTATTTGCAATTGAATGATATTTCTTTATTATTTATTTGGAATAAGTATTTAATTTTCCATTAAAATATTATTTCTTTAATATTACAAAGTATAAATATTATGCTTGAAAACAAATCTTATTTTAATTTCAAGATTAGTTTATTAGAAATTGGAGGAGAAATCTTTAAAAAAGAGGAAAACAATAATGAAAACACACAATAGTTTGATAATCTTTACTTATTTTCTCTGCAAAATATAACTAAAAATGGGTGCTCGAGAGAGGGTTTTTGAAGCACAATAAATCAAGAACGGTGGAGAAGTGAAGAAAAGCAAGAGAGGAAAGGGAAACTCTCTAGAAAGTGATTTCCAGGTTTTTAAAATCCTTTTTCCATTGTGTTTTGATTTCAAATGTGTGAACAATTCACTGTATTGTAGAAAAGTGAAATTTCTTCTATTGAATCCCCAATTGATTGCAATCATGCATTTTAGCTCAATTGTTTTTACTTTCTGTTTGAGGATAGCAGAATCATGCCTATTCAAGACTATAACCCTCCTATTCTTTTAAATTAAATTACTATTTTATCCAAAAGCTCGCTCTATTAAATTACTATTTTTGTACAAAATAATATTATATATTTATAAATATATTGTATGGTATATTTATAAATGTATAATACTATCGTAATTAATTTTGGGGAAACATTCAATAATTCCCATCAGTGGATGGAACTAGGGACCTGTTGTTTGTATTACATTCAATTAGCAAATTGTTTTATCCTAGGGCGATGTTGTGGTAACCATAGGGAAGGGCATTATGGAGACAACACCCATACCACAGGCCGCAAATTGGGGGATGGGCGCTGCCATCCACAGCTAACGCCTCCCCCATGAAAGTTGTCACCATATATACTAGTTGTCCACGCAAGAAACCAATAAAGGTTGGGTAAGCGTCGGTGTGACCTTTCCAGCCATCGGTGTAACTTAATGTTGATTCCTTTGAAAGATGAAACTGTATGTAGATCGAACAAACTGTGTATATATATAAATATATATCTATAAACACACACACACACACACATATATATATACACAAATAAAATAGGAACTTTTTTGGGAGATGAGATAATCCCATATTTGAAAATTACTTCTGTGACAAACATAGATTATCATAATATGTAAAAAATCTTTGTTATGATGAGTTAATTTCTGAATATATATATATGTATATATATATATATGTTGGCATTTCAATTAGCACCTCTGGAGTGCTTATTGGAAACAGACAGCTATTGCAAGTGTGTTAGTACATGCTCTTCGGATTATAGAGAGGAAGATCTCTCTTTGCTGATTTTCTACTATAAAAAAGGGGTGTACTAAGATTTCCTATCTTTTTTACTCAGCGGCAGGACACAAGGGTGCATAAACCAATGCGCCGTAGCTAAGCTTTTTCTCTGGTTTCCGCAGATCTTAACTACGACTAACTAAGCTTCTAAACTATCCTACCTCCTCAAGATAAATAGAGCATGAGGGCGTAGGAGCGAAATGGTATGGTTGGATCACTTGAATCCTCTGTCTCAATGGAATATGGCCGAGGCTCTGAACCTTCGGATATATACCAAGATAGGGCTCGATACAAGCAAACACTCGTTACGGTAAACTGGATCTGAGACTTGCCAAGGAGGAGGAACCCCTATCCGAGGTATAGGCTTGGAAGCAGCTCACTGGAAACAACAAGGAACGATGGCCTTTCTAACAGGATTCCCGAGGAGGTGACGACACCTGTCCAAAGTCTAGGCTGCAAGAAAGATCATTAAACAACATCAAACGATAATGATCGATGACAAAATATCCAAGGAGGCGACGACACCTGTCCAAGGAGGAGATTGAAACAATGCACTATTTAAAAACAAGACTTTGAATAACTCAAATAATTAGATCAATCAAGCTTGCACCATCTGATTTATTTCTTCAAGGTTCTTCAAAGAATTACAAAGGTCGGGACAGCAAAGGCACGAAATCATGCACAATTGCGATCAACCAACGAACTCTCATCCAAGAGTGAACAGATATAAACAAGCGAACTCTGGCAACAGTGGCGCAGCAATTTTGCTAGCAAATAAAGGTTAAACAAATAAAGAACCTAAGGCTCTTATTTATAGAAACTCAAAGGAGTAGGCAACCCTAAAATCTCCTTGAGTTAACAAACAGTTCTTGCCAATCAGCAAGATATTATTCTATGTCTAAAAGTAGGTGAGCAAACAGTTAACTGGAAATCTACTTCAGTTAACTGAAACTAAACAAAAGTCAAACTGGAAGTCTACCTCAGTTGACTGACACCTAACTAAAAGTGAACTTATGTTACAAATGTGTCTCCAAATAGACATCCACCTTTTGAGGAGATCTGAGATCCACAAATCGTGGGAGTCAAATAGACATCCTAGATTAGTGGGATCTGACATGCATGATCTGTGGAGATCTGGAGTCAACTTGGAAAGGGGCATCAAGTTGACTTCAGTCATCATTAATGCTATTTGGAGGGTAGGACGTCCTCCCTTGGTGCTTTACACCTCTTCACCACTGGTCAACAAAGTCTCTATCCAGTCATTGACCTCTTCGGCCTCCGGGCAATTAATGCTCTTCAAGATGACTATGTGGCATCTAAGCATTTCTTCACCCGTCGTAAGCTGCTGATGATAGGTTATGCATTGGGCAGCTGCTTCATCTAACTGGACAGACATGGCTGCAATTTTGGCTAATTTGCAGCCATTGGGATCTTCAAGGAATGAAGATCGGATGACATCCTGGAATCGTGTCTGCACGGTTTCAAGTTCCACATATTCTCCTCCTTCCCGCTGATATTCTAACTCAGGGAAGGATATTACCAACGTTCTTGCGAAGTTGATAATATTGGCGACGAAGCGTCTATAGTCAATCAGCTCCACAGAGTTGGCATCATAGGCTCTCACCTTGTATGCCACCTGTTCTTTCCACTCAAAGAGATGGTGTTTATTTTCTGTGGTCGTAACTGATTCATATGCTTGTTGCAAATCAGCAACTGTCACCTCCTCTCTCGGCCTCTCTTGAGCTGCCTTTATATCTGACTTCTGGATTTCTGATCGAAGTCCATGTGCTCTGTCTCTCAGCTGATATGCTTCTGTCAACACACACCGCCCTTTGACAACAAACTCATCCACTTGACGTCTCAAGTGTTTACCGTATGTAATCAACTGATGATGGTTTCTTTCAGCTGGGAGATCCAACAGTCCTTGAGGCAAAGCCGAGGAGTTTGGAGTGTCATGTATCAAACTAGAAATGTACAACTTTAGCTGACGGATTTCAGCCTTCAAGGCTGCTTTGTCTTGTCCATCTTTTGTCATCCTTTCTTTGACACTCGCCGAGGCAATTCCAAGAAGGTCTGCCTCCACCTGTCGAGTGGTCTTTCCAAGGTTCACCTTTGAAAGCGTGAAATCCTCAACCCTCACATTATGTATATCTTTGTCTTCAGGTGGGGCAGCAGTCTCTATGATAACCTCGTTCTCTGCATTCTTTTCTACATGCGTCTGCTTCTTCAACTTCTTTACCGGCATGTCTTGTGGGACATGATGGAATTCAGAGAAGTCAAGCTGATAAGAAGGCCTCTCCCTCTTCCTCCCAAGCGAGCTTTCCAGCCAGATAGAATCTCGGCTAGCATCGCTGGGAGGAGGAACATAGGTCCCCTGAATGCTAGAAGAACGAGACTGTGCCGTGGCAATGTCTCGTGGTGGCGAGTCCAAATCAATAGGACTTTGTGACCTCTGTGATGGTGGTGAAGCTGGTGGCTCTGTTTCTATCACTGGCACCGCTTCTGCTGCAACTTCTTCTACAATGGTTTCCATCTCTACAGCGATTATTTCAATCACTGGTTCTTGTGTAGTTGCAGCGGTCTCAACTGTCTCAGGCAAATTGGTGGCTGTCTCCACCTGTACCTCTTGCCGGCTTGTGCTGGCAATTCCTTTTCTCCCCCATGTGCTTCCTGACATCCGCATTCCTTCTGGAGGAAAGCTCATCTTCTTCTGTCTGGGTTTCCTCCTAGACGTGGAAGGTAGTGTAGACTGAACCGCTGGCGGCTCTGATCGAGGAAGTACTACCTTCCTTGTCCTTTTACTGTCCAGGTAGAGTTGACTGTGTCGAACTACTCTACCCGTTCTTTCCTCAATAGATGTACTCTCTTTCGCGTACCAGTCTACCTTGCCGAGTGGTTGTGAATCCACTAGACCCGTGAAGAAGGAAGAAAGAATAACTTCTCCTTCGTCTTTAGATAAGCCCTCGATGTCTTCTGACATGAATTCTGCAATCTGCGAGAGCTTGAATCTGCTATGGTTCCTTCTTCTCACTTCGAACTCATCCTCGCAGTTGACCCAAAAATCTTCCATGAAAGGTTCATGTGATGATCTTTGCTCAAGGTGAGCTGCGAAGATGCCTCTGGGGTCATAGGATGGCCTCCTGTCGATGAGGTACTTGAGATTAAATCTCACTATTTCTTGGCTTATCAACCTTGCATCGGCTGCAGTTCTGCATCTGTAGAGTCCCATCTGAAGAGGAAAGTTCACTGCAGCCTTTTTCTTTACGCGAAGGTAAGAGTGAACTCGGCCAATTGCCTCAGGAATTCCATGAACACTACCCTATTTGAGGGGTAACGTGGCATCATGGCGGGGTGGCCATTATAGCCATACACGCGTATGTAGGTGAAAGTGGGGAATTGTATGAACCAATCCGCCCAGTCCACCATTGCTGCCTTAGCTGCTGGTGAAATACGCACGTGCATCTCATGGTCTAGCTCGTGCACGGTGTGCATAGTAAAAAGGTCATTTATCCTTTTGAAATGTCTTTCCGCTAGAGTGAACTCCAAGCGAGGAAAGTATTCTTGTACCTTTTGCACACCCAGGGTTCCCACAGTGTTTAATGTTCTGAAATCGCCTTGGAAGGCTATCAGGTAGACCAGGTATGAACACATGTGGAAACGGTGCTCTTCTAGAAACCCGGTGAATTGTTGGTGGAGTGTGTCACTGATCAGGGAGGCCCAGTCGTAACGTTCTTTTCTGCTGATTATCTTGCCAATAATGTAGAACATCCACGGCTGGAAGGATTTTCCCTCCTCTTGTCCAGTGACTCTGCTGAGTAGGGTGATTAGCACTCCGTACTCGTCTTTGAATTCTCCTCTACCAACCAATCTGGGCAAGCTGTTTCTCTTTGTTTTCAGCCAATGTTCAGCCATTATAAGCGAACACTTGTCCTTCGAAGCCTCGAATGCCTTTTCGCATTCTGTCACTGATATGACCTTCTTGGTAGGGCATGGTGGAATTGCAAAACAAGTCTCTATGTCTACCGGCTTCAAGCTGCAAATCACCCTCCCGTCAACTGACAGGATCTCTCTTGTAGTCGGGTTGTAATGCTTAGTGCAAGCAATTACAAGCTCGATGCTTTGTAAGGTGATTGGAATAGATGCTGCTTGAAACAAACCGGATTCTTCGATGTTCTGCAATGTGATTTGATTCATGCCCTCCAAGTCTTCAGAACTGACCTCTGGATTTTTCTGCCATAAGTCTGTATCAGTCGTTTTCAGGTAATCATGGTATAAGACCGTTTTGGTCTTGTATTGTACCTGAGAGTACTGCATTCTGAAAACCTTGAATATTGACTGGGCACTTGACCCTGTTCTGACACTTTTCTGGAACTGCTAAAAATAGCCTCGCCGGGGGTAGTTTTTACGAAAAATTCTGAGACATGGGTTTTGTTAAGAATGATTTTCTAAACAGACCCAGATCGTCAGAAATTCGAAAAAACGAGTTTTTCTTTGACATGCAAGAGCCCTTCGGTGGCAGAGGCAGCAAGGGCACCAGAAAGTGATTTTTCTCGAAAAAATCTAACACATGGGTTTTGTTCGTGCTTCAGAGCCAAACAAACCCAGTTTGTCCGTTTTTCAATATTATGACTTTTTCCGGAAACCCTAAAAAATAGGGGCAGCAGGGCTACTTTTTCTGAAAAAATCTACCATGTGGGTTTTGTTGAAAAAGCTGTGCTGATCATACCCAGTTGGTCAGATCTGTGAAAATCTATCGTTTCCTGTGACATGCAAAAGAAATATAGACAAAAGTAGAGGAAATAGACAGAAGATGGATTGGAAGTTGTAAACTGCCACTTTGCAATAATCTGTCTCTGGAAGCAATCTTGGGAGAAGAATGCTTTTACTGCCAATGATCTTCAAAAATATTGAAGATCCTTCAAAACCCCTGCCAGATCTTGAAAACTTGTTCTTGGGAGCTACTTGATGTTTTATCCTTCAACCTGCAAAAAGAATAATGAGGAAAGGGACGCCTAACATGAATATAAGGCAATTAGGGTTAAGATCCACAAAGTATGGAAGATAACTCATCATTCAGGCCTGATTTGGAGTTCCAAAAGATGATTTCCACTGATTGTGGAGTGTTTTTCTCTTTTTTGGCTCCAAATTTGCTAACTCAAGTCAACATTTCTGTTTGACTTTCCTTTAGGCGTCCAACCTTGAGTTTGATCTTTTTTGTCTATTTTGCAAGCTGAAGTGCTCCTGTTTGATCTTCGATTCAGGTTGCTCAGTTGATCTCGAGCAGTATCTGACAGTTCTGTTGTTGAGGCAGGATCAGTGTGATTAGATATGCCTGGGAGAGGTTAGCTCAGAAAACTGAGTTTAGGTCTCCAGAAAGAAGGGCGCCTTTTCTTGAAAGGGGCGCTTTTGACAATGCCTTAGTCAATTTTCATTGACTCGTTCTTCGTTTTGACCTTTTCAGACCCTCTTTGCTTTGATCTGATGTTCCCGATGTTTGATGAATCAGATGATTCTGCTTGACGATGCGTCAGGTAGCTGGTTCAGTCTTGTTCACGATGCCTGACTTTGCAGTGGCAGCTGGCAAGTTTTGGGCCTCCAAACTAAAGGGCGCCCCTGGCCAGCAGGGGCGCTTTTAGCTTTTGCTTGGTTTCATCTTGGTTGTGGACTGCCAATCTTTGACCTTCTTCATCAGTCGATTGATTTGTCGGAAGTTCTTGCTGATAGTCTCGCTGACGAGATAGGTCATAGCTGAGAAGGTCATCCTAGGAGGCAGTGAAGATTCCAGCTGAATCTGGACACCTTTAGGAAAGGGCGCCTTTCCTTGAGAGGGGCGCTTTTAGCCATGCCTTATCCATTTTCTGGCTTATCTTTCTAGTTTTTCAAATTTTGCTTTTTCTGCTTGATCTCATCTCGTGATCGTCTGGTGTGTCTTGTGGACTTGCTGTTAGATTGATCACATAGCCAGGAGGAAGCTGGAAAGATATTATGTATAAAGCTACAGCTCTTGGATTCATCTGATGTCTGCAACTGAGGGGCGCCCCTGGCCAGCAGGGGCGCTTTTACCTTGAAGCTTTCAGATTTGGCACTTCTGTCGTCAATGGATCCTCCATACTTCGCTGACGGTTGGTCAATGATCCCTGAATCAGATGATCTTGCTGATTGTTTCGTTGTCGAGCCAGTATGAAAGTGAAGAGGATGACTGTTTTGACAATGCCAGATGATTTGATTTGCCCTCTGAGGTTCAAGGGCGCCTTTCTTCAAGAGGGGCGCTTTTAACCACTGTAGACTATGTTTTGCCTTGGTAGACAAAACGTGCACCTTCCAGACTTAGCCAAATTTTGGCCTTTTCCGTTTTGAGAATCTCCTTCGTTGAACGTCATCATTTTCATCCTTTTCCGCCATGGTTTCTTCGTTGAAGCTTTTGAGGTTTAGCTTTCAGCACCTGGTACTGGCCAATCTGCCATTAATGGCTGCGGAGCTCCTAACTTTGTTCCTGAAAAATAGAAATAGACCCACCAGAGTAAAACATAATTTTTGATAATTCTGACTTGATTAGTGTGATTGTGAAGGCATTTAATCCTATCAGAATTATTTTCAATCATTTCCGGGAAGGTCCTATTTTTTAGGGTTTCCATAAAAATAGGGGTGTAAAACCCTAATTTTTGTTTTTTCAAAATTTTAACCATAAGTTCCTTGACAGAAACCCACAAAGATTTCATATTTGGTTTGACCTAAAACATACTTTAGATGGCATTTTTACGTTGTTTAGCTCAATTTAAGCAGAATGCCAAAAATTTCATTTTGGGTATAACAATATACAAACATATATGTATATAAACGTGTACTTATATTTGTATGTGAATGGGCAAAGACTATATTTGTTTATTCTTTTTTTTATTTTCTAAAAATGAAATTACTTTTGGATGTGAATGTGAATTTTCTGTAAATATATTTAAGTATATATATAAACATACATATATACACATTATGTATATTGTTGATTGGAGTGTATTTCTTTCAAATTTATACAAATCTGTTTTTTTTTTTAAGTCATTTAAATTGGAAACGGAATATTGGGCACTTTGCATGTAAGTAGGAAGATACACATGTGCATATAATTGCTTTTATCCACCAGAGTGTATTGGTTTGACTATAATGAGTTCATTATGAAATGAAAAACCAGATGTAGAATTTATTTCTTGTGAATTAATCTCTTATGCAATCAAATAATGAACTTTGGAAATATAACGTGTTTTCCGAAAGAATGCTTGAATTAGTGAATGTTTGAACTGTATGCAACTTGTGTGAAACTATGCATTATCTACTCTTTTTATGAGAAACTTTCGGGACAAGATGTCGAATGTGGGCTCCTAGAGATGGTAGTTACCTTTTCATACACTACCATTTATATTTGAATGCTTGGGCAAGCTAATGCACCAATGAAATAGATGGATTAAAAAATCCTAGAATTTTTATGTTAAATATGTCTTTGCCACATCCTGCATGCAAGAAATATGTTGTTCTAGTATAGGAATGCATATAGGCATTAGTCATGTATCAAGAGTTCCCTCCTACTTTATTGTTCCAGATTGCTAGGCTCCTCGTGCAGAGTCAAGGATTTCTTCGAGTTAGGAAGAAACCAGGGAATACATGTACTTCGTAGGGCCCCTTTTACTTTATTCATTTAAGCTAAACTTAGGAGTGTTATTTTATTATTATATTGGGCTATTTATAGGTCAAGGTGTTTCATTGCAGAGGATAAGAAAACTTGTCACAATATAATCTAATCAAAGCTTCATCTAGGCTTTGCTTTTTTCTTTTACAAGAATTCATCGTTCATTTGTAATCATTTATTCAGATTAATTCAATGCACATACAATTTTTTTTCTAGATCAATCATGTTGGCCCTTCATCTAGGGTTTGTCTTTTTTCTTTTACAAGAATTCATTGTTCATTGTAATCATTTATTCAAATTAATTCAATGCACATACAGTTGTTTTTATGGATCAATCATGTTGGCTCCACGATTGTTGTTGTGCCAAAAGGTCGACCTATTAATGCTCGATACAACTGCTAGAGTTAATGGAACCACGAGAGGCAGTTAAGCCATGTCGTGAATCCCGAGGGGAGTGTTGACCATGTGCCAAAAATCTCCCCCTCAACATTACCCTAGGGGATTTGAACTAGTAACCTTTGGCTCTAATACCAATTGTTGGCCCCATGGTTGTTGTTGTGCCAAAAGGTTGACCTGTTAATGTTCGATACAACCGCCAAAGTTAACGGATCCATGGGAGGCGGTTAAGCCATGTCATGAATCCCAAGGGGAGCACTGACCATCTGCCAAAAATTCATTCTCTCATGGTTGCATAGAAAATCAATTGCTTTGATCTCTTGTGGTGATATGTGTTTTGGTTGCAAGTGATTTTTGGGAGTTGTGGGGTTCACTATCAACTCCAACAAAGATTTTGCATAGGAAGATCATAATGCTTATCCCCACTACATTAAAGATATTTTTTTTGAAGTCCATATAAAGTGAAGAAAAGAAGATTATTTTAGGGTTGTCAGCACCCAAAATATAATTGTGCAATATAAGCGTTCAATGATGATTGATCTCTACTCCTAAATGGTTGTGACAACTGTAAGAGAAGGGTGATTCACTACTCATGAGTTCTCTTCAATCAGAGACCCTCACGAAGCGAACTGCCCTAAACTACCTCAAAGGACAGCGAAGAGAGTTCTAGGACCAAAAAGAGCAGGTCACAAAGATTCTCAAGACAAATTGTCAAGCTCTCAACCTAAGGACATCAGTGTAGAATGCAGATGACAACGTGGCGTGTTGGCATCCCCGAGGCGTGCTGGCGTCTCGTATGGATCAAAGAGCGAGTTTATCTCAAAAAACAAAAAAGTGACTACTTCTACTCCGATTGCTGAGAAATTCTGGGAAGTGATAAAGTAATAGAATGTGACAAAAGTAGAATGAAGTGAAGTATAAATGATAAAGACAAGGAGAAGAAGGGAAAGGAAATACTTACCACTGTGCGATTGGTGAAGTCTCCAGCTCGTGAACGTCTTCAATACCTGCACACAAGAAAGAGAGAAAGTGTTGGCGCCGTATAGGGGTTTGCCTCAGTCAAACCCCCGTTTTGGTGTTCCCACCTCCACAGACAACCAAGAAGATAGATAAAAATGTACAAAATGATGTAAAGTACACAAAAGCACTACAAAAAGGTGTTATGCTACTCAACCAAGTAATATAGAAGATTAGTGAAAGCTTACCACCTTCGTCCAAAGCGCTCAAGGCTCGTGGGGGAGAAAATGAGAACAACTCAAGCCTCTGTTGCAATGGTGTTTCGTTCCACACTTGCTCTACTGAAGTGATGGAGTGTTGATCTTGCTGCTATGAAGTGTAAAGTGTTGAGTGATGGATGGAGAAGCTTCTTGGAGCTTGTGGGGAGATTGTAGAAGGAAGAGGAGAGTCTCAAGATGGTCAAGAGATCAACCAGTCGTGAAATGAATGAAGGTGAGTGAATATGAAGTAGAGAGGAAAGAAACAACCATATTTGGGTCGGTCGGCTGAAAAGGGCATTACAAATCAACTCCCTATGGGAATGGTAACGCCTCTGCAGGCTCCAAACGCGAGAATCTGTTAGGGACGTTAGAACGCCACATAGACATCTGTGCGTTGCGCGGGCATCTTAGACGGAAACCCCTCTACTGACACTCAGAATAGCACCAAGTGGAACGAAGACATTGGGCTTATATGGAATTAAGCCTCCAAAGTTGGTTTTCTAAAGTGTCAAGGGGTAAAAGGGAATTTGCGTTAGGGGTACAAATTCATGTTCATACATTTTCCCCCCACTTTAGCGAGCACGAATAGTGATGAGTGCTTCGGTAAAGTAGAGTAGTAATATGTAGTAGAGTAAGAAAGACTTGCACAAGATGATAATGTTAGAATATTAAAGGATTCAAGTCAGCAAAGTAAAAGAGACCTCGATGTAAAAGGTTGTCTTAACACTATGCGTCGTCCCCAAATTAAAGATACTAACATAAAAGAATTCTAAGATGAAGGAAGAAAGGGCATATACTCAAGATGAAGAAGATGCAGATCTTCGATTCGGTATGTACAAGAGTTTAAGAATGAAAGAGTGATAAAAGCAATCCTCACTCAAGGAGGAAAACTCGTACCGCTGAGTAAGAGTGATAAAAGAAATCCCTGCTCAAGGAGGAAAACCCGTACCACTGAGTAAGAGTGATAAAAGCAATCCCCACTCAAGGAGGAAAACCTGTACCACCAAGTAAGAGTGATAAAAGAAAAACCCGCTTCAAAGTAAAGCCCGCATCACAAAGTAAAAGTGATAAAAGCAAAACCCGCTTCGGAGTAGAGCCCATATCACAGACTAAAAGTGAGAAAAGGCAAACCCGCTTCGGAGTAGAGCCTGTATCACAGAGTAAAAGTGAGAAAAGCAAAACCCGCTTCGGAGTAGAGCCCGTATCATAGAGTAAAAGTGATAAAAGCAAAACCCGCTTCAGAGTAGAGCCCGTATCATAGAGTAAAAGTGATAAAAACAAAAATCGCTTCGGAGTACAGCCTGTATCACAGAGTAAAAGTGATAAAAACAAAACCCGCTTCAGAGTAGAGCCTGTATCACAGAGTAAAAGTGATAAAAGCAAAACCCGCTTCAGAGTAGAGCTCGTATCACATAGCAGACAATCATGTAGACCATCATTAAGCTAGAAGACTTTCAAAGGGGTCGCTCGGGAACCCTTCAAAAGGAAGGAAGGTCCACTCAAGGGACGCGCTGTTTGAAAAGTGAATTCTAGTTGGGCTGCCCCCAAGCTAGACACAAGAATGTGAAGAAGGTCTAGTCGGGTTACCCCCAAGCTAGATGTGAAGATAGGAAACCAGTCTAGTCGGGCTGCCCCCAAGCTAGATGCCATAGAATTTGTTTGAGAGAAAATCTTTCAAAGAGGTCCCTCAAGAACCCTTCAAATGAAAGAAGGTCCACTCAAGGGATGCTACATTCAAAATACATAGAGAGAAAGGGGGTCCTTAAGAAGGACACACATCTCCAAACCAAGTTATCACTACCTCCAACATATAGGGGAGGAGAACCACACAAGATACTTGGAACAAGATAGAGGTAAACCTCGATACCACTTGTCATGTGAAGAAGAGGCAGGTGCATCAATAGGCACCTAAACCACAAAGTTGTTGTATTTCATCCTTCAAGGCCTTACATTCGCTAGTGGAATGGCCAGGCACTCGATGGTATGCATAGAAAGAATGTTTTTCATGATCATGTTTGTGAGATTTCTTGCGTGTGGGAGGAGGAAGAGTAATCAAGCGAGCTTTGAGAAACCGCAACAAGATATGCTCTTGCTCAAACAAAGGATGAGGAGTAGGAAGCAACCCTTTATCTTTTGGAGAAAATCTTGACTTCGCACAAGAAGAAGATACAACGATAGAAGACAAGGGAGGATAGACCAATCCACGAGAACGAGGTTGAGCGAACATCACATCAACGTTTAACCATGATTTTTGCTCGGATTGTTTATTCGAGAAACCAAGCCCCAGATTACACCTGCAAGGTGCGAATTCTATAGGGACCTGAATGCCTTGTTCATTACGCCCACAAATTTTACGCTCATAGCCATACTTAGAGACGAGCCTACAGCCAGGGCCATAACGTGTTTGCAAATCACAAGAAGAAGGACGATCCTCATAGAGAGCATTATTCCAGCAAGGGGGAGCATACTCTTCTATGAGATCATTGTCATGTCCCTAGGATCATGACACTCAAATTAACCTTTCAATATAATTATAATTACCAAAGGCAATATTATAATTATGATAAAAACTATGTATGGATGATCTAAATGTTTCCATAATCATAATATTGATAATTTAAATACTGTTCCAAATATAATTATTATCCCCATTTAAATATTATAATAACCTAAAATAAAATGAAACTTGATGCTTAGCTAATATAAGATTTATAAATAATAAAATACCTTTGTTAGATCATTATAAATTAATCATCATTAGAACATTAAAATATATATATCCTAAAACCTTTATTTTATTTTATCCTTTATTTATCATAAAAACATTACAAGCAATATGATATCCAAACCAATATTAAGGTTAAGAAATAATAGATACCTTTTTAAAGTCCATCGAAATTCCTAAACCTTAACTCAGTACGAATAAACTGAAATTAAACAATTCTTGGGAGTCATCACTGGGCATGAATAGTCACCAAGACGGGTTCGCTTAGGAGACACGCTCGACCAGGAAAGGCACCCTCCTCCTGCGTGGATATAGAAATAGGGATAGTCACCAACGCCAGGAGGGAGAAGAGGAAGCAACGTTGATAGAGGAGAGGAAGCACGAATCGGAAGATCAACGAACCAAGTGAGAAACACTTAGCTTTTATTATGTGGTTTTCCATTTGTTGAATAAAATAGCACTGTAAACCTGAGACTTCATGCGCCTGATTCTTAAGCCAAATTCTTGATTTTTTATAAAGAAACAAACATCCCCAGGTTAAACTCATAACTAGGCACAAGCTAGTGCGACTGGGTGAGACTATACTTGAACCTTGGATTGTGTAAACCACGGCTAGTGATTGATTGACCTGATCAACATCATGCTCCGGGATAATAACTGTAACTTGGCTTTTGGGAATATATATAAAGACTCATGAACCCCCAGGCAACAATGGGAGCATATCTACCAGTAGGAAAGAAAATTAAAGTAAATACCACATGTGCTTAATTGAGTTAACTGAGATTGTATATTCTGATAAAGCAACATATTTCTACTCTTCCATTCTTTTTAATGAATAAAAGGAGCTATGTCCATTAAATTCCATTTGAATAACACAATATATGTTAATTGTGAATAATTTATTGATATATGATTTTCTATGTGTTACCGACTGTATTTAAAATAATTATTTACTTGCTAGTATTTACCTGCTAGGAGAGGCCAGTTATCACCTAAGTGGATTGTTTGTAAACCCCATCTAGGCTTCCACCCCGTTGGCCCTGAAACTTGGGTTGGGCATACTGCCCCGTTGGCCCAAGGCAAGGGTTGGGTCCAGGAGGGATGGGGGATTCCACATAAGGCTATTACCCCGTTGGCCTAAGATAAGGGTTGGGTAATAAGAGGTCGTAGACCGTTGGCCCTTAGGGACTCTCCTCTCTTGATGGGTTGAGTGTTCTCTGATGAAATATGATTCTTTGCATGTTATTTTATTTAACTTGTGGATGCTAGATATTTAAGCTAACACACTGGGGCATGGTTATGTTACACATGATGTGGTAGGTGCCTAACAGATATAAGGGAACCCTTGGGTGAAAGAGACTTGTGACTACTTCCCATCATAATTTAGGTAAGGAACATTACAATCATCATCATCCTTCTTGATAGGACTGTCAGCATCATCCTCTTTAGCGGAGGCATAATCCTCTTCCTCAGAAGAAGAATCAACACTAAGAATATTACAATTCGCATTCACATTATCCAGTGATACAAAAGACTGATCATCTTTGATAGCAGGTGTGAATGATGTTATCGAAGGATCTAAGTGGATTAGGTCGACTTTATATTCCAGAATGAAGGAATTTGTAAAGTCTAAAGGACCCCAATCATCACCAAGACATGCATCCTCTTGAGAAGAGGACTTAGAAAGAGAAGACTCAAGGTTTCTCGCTCCAGAAGGATCTTCTTTAGGGACATCTATCTAAAGAGTATCCTTTGTAGTAGATACTACTAGAGTAAACATCGATACATTGGAAGATACTAAAGGAATAAGAGTAGGCACAACTGAAGCCTGACCAACAACTTCCATCTCACATAAGTTCTTAGCATCAGGGTCAGCCTTAACTATGACTACTTTATTATTGCAAATAAACTTAATAGATTTATGAAAGGTAGACGGGACTGCACCCATAGCATGAATCCACGGTCTACCAAGAAGGAGGTTATAAGGTAACTTCTCTGACATAACATATACAAGGGTCGGTACGGTAATGGGTCCCAACCTCAAAGGCAAGACTATCGTGCCCATGGCTTGTCACCCAACATTATCGAACCCACGAATGTCAACAGAAGAAGCATTAATAGAAGAAGGGTCAATATTAATCTTAGGTAATAGATCAATACTACACACATTGAGTGTTGAACCAACATCAATGAGAGTATGCCTAATGCCGATCTTATTAATATTAATTATAATCATTAGAGGATCTTCTTGCTTCTGTACTTTCGGAGGCGGGAGTTCCTATGGATAGAATGTAATATTCGGTGAATCTACACAAATATACGCTAACAATGCATCAGTATCTGTCGGCCTAGCGGAAGAAGGCAAGAGGATCTTTTGCAAGGCTTGTTGAAGCATACCTTGATAAACCAGAGCAAACTGAAGCAAGTCCTATAGCGAGATCTTAGTCGGAGTAACTTGAAGTTGCTCGACAAGATCGTAATCACTAGGTGCTTTAGTCGTAGGTTCAGGTGCTTGAAGAAGGCTTAGTTGTTTATTCATCCTAGCATCGTAGGTATGGGCTACCACTCTATAAGAGGGAGCCATAGAAAGATTAGGAGAGTTACTATCAAATGGAACACCATCAATAGAACAAACCCTTTCAGGAGGACTAGTTGGAGTCACCTAAGTGATCGATCTCTTAGGCCTTTGAGGGGCAGCAGAGACATAGATTATATTTACAAAATCATCACAACTAGTGGAACAATTATTCAAATACATATTCTCAACATCGATCCAAATAGGAAATCCGTGTCTTCTACTTGGTCTCGGGCTCGTGGAGCCAACTCTGAACCCTCTATGTCTGGGGTTGCTTAATTTCTTGTTTCACAGTTGTCTATCAGCTGTTTCTGGTTGTACCTATAGTTCAAATTTTGGTTTGAACTATGTTTTTCTTTGGCCCCTTGGGCCCTTTGTGAAGGGTACGACACCTTGAAAATGCTGCTTACCTTTTCAAAAACATCGATCCAAATAGGATCAAATGTGGAAGGAGATTCATCATGTACTAATGTATCATCTCTATGAGAGAGTTCATTAGCATAGACAAGGAATTCATCAGTCACACATGCAACATCTCTAGAAGAGACTGCATCAAAAGGAGTAGAAAATTCATCGTACACCAATGCATCATCTCTAGAAGAGAGTGCATTGGGATGAAGGGTACTTTCATCATTCACAAATGCATCATCTCTAGAAGAGAGTGCATTGGAATGAATAGAAGGCAGAGTGACATTAAGAAAGGTATCAATGATTTCATCTTCTTGCAACAAGATATCCCCTTAAGTAGGAGAACTCTCATGAGAAGGATCAAAGATACAAAGTGACATGGGAAAAGCCAAGTCACTATCACATGCATGAAATGGAATATCATTAACATTTTGAATAAAATTAGATGCATAACTAATAAAAGAAGATATTAAATTCATCACGATTTTTTCGATATTTTCTATGTTTTAGTAATTTGCATTTTCGGAGGTCTTTGGGGCAGAATTTGGGTTCAGAACTTGCGTCGCCCTTAAAACTCAACTTTCAAAGGCACTAGTATTTTAGGGATTGAACTAGTTCTCTAGAAGACATTTCCAACGGTGCAAACCATTATGAATTCCGAGTATCAAGTTAAAAGTTATGACCCCGCCAAGTAGGGGTAAATAAATTCCTAGTTTTTCAAAGAACATTGTTCTTCACGTCGGGTTCACCAAATGTAAGAGAAGGGGGATTCGCTACTCACGAGTTCTCTTCAATCAGAGACCCTCATGGGGCGAATTGCCCTAAACTACCTCAAAGGACAGCAGAGAGAGTTCTAGGACCAGAAAGAGCGGGTCACAAAGATTCTCAGGACAAACTGTCAAGCTCTCAGGCTAAGGACGTCAGTGCAGAATGCAGAGGACAATGCACTGCGCTGGCATCCCTGAGGCGTGTTGGTGTCTCGTATGGATCAAAGAGCGAGTTTATTTCAAAAAAAAAAAAAGTGACTACTTCTACTTTGATTGCTGAGAACTTCTGGGAAGTGATAAAGTAATAGAATGTGACAGAAGTAGAATGAAGTGAAATAGAAATGATAAAGATAAGGAGAAGAAGGGAAAGGAAATGATTACCACCGTGCGATTGATGAAGCCTCCAACTTGTGAACGCCTTCAATACTTGCACACAAGAAAGAGAGAAAGTGTTGTGGCTATATAGGGGTTTGCCTCAGTCAAACCCCCATTTTGGTGTTCCCACCTCCACGGACAACCAAGAAGATAGATAGAAACGTACAAAATGAAGTAAAGTACACAAAAGAACTACAAAACATTGTTATGCTACTCAACCAGGTAATAGAGAAGTCTAGTGAAAGCTTACCACCTCCACCCAAAGCGCTCAGGGCTCGTGGGGGAGAAAATAAGAGGAACTCAAGCCTTTGTTGAAATGGTGTTTCGTTCCACACTTGCTCTACTGAAGTGATGGAGTGTCGATCTTGCTGCTATGAAGTGTAAAGTGTTGAGTGATGGATGGAGAAGCCACTTGGAGCTTGTGGGGAGATTGTAGAAGGAAGAGGAGAGTCTCAAGTTGGTCAAGAGATCAACTAGCCATGAAATGAATGAAGGTGAGTGAATATGAAGTAGAGAGGAAATAAACGGTCATATTCGGGTCAGTCGGCCGAAAAGGGCATTACAAATCAACTCCCTATGGGAATGTTAACGCCTCTGTAGGCTCCAGACGCGGTAATCTGTCAGGGATGTTAGCGCGCCGCATAGACGTCTGCGCGCCACGCGGGCGTCCTAGACGAAAATGCCTCCACCGACACTTAGAACAGACACCAAGTGGAATGAAGACAACGTGCTTATGTGGAATTAAGCCTCTGAAGTTGGTTTTCTAAAGTGTCAGGGGGTAAAAGGGAATTTGTGTTGGGGGTGCAAATTCATGTTCATACAACAACACACTATTAGTCTATAAAATCTCAAGACCTATGGTTATGGAAATTACAAAACCAAAGATTTGTATTATGCTATTTAATAACAACTAAATGATAGTCATTAATGAATAAAAAATCATATATTGCTCTACTTAGAAAAGAAAGTGATGTGACATAACAAAATTTATGAGTTGGGATAACCCCAACATGGGGTGAAAGATTCAATTGGTAGAAAAAACTAGATTCAACTGGTAGAGAAAACTAATCTTCTACTAGAAAACATTACTCATAACAATTCTCCATCATTTTTAAAAGGAGAAATGAAACACACAATTGCACTTCATTCTTCCCTCCTAAAAACTAGGCCTACATTAACATGTATTAATTTCCAAAGCCTTGGGAAATGAAAAGGTGTGACCTTTCATCTCCCATTTTGTGACTTTTCACCTTCATTTATAATTTGCGTTTATGTTGGAGTACTATCGAAAGAATCTCCTTGGAAATTGGAAGTTGTACATATGCTTGTTTATTTCATATTATATTTTACATGGTCATAGATGCCTCCACACCCACAAAGGAATGTAGGATGCTTATGCACTTATGATACAATCTTTATTCTATAGTTCTACAATATTGTTAAACACTTGTTCCTACATCTAAGTTCACTTTTCTATCCAAATTTCTCTAATTTATCTATGATTTCATAGGTTTAATTAAAACTTTAGGATCAATTTGAATCATACCTCCCTTATTAAAGGATCTTTAGGTCCCAAAATGGAATGTCCCCTTCTTGCACCTAATCGGTTGGAGAGTCCATTAGCCTATTCTAGGGTTCCTATAGGCTAAGTGGAGTTGGTTAGGGGACTCAAAGCTAGTGATAGGCTCTATTGTAGTTTTTGGTGCTTTCTAGTAGGACTTACTATTTTTATCAGTGACCATTTTCAATACTTACTATTTATAGTAAGTTTCAATGTATCTCAGTTTTGTGCTAGTTTGATGTTTGGGAGTACTTACTATTTTTAGCAATTGTTATTTATAGTAAGTGTATTTTTGGCAACTAGTCTAGGCCTATGTTACTTTAATAGTGCATATTTCCTGTTTGGGCATAGGTGAGTCTAAGGTTGATTAAATTAATATTTGTATTTTTTCTGTCACTTAAGTTATTTTTATAAAGTCACTTTATAACTTAAGTGAGGGTCTTGGGATCATAAAAAAGTACCTTGTCTCATGCCTAGTTGATTAAAGTTGTTTTAAAAGGCCAAATATTTAACTTCAAAAGGTGGACGCCACCCTAGGGAGATATAAAGATTTTTAAATAACATAAAAAGCTCATGAGGGGGGCGTAGGAGTCTTGGAGGAAAAATATTTCAAATTAAGTTGCCCTAATTTCCCCCACTTCTATAAAGTAGTATTTTGTCTCTCATTTGTGCATCTATCATTTGGAAATATATCAGGATGCTACTGGAATGCTTCCAGATTTCTATTGTTGTGAGTTGAAGATGGAAACCCTCACCATTTGGAGTTGGTTTCAGTGGTGAAAGAGCCACCCTAGCTAGATAGGGGTGATTCTACTTCAGGGATCACATTGGCTGTTAATAGAGTTCTGATTTTCAGTCATTTTGGAGGTGGAACAATGAAGATCTTCTTGATTTTTTGATGGAGTTTGAAGTTTTTTAGTGTGCTTGATCTTTGGCTTCATTTTGGAGGTGTTTAGAAGCATTTTCTGAGGTTGGATTTGCATTTCCAAATTTTTGGAAACTCTCTTTTTGACAGTGGTTGAAGGTGAAATTCATTCGTAACTATGTGCATGATTGGCCAATCATTATGGGTATTGGTTTGTTGGTTTCCTCTTGCCTAGGTGCCACATTTCAAGCATTGGTTTGAATTTATTGTTGGAGTTGTGATTTTTTGGAGCCAGTCGCCCCTCCTAGGGGTCGTACATTTCCAGGGTTGGCATTTTCAAATTATTCTCAATTGGACAACTTTTTGGGTTTGCTACAACGAGTTCGTGGTGTATTTTCATATGTATTTGTTGGCCCAAGTGAAGGAGAGTATTGTGGGTTGATAGTTAAATCATTTGGTGACTCTCTTAAGGAGTTGTATGTAATTTGCTATCCATTTAAGATTGTTACCAAGTCTGAAACATCTGTGTGCCAACAAAACAAAAATGAGCATAATTATCCTGCTGGTTTACTACAACCCCTTCCCATTCTCACTTGGAAGTGGAAAAGTATATCGATGTACTTCATTATTGACTAAATTTGCTCACTTTTTTTCCATACTAGTAGGGTATACAATGGTGTAAGTGACATATTTGTTTTTCAGAGAGGTGTTTAGGTTTCATGGAATTCCTAAGACCATTATCAGTGATAGGGACAACAAGTTCATGAGCTTATTTTGGTAGGAGTTATTTAGATTGTGTGGCACGAAGTTGATCACTAGCACTAGTTATCATCTTTAGATTGATGGGAAAACTAAGGTGGTTAAAAAATGGGTGGAAGGTTACCTACACAACTATGTTTCAAGGCAGCAAAAAGGCATGGGTTAAGTGGTTGCACTTGGGAGAGTTTTTCTACAACTCTACCCTCCATATGTTCATCAGGTTGTCTCCATTCATGGCGTTGTATGGCTATGAAGCTCCTAACTTCATTGATTTACTCTTTAGAGATTGTAGGGTGCCCACAACTAGAGATATTCTTCAAGAGAGTTAGGATATCATGAGGTCTCTGAGAGAAAAATACATAGCATGTTCATAATCAACAGAAGTTGTATGCTGATCAACATCACATTGAGTTGGCTTTTGAGGTTGGAGACATGGTTTATTTGAGGTTGCAAATGGACCATTTAGAGCCACCAAGAGGTGGCTTATGAGTTGGAGCTACCTGAGAGTAGCAAGGTGCACAATGTCTTCCACATTTCTCGCCTTAAAAAGGCACTTGGTTAGAATGTGGTTCCTTCTACAGAGTTGCCTCATTTGCATGAGGAAGGTAAGTTGATATTGGTTCTTGAGCTTCCAATTGAGGTCAGGGAGTGTACTCTATGGAAGAGGGTGATTAAAGAGTATCTTGTAAAGCGGAATAATTTGCCAGTGGAGGATGCTACTTGGGAGAGTAAGCAAATATTATAGCATCCAGAGTTACAATTGCTTGAGGACAAACAATCTTGGGGAGGGAGGATTATAATGTCCCATTCTTGCACCTAATCAGTTGGAGAGTCCATTAGCCTATTCTAGGGTCCCCATAGGCTAAGTGGAGTTGGTTAGGAGACTCAGAGTCAGTGATAGGCTCTATGGTGGTTTTCGTTACTTCCTTGCAAGACTTTCTATTTTTAGTAGTGGCCATTTTCAGTACTTACTATAGTAAGTCTTAGTGTATTTCAGTTTTGTGCGAGTTTGATGTTTGAGAGTACTTACTATTTTAGCAGTTACTATTTATAGTAAGTGTATTTTTGACAATTGGTCCAGGCCTATATTACTCCAGTAGTGTATATTTCTTGTTTTGGCATCGGTGAGTCTAAGGTTGATTAAATTAATATTTGTATTTTTCTCGTCACTTAAGTTATTTTTATAAAGTCACTTTATAACTTAAGTGAGAGTCTTGGGGTCATCAAAAAGTACCTTGTCTCATGCCTAGTTGATTAAAGTTGTTTTAAAAGGCCAAATATTAAGCCTCAAAAGGTGGATGCCACCCTAGGGAGATATAAGGATTTTTAAATAAAATAAAAAAACTCATGAGGGGGGTGTGGGAGTCTTGAAGGGAAAATGTTTCAAATTAAGTTGCCCTAATTTCCCTCACTTCTATAAAGCAACATTTTGGCTCTCATCTATGCATCTATCATTTGACAACATAACACGATGCTATTGGAATGCTTCCAGGGTTCTATTGTTGTGATAACTTAGGATGAAAACTGATGCAAAAGCATCTAGCAACCTAAAAATGTAAGTTTTGGATTTTGGTGTTAAGAGTCTTAATTGAGTTTGTGAAGGTCTTAGAGGACCATGTAATACCATGTAAGGTCTTTTTACTTGTTTTGTTTTTAGTTCTAGGTTGAAAAGTTGCAAAAAAGTGCATATTTTGCAAGTTTGATGCAAAAAGGACATTAGATTACATTAGGTTTTGATGGAAAAGACATGTATTTCGATTGGTAACTATTTTTTAATGTTAATTCACATTGGAATGAAGAGGATACACGCTCCAAGAAGCTATGGGGGAGTTTTGGATGGAAATACCTTGTTTTATTGACAATTTATGACAATTTTCTGCAACTACAGTCTAAAAACAGCCTTGTACAACCCTGTACGAAATAGTTGCAGGTCTGAAATTTGGTGGAAAATTAGCTTTATGTTTTAAGAACCTAATGCAATTGGTTTGGTTTGATTTCATGAAGTTTTGAACATGTTATAGAAAATTTACTAATAGCTGCCCTGTTTCAGAACTAGGATTTCTAGCGAGTGAAAAAAATTCATATATTTTGTTTTGATCATGGAAAATTCATGAAACTTGGAGGAAATATTAATTAGGTTGCTGCCTAGGTTCTCACCAAAGGAGAAGTCCTAATTCAATCATATGAGTGAGATATGCAGGTCTGAGTGTATGCATTGTCAATAAAATTGCCAAAACCCTAGGTGTCTTTGAGGGTTTAGTGAAAACCATAGTTTTTGAGTTCACCACAGTTGAGTTTGAGTTTGAATAGGCCCTACGGAGTATATTAAGGGCTTGAGATGTCCAAGAATGTATATGGGTGAGAGTTGATGCAAGAAACACCACTTAGGACCTTCTTTAAGGGTTTAGGCCTAGAGAGGAAAGCTTGTAGAATCTTGCAAAGTTGGGTTTGAAACACCTTTAGCAAATTCAATAGAACCTGAAAACACATTTGTCTTTGCAATTGTTTATCCCTCTGCATAAAAAACCCTCACCATTTGGAGCTTATTTTGGTGGTGAAAGATCCACCCTAGTTGGATAGGGGTGATTCTACTTCAAGGATCACAGTGGGTGTTAACAGAGTTCTGATTTTCAATCATTTTGGAGGTGGAATAGTGGAGATCTTCTTGGTTTCGCGATAGGGTTTGAAGGTTTTTGGCATGCTTGATCTTTGGTTTCATTTTGGAGGTGTTTAGTAGCATTTTCTGAGGTCTAATTTGCATTTCAATAATTTTGGAAACTCTCTTTTTGACAGTGGCTAAAGGTGAAATTCATTCGTAACTCTGTGCATGTTTGGCCAATCATTATGGGTATTGGTTTGTTGGTTTCCTCTTGCCTGGGTGCCACATTTCAAGCATTGGTTTGAATTTATTGTTGGAGTTGTGATTTTTTGGAGCTGATCACCCCTCCTAGGGGCCGTACATTTCCAAGGTTGGCATTTTTAGACTATTCTCTGTCAAACAACTACTTTTTGGGTCTACTACAACGAGTTTGTGGTGTCTTTTCATATGTTTTGGACGAAAAAGTATGAAAAAGAAAGCCTTCTTATGTGCTGATATGAAAATTCATGAAAAACTAGCAAGTTTAAGTTCTTGAATCTTGAAAAGAAAGGTTTGAAGTTGCTGCTCTATTTCTCCTTAGAGGCCACCTGCAAGAAAATATGAAAAATAAAACACAAAAGTGCCTTAAATAAGTTTTGTCTTGAGAGAAACAACTTTCTTTTGCCCTAATTCTTCAAAACCCTAATTTGAATTTATGCAATGAGCTTACACGTTTTTCATCATCTTCAATTTTTGAAAATTTCAAAAATTTGACTAAGGCACTAGAACTTGGGCGCCTTTCTTGACTTGAGGCGCCTAACTCCTCTAGACTTAGCCGTATTTATCTGTATTCGCCTTCAGAGTTTGAACACCTTTTATCTTGTCTTATGTTTGATCTTTGATTTCGGATGACTGCGCTACCAGGCTCACTGCGGGGCTGAGAAGATCCTGAACAAAATTGCTTGGGAGCATGAACTTTGATTTCATCATTTGATCCTCTGAAAATTTGGGCGCCTATCTTCTCCAAGGGCACCCATGGCTGGTAGAGTTAGAAACTTTTCTGAAATTTTCAATTTTCTTCCTCGTTTGACGTGCTTCCTTTTGCCTGGCTGCCAGAATGAAAAAAATTCTAAGGCATGAAGGTTTGGGCGCCTATTCTTGACAGGGGTGCCTAAAGTCTCCAGACTTAGCCAAATTTTCTCATTTTTCAAACTTTTTCAACTTCCTCACTGCATTCTTCGTTTCTCATGCACGTTCATCGTTGACAACTTCTGTTTAGTGTTTGCATGACTGACTCTAGCACCTGGCAACTGACTGACCTCCATTGATGACCTCGGATCCCAGAAAAAGCTTATGAAAAAGAAGAATAGACCCACTAGGGTAAAACTGATCTTTTCGTGATTCTGACTGCACCAGCTTGATGAGGAAGTATTTTGAGCCAATCAAAATCAATCTTAACCCTATAAGCCAAACTTTCTATTTTTAGAAAATTTTGCCATATCTGTTTCGAAAGAAACCCATAAAAACTCAAAAAAAGTTTCTATTTTTAGAAAACTACTAAAAATAGAAATTTTCCTAAAATTTAGGGTTGAAAAAGTGAAATCTGAGTTTTGTTGGTTTGGACGTTTTGAACCGACCCAAATTGTCAAATTTTGAAAATTTCAAGTTTTTGACCCCCATGCAAGACATACAAACCCCAATTTTGATTTTTTTGACACATTTTGACAATACTTTAACTCATTTCTTCAAAATGCCTAAGTGTAGAAATTTTTTTAATTTGGGGTATAAGAAGTTGGGCATACAATTGTCATGGTCTTCTTGAAAACATTTACAACATGCCTAATTAATAAAAGTGGGACATGCCTAAATAATAAAAGTAGGTGATTAACATGTGCCCTGTCATTGACTAACACGAATCATATCCATGCAACTTTGTCTAGAATGATTTATAAGCTTGGGGAAGTTTAAAGTCTTGATAACTCATCTTCTCCATTAAAAAAACTCCTTCAGATAAGACCCTTCATACTATAAATATTTATGAATTGTCTTTTTATGGAAAACCTCTACCGATCCCTTGTTTCATTTGGAAAATAGGATGTCAAATTCTATAGTTGCTTCTAAATACTCATCCATTTGTTTTAAACAGGGAAACTCGGGGACGCGTCCCCCCCCCAAAATGCCTTGTACCCGTTCCTAGGACGTCCCGGGTACTAGGGGACGACAGGGGACCGTCCCTCTTTTTCCAGAAAATGCAGGAAACGTCCCCAAGACGGGGGACTTCGTTGACCGGAAGAGGGACGACTGACCCTCCCTGGGGACAACCGATCGTCTCCCGCGCTTTAGCAAGTCATAACTTTAAAAAAAATTCACAAAATTTAAAAAGTTCGGCCCAGCCTACATGGCATGTGTGGGCCCCATGGATTTTGACTCCCTTATGAAAGAAAAAAGGCCTCTCTAACCTCATTTTATGCATTTTGTTTATTTGAGCAGCCAAGGGTTTGAGAGCAAAAAAAGTTGCAGCCATTAAAGGAGAAGGAGCAGTAGCTTGAAGGAGGAGATGAGGATGAAATAGTGTTGAAGGGAGTGAAAATCCACTAAAGAGGTATGCATTTTCTTTCCCTATATTTTTTTTTTCATTTTTTTGCAAAATGTGAAGCATACATTGTCAATTTTTTTTTTTTTTGCATTTTCAGTTGAAGCTTGCATTCTAAAAAACAAAAAACATGAGCAGCAGTGAGAGTGGAAGTGATAGTGAAGTTGAAATGCAAACTAGAAGACAAAGTGGTGGGGGTGGTAGTAGAACTAGAGAGCAAAGAACCCCAATCCAATGCCCTCCTTCATCAACCAATACCAAAACCATGGAAGACTATGCAAGACACCCATTAAATCCAAAAAAAACCATTCCTTCGATATGTTACACCCATGGGTGAAAGACAAAAAAATTCAGGGGGGAGTAGGGTTTGGTTTTGCCATGTTTGTGAAAAGGAATTTAGGGGCAGCTACACAAGAGTTAGGTCTCATTTTTTGGGTGAGGTGGGCCATAGAGTTAGAGTGTGTCCTTCATTGACAAATGACCTATTTTTAGAGTGCCAGAAAATTCAAATAGAGTGTGATGGTGGGGTTCAAGGTGGGTCTTCTTTCCCAAGTGCACAATCATCCATGCCTACTCCTAGTCCTTCCACGGTTGGTAGTAGTGGAGTTGTCTTAAGAGCAAAGAGGGAGGTGAGTGCCAGTGGTAGTAAAAAGACAACCTCAGTTGAGTCCATGTTTAATAACCAAGCACGAGATAGTATTGAATCCTCCCTTGCCAAATTCTTTTTTGCACATGCCATTCCATTTCATGTGGCTCGTTCCTCTTATTTCAAACAAATGGTGAGAGACATAGCCACAGTTGGTCCTTCATTCATAGCCCCTAGAGATCATAAGCTACGCACCACCCTCCTAGACAAAGAGTACTCCAAAGTTAATGTGTTAATGGAGGAGATGAGACAAACGTGGATGAGGATGGGGTGCTATATAGTGATGGATGGGTGGACTGATTGTAGACGTCGGCCACTCATCAATGTCATAGTCACATGCCCTGCTGGTTCTTATTTTCTTAGAGCCGTAGATTGTTCGGGGAGACGTAAGGATGCATTATTCCAATTTTCCATTTTGAGAGATGCCATAGAAGAGGTTGGGGCTGCAAATGTGGTGCAAGTAATCACCAATTCAACATGCGTGTGCAAATCGACTGGGTTGATGGTGGAGGGTAAGTATAGGCACATATTTTGGACCCTATGTTGTGTTCATGCATTGAAAGACATAGGGAAGTTGGATTGGGTGAAGAAAATAGTGGCAAAAGCTAGAGATATTCAGATGTTTATTTGCAATCACCACACCTCACTTGCTCTCTTCAGAACATTTTCAAAGAAGGAATTTTTCAAACTTGTTGAGACAAGGTATGCCACTCACTTCATTTTGTTTCACTTTCAATTTGTATTCATAATCTGATTTTGTTTTAAATTTTAAATTTTTTAATGAATCATTGAATGTAGATATGCCACATACTTCATCTTGTTAGAGAGGATGGTAGAGGTGTAGCCTCTACAAGCGATGATGGTCAATGCAGAGTGGGATAGATGGCCTAATGCAAGTTCTACTGAAGGAAAGACTGTCAAACAAAAGATCCTCGATCATGATTGGTGGGCCAATGTGAGGTAAGACATTAGATGGCTGATTTTCATATTAAATTTCTGATTTTAATATTTTAATTTTATTGCCCAATGTTCCAACTTTCGAAGTTTCTAACTTGTCAACTAATTATTTTGAACTTTTTGTTTGCATTTTGCAGATATATTTGCTCCTTCATCTCCCCTATTGTAGATGCCATCAGATATGTTGATACAGTCTCTCCTAGTCTTGGAGAGATTTATGAGACATTTGACAGTATGCTTGGGAAGATCAAGCAAGTTATTTCGGCAAATGACCCCACTTTGGATTTATATGAGCAACACATTGGGCCCATTGTGACGCAGAGGTGGAATATAATGAACACCCCGCTTCACATGGCTGCCTTTGCTCTAAATCCAAAATGGTATGCACCAAGGCCTGGTAGGGTGCCTCCATGTGATGATAGTGAGGTTTTAGATGGGTTCACATGGGCCATTGAAAAGATTTATCCAACAGAGCAGGTTTCACTAGTTCGGTCACAATTCCTAGACTTTGCAAATATTACTGGCCCAAACTTGAGTAAACCACAAGCGAGGTTGGATAGAGCTATATTAGCTCAATCGAACCCTATTGGATGGTGGACCTATCATGAGAGGGATACACCGTAGTTGAAGACACTTGCTACTCACCTTCTTGCATAGGTTGCTAGTTCCTCTGCTGTAGAGAGGAATTGGTCCACGTATAGCTTTATCCACTCCCTCAAGAGGAATAGACTTACCTCTAGATGAGCGAAGAAGCTAGTGGCTGTTCATAGTGCTCTTTGGCTTCAAGATCGGTAGACTCCAGAGTATCGACAAACTCCATCTCTACGGTGGGATATTGATCCCGAGGACATGGCCCAAGTAGATGAGGAGGAGACAGTTGAGGGTTTGGTTGGGGTTCCGTTGGTTGAGGAGGAGCATCACCGTGGCAATGACTCAAAGGATGACTCTGATTTTGATGTGGTTATGAGGGATGATTAGGGGCAGCATCGCTCTTTGACTTTGTTTATTTTGTATTCATTACTGACATTGTATTTTGATTTTCATAGCAAACTTTAAAACTATATGGCAGCAATGTAGCCTTTGTGCATTTTGATATAAGTTTATAAATTATAACTTGGAGGTTGTTTCATGATTCGTGTATGTTAATTTTGAATGCGTATTGAGTATTGGCATAATGTTGAACACAAATGTTATATGTTAATGTTCTATAATGTGTATTATGCATGCCTTATCCATGTTATCATATGAATATTTAAAATTTCCCTATATTTTTTAAATTTTCCCTATATTTTTATATAGCCGTCCCCTGCCGTCCCTAATTTTGGCCTCAAAAATCGGAAACTTGGGGACTCGTGCTGCCGTCCCCGTCCCGGAAACTTGGGGTAACCTTGGTTTTAAATTTTAATAGACACTTCATATTGGATAAGTAAAACACTCTTGGCATATACCTGTGAGAAAATTGGACTTCTATTGTTTGCAAGGCTTGGTTGATTCCTCTTGCAGGAAGGTGTTCTTGTGGCAAGGTCCTCTGGCCTTTGATACCCATTTCTTACCCCTATTGAAGAATTTCACTACAATAGAGAACGTCCAAACAACATGGATTACCTTAGCCTCTTCAGTACAACATCAGAAACAAAAACCTTTTTTCTAAGAGAGATGAAATTGAATAGTTTTGCATACAAGACTGCAATGGACTAAGTTACATTGCACATGGATACAATGATGACATGTTTTGCTCCACAGACATAACATCATTTACAGAAAACTCTTACATGGCATCGTGGAACACAAAACACACCTTGTCAAGTCTAAAACTAAACTTAAAATACAAAACTAGAATATATACACATAGATATGAAATCTATTTTCTCATCCTATAGATTTAATTAGGATTTAGTGTATGAATTTCTAATTGGAAATTAGAAATGTTGCAGTCAGGTGTTTTTTTTAATGGAACAACTGGATTACATAGATATCAACATCTCGTCATTTTATTAAGCCGATTACAACATGCTGAGTAAGCATACATCTAAACCAGAACTCCTTACAATAATTCAGATGATTTCCATATACAATGTAATGGAGCAATACTAGCTTTAAACTGGCCAAGCTGAAGGGCTAGATTATTTAAATACATTGGTGTGCTTAGATATTTCCATAATTTCAAAAAAAATAAAAAATCGATTAAGATCCACCTCCGGATGTGAGGATAGTGGTTATCATATAGGATATTGATTTTCGTTTAATTATTTTGTTGTACTGAATTTGTCATTTTTGTTGTTTGGAATGTCCAGTACTTAAGTTTGAAGGAAATCATACCACATACCTTCTGACTCATCTAGATACTTTTGACATTAAAAATTTGTATATTTCAAGAACTTTTTTGTATAAGGGAGTCTAATTTTACAAAACAAAAGAACAAAATGTTATTCTAAATAAAGGGAAACAATATTATCTCCTGAATGGTTGATAAGAGAAATGTTATGAACTGACTGAATGGATTTATAGTTTACAAGATAAAAAGCTTAAATGCTGAACGCCATTGGATCTAGAAATCTGATGTGTCTCACATGCGACTTGAATCCCTTCCAAATATTATCCTCTTTGTCCAATCAAAGACTACCAATACTCTTGAACGCCAACTGACTTGTTTGCTGAGTTACAAAAAAGTGAACATGTGAGCAGTTAAAAAATAAATTTCTACTACAAAGATGCACTCAAAAAGAAAAGTGGCAGGAAAGTAAAGTTCTTGGAAAAGATACGGAAACATGCCTGGCATAAACAGAGTACCAAAGCCATTGGCTGCTATGGCCTATGGAAACCCAGTCCCCAGGTAATTCTGCAGCTGTCTGTTCACCACCCAAAGGAGCAAATTGCCCAAAGTGCTTGTACCTGTTCAGTGTCATTATTTTAGCTTGGTGCACTTTAATAGGCATGAGTTTTCCACAACCCATAAATTTAGTTATACAGAGTGCTTTTGGATGTTTAAATACACAGTTGAATCCAAAAGCACTCTGTATGACTAAATTAGTGCACTTTGTTGTGCTCTAGCAAAAGCAGAGACTGAAATGGAACAATCTTGGGTTTTCTATGAAAGCTGGAAAAAAACTTGATCATTCTCTAAGAAAATGTGTACACTCTAAACTTATCACTAGACTGAGACACATATGTAATGCTAGATAAGAAATATGACTGAAGTTGACATTGGAAACTCTGGTGAAATGATTTGTTCCAAGTTCCAACCCATATTGTTCTGTACAAATGTCTAGTAAGAAATATTACACCATTTTTTTTTATTGCAAGATAAAGACTAGTATTTATATATGGAAGTAACTTAAACAAAAATCCATAATCCTTGACCAAAGATTAAAAAAGATTATAAGATGAAGAGACAACAGTATACATTACCGTTACAAATATTTGCCATAAACTCATTTTTTCATGAAAGCATTAGAAGAAGCAGTATATATGATCCATAGAGTGGATCAGTTCAAATGAATCAGGCAGCGTCAATACTGCTGAGTCACCTGTAGCAGTGCTAGAAACATTGTGGTGATGCAAGTGTTTTATTTTGGCTACATAAAAGTTGCAGCAGGTGCTATAGGTGTTATGGTTGGCTGCAAGCTTACCTGCAAAAGTATTGCAAATGTTTGATTTGATTGCAAGATGACCTACAACAATGTTGCAGGTGTTCTATTTGGCCACACTCTGAAAGGCTGCAAGTTAACCTGCAATAGTGCTGAGAGTGTTCCAAGTGACTTGGGAGCCTACCAGGCATCAGTTCAGATCAGGTGCAGTAGAGTGGAGCACTTTCTTCTATAGGATACACTTATTTCCATGTCCCCATTTTCAAGTTCCCTTGTAGTAGTGCAGTTGGCATTGCCCTTGTGGATGTGTGTCAACATGATCAGAGGAGTTATTTGATGGTTCCAATGAGCTCATGAGGTTTGGAGGACTCATATGCCACTTTCTGAGGTGATTTCTGGCTTCTAGTGTTCTCTCCAAGATTCTTGGAAAGGACGTCTATTTATAGTAAGTCACCTGTTGGCTCTATTTATCATTATTCTTCATCGGGATCAGTCCAGTGCAATCAGTTTTCGATTCCGATACATTCTGATAGTTTTTATAAAATGGATGTATTAAATTATTAATGACTTTATTTTAATTATTTGTAACAACCCCAAAACCGGGTAAACAAAAAATTTTCTATTTTCACAATAAGATACAAGGAAATACAATTAAACGACAAAGTAAATAACTTTTCTTTTCATTCTAATTGAACATTTCATCATAAAGAAATAAAAGACACGATACATCATTGTTCTATTTTCCAAGTAAATAACAGAGTACGCTTTCATGATTACTTTTCTTCAAAATAAAAAGCAAGGTAAGAATCTTACAAGTTTCAAACATAGCTCGGAAGCTTTTGAGCAAATAGGAATAAGACTGTCCAGGATCTTCCCTTTCAAACCTTGGTTCATCAGAAGTCTTAAGGTGGAGGGGAAACATCACTCAGGTGCTTTTCCACCAACCACGGACTTATATTGCGGTCCCCCGCACGTTTACTGTTAAGTAGACGGCCCTCCCTTCTTTGAGGAGATTGGTTGGGTAACCGGTTCTGTATGACCAACTGAGCATAGTGTGTAATCCTACATAACTAAATCCTTGTGTCCTCACAATCTCAATCTAGCATGTAACCTGGATTACTGTGAACTGACAGTGTAATTCGTCTCACAGTCTAAGTGGACGTTAGGTATACTACACTACTTTGGCCAAAGCATTTCGGCAGTACTTATACTGACGGTCATCTATCACTTGCACTAAGTCAGGTTTGGTTTGACTTAAGGCTGCCTTATCCTACGCGTAGGTTGAGTCCTTCAGTGGGTAGTCAATCACCCTAGACTTCCTACTTCAACTACTTAAACAGGAAATGGAGTACAGTCAACAAGGGGTCCCTCTGGTACTTCCCAACATGGAAATCTTTATCCATGGAGTACGTAGCTTTCTCTAGTTAACCTATTTAACTCTAAAGCTTTAGACTACCTTGGTTCTGAATCCACCCTCGTCCTAGTATTAATAACTAATCCCTTTCCTTTACTTAAGGAATTCAAGCAGTATTCAAGCAATACAAATTATAAGGTACTTTACTAAAAGTAAACAAATATTTCCCTTTCAAATTCATCTATGATTTCAAACTGATTCGTTTCAACATGCTTTTAAGTTATTCCAATTCATCAAGTTCTCTAAGCTATTTCAAAAGCTTTTCTAAGGAAATTAAACTATTCCCCAATTTGACCAGCTCTTTAAGCTATCTCTTAAATTCAATAAGCCTTTTCTAAGGAATTAAACTATTCCCAATTCAGCAATTTCATAGAACATAGAGGTTTCTTATTATTTTTCCTTTCATAAAGCAAGACATAATCAAGCAATCTAATCATACATTTTAAAATAAATGACAGAAAATCTATCAACATATATCTCATGCCTGATTTCCTTTTGCGTATGAGCTTGATCGGTAGCTTCAATCCTTGCTCCACCGTCCTTCGCAGCCTTCTCTCAGCTTAAGCAAATACTACTTTCAGGTAAATGCAAAAAGTTGTTCTCAGCAATACTGTCTCTCAGCAATACTGTCTCAATTGCAAATGATTTTCACAAAATGGCAATGGCTTTCACAAAAATGGCAATGGCTTTCACAAAAATGGCAATGGCTCTCATAAAATGACAATGGCTTTCATAAAATGGCAATGGCTCTCATAAAATGACAATGGCTTTCATAAAATGGAATTTCAAAACACAGAAATACCACAGCACTGTATTTCGAATTTTCCAAGGCAAGGAGAGTGAATGAAAAATTGAGTGTTTTTCAACAATGAGTGAGAACCTATTTATAGGTTTCGAATTCTCATGTTTCCTACCTTGTAGGCATGAGAATTCGACACCTCTCATTTTGAAAATGTCAAAATCCGCAGTGGCAGTCGAATAGCCAAACACACAGCAAAAGAGTTGATGATTCAACATAATTTCTCAAGAATGTTTCAACATATCACATGCCAATTTCGTGGATCAACCACGTACAGGTTAAACATTCAACTTGCCTTCAAAAATGGCGGACTGCAACACAAATGGCGTCCAAAGTTTTCGGTTTGAAAACGTCAAGGGTTTTTTTGCAATTGCTGTTACCTTTCTTCCACCCACGCGTCCACAATGGTGGCGCTTTAGCATCCGCGACCAAGTCTTTCAAGTGTGAGCTGGGCGCGGACTGTATTTGCTGAAGTTTTTCGCCATTTCTTTGCTTAACACAGTCGCGCGATTTCTTCACGGGAAGAAATCCGCGATTTTTCAAATGTTTCTTTTATACTTTCCAAAGTCTATAGTTCATACTTACATTTCCTTAAATGATTTTTATAAATTTCCATTGGTCTTTACAAAATTTCGAAATTCTTTTTCCTTTTAATATTTTCCAAGTATTTCAATATTTCGAATTTCCTTTGTATGGTTTGCAAAGTATTTACCAAAGACTATGAAAGTCTTATTACCTTTATTTCCAAAGGTAAATAAACTCAAATACCTTTATAAGATAAATGTAAATTTAAATGCCAAAGATTATAGTTTATATAAAATCTTTCCAAAGTTTTAGATATTTTAATATTCTCATTAAAATGTATTAATATATTTTGTATTATATTCAATACAATATTATTATAGTTTTTAACTTACCTTTCTTTAAATATATAAATATATCTATATAATATTCAAATATTATATTAGATATATTAATATATTATATTATCGATAAAACTATAATAACATCGATATTAAATATATTAATTAACTTACCCAGTTTACACTTAAATATATCTATACATGTTTATTTTCAAATCTCCAATTACGTGTATTATAGGCCAGTCAGAGCACCTCTAATAGACGTAATTGCATAAACACGTATTTATACATTTAACTGTAAATTCCAGGCATCAGTAACTTATCAGTTCACATTTCACATTCAAGGCTCACAGAACAGTAAGTCAGTCAATCAAGGAACACCACTCATAAAGCATGAAGAAGTAATCATAACTCCTAAGCCTAAGGATGACTTATCATGACAACTTAATCTGACTCAGTTCCTAAAATCCTTAGTGAAGTGTGTGTATGCTCATACGATCAACTTTACCGGTTAGCCGACCAAGTTCCTCTTCCTGAGTGATATTTCCCCTCCACCTGGAGGAATAGCTCCTGTTCCTGCATCCATGGCACAAAACCACGACAGTCAAATGCTCACAATATTTGCAATATATATAAATCAAATATATAAAACAAGACTAATTACTTTCCTCTATTCTTTGTTTTATTCAAGAATAACATCAATCAAGAATACAGAATGAGCCAAACATAACATGTAAACAGGATTTCATATTGACAACAAAGTTCAATCACATTTATTCATTCAAAACCTTCCTTACAATCATAATGCTCTAAGCATTACTAGAATAGTAACTATACAAATTCCGGGGTGTAACATTATTTTACTAAGGTCACCAAATATTAATTAAAATATTTAAAAAGCACCTTAGTGTTATAGCTCGTTAAAACCAGGATGAAATGTTTTAAATCTTGGATGTAAAAAAACAGGGACCTTGCGTGTCACAATATTATTATTATTCAAAAAGGGTCTTTTGGAGCCAAAAAGGAGTTATTTTTATTAAAAGTGAGTTTTTAAATATAACTTCTCGAAAGTTCGGTGGAAAAGTATAAAAGGAGGTTTGGAGAGCTCATTTGGATATGCTTGAATATTATTTTGGATATGACCTTTGCTGGTTTATGACTAGTGTCCATTGCCTTTTGAGGACGAAAACCCTGTTGGCGTTTCAATTAGCACCTCTGGAGTGCTTATTGGAAACGGACAGCTATTGCAAGTGTGTTAGTACATGCTCTTCGGATTATAGAGAGAAAGATCTCTCTTTGCTGATTTTCTACTGTAAAAAAGGGGTGTACTAAGATTTCCTATCTTTTTTACTCAGCGGCAGGACACAAGGGTGCATAAACCAATGCGCCGTAGCTAAGCTTTTTCTCTGGTTTCCGCAGATCTTAACTACGACTAACTAAGCTTCTAAACTATCCTACCTCCTCAAGATAAACAAAGCATGAGGGCGTAGGAGCGAAATGGTATGGTTGGATCACTTGAATCCTCCGTCTCAATGGAATATGGCCGAGGCTCTGAACCTTCGGATATATACCAAGATAGGGCTCGATACAAGCAAACACTCGTTACGGTAAACTGGATCTGAGACTTGCCAAGGAGGAGGAACCCCTATCCGAGGTATAGGCTTGGAAGCAGCTCACTGGAAACAACAAGGAATGATGGCCTTTCTAACAGGATTCCCGAGGAGGTGACGACACCTGTCCAAAGTCTAGGCTGCAAGAGAGATCATTAAACAACATCAAACGATAATGATTGATGACAAAATATCCAAGGAGGCGACGACACCTGTCCAAGGAGGAGATTGAAACAATGCACTATTTAAAAACAAGACTTTGAATAACTCAAACAATTAGATCAATCAAGCTTGCACCATCTGATTTATTTCTTCAAGGTTCTTCAAAGAATTACAAAGGTCGGGACAGCAAAGGCACGAAATCATGCACAATTGTGATCAACCAACGAACTCTCATCCAAGAGTGAACAGATATAAACAAGCGAACTCTGGCAACAGTGGCGCAGCAATTTTGCTAACAAATAAAGGTTAAACAAATAAAGAACCTAAGGCTCTTATTTATAGAAACTCAAAGGAGTAGGCAACCCTAAAATCTCCTTGAGTTAACAAACAATTCTTGCCAATCAGCAAGATATTATTCTATGTCTTAAAGTAGGTGAGCAAACAGTTAACTGGAAATCTATTTTAGTTAACTGAAACTAAACAAAAGTCAAACTGGAAGTCTACCTCAGTTGACTGACACCTAACTAAAAGTGAACTTATGTTACAAATGTGTCTCCAAATAGACATCCACCTTTTGAGGAGATCTGAGATCCACAAATCGTGGGAGTCAATTAGACATCCTAGATTAGTGGGATCTGACATGCATGATTTGTGGAGATCTGGAGTCAACTTGGAAAGGGGCATCAAGTTGACTTCAGTTGTATTTATTGCTACTTTGGAGGGTAGGACGTCCTTCTTGAGGTATTTGACACCTCATCACCATTGGTCAATGGTGCTTTTGTTCATTTGTTGACTTCTTCATACGGAGATCATTACGTGCCTGTCAATTGTCAGCTTATCACTTGTCAGCAACTTGATGTATGTATCTCCTTCATTCTGCTTCCCTTAGGAGGGTTACTCCTTTTCTTTTTGTCTATGTTTCCACTTTGACGTGGAAGGTAGTGTAGTATTAACCGATGGTGGCTCTGTGTTGGGAATGACTACCTTCCGCGTTCTTTTGCAGCTTTGGCGTTTTCCTTGATCTTTCTCAATGGAAGAGTGTTGTATGGTGAAACCGTGAAGCTTGATGATGAAACCGCGAAGTTTGACCACGATCACTCTAATCGTGAGAAATGCACATGAACTTGCTGCATGTGTAAAATTCCAATAGTTACAATCCTCTAAACTGGCCTTGGAAGGCGATCAGATATACGAGGTGAAACCATTATGGAACTTGTGGACTTGTTTCTATGCCTGTCAATCTGGCTAGATTGACCTCTGGGTGTGCCCGACGTAGATCGGTGACAGTCGTTTTCAAAAAATCATGGAGTAAGACCAATTTGGTCTTGTATTCGTTTTGAGAGAGTTGTGTTCTGAAAACCTTGAAGATTGATTGTGCACACGATGCTGCTTGGACAACTTTTTCTGGAACTGCTAAAAATAGCCTTGCCGAGGGTAATTTTTTACGAAATATTCTGAGACATGGGTTTTGTTGAGAATAATTCTCTAAACAAACCCAGATCGTCAGAAATTCGGAAAAATGAGTTTTTCTATGACATGCAAGAGCCCTTCGGTGGCAGAGGCAGCAGGGGCACCAGAAAGTGATTTTTCTCGGAAAAATCTAACACATGGGTTTTGTTCGTGCTTCAAAGCCAAACAAACCCAGTTTGTCTATTTTTCAATATTATGACTTTTTCTGGAAACCCTAAAAAATAGGGGCAGCAGGGCTACTTTTTCTGGAAAAATCCAACATGTGGGTTTTGTTGAAAAAGTTGTGCTGATCATACCCAGTTGGCCAGATCTGTGATTATTTGTCGTTTCCTGTGACATGCAAAGAAATATAGACAGAAATAGAGGAAGTAGACAGAAGATGGATTGGAAGTTATAAACTGCCACTTTGCAAGAATTATGCCTTTTGATGCAAACTTTGATAAATAGTCCCTCTGTGCAATAGGTCTTCAAAAATATGAAGAAGAGTGAAAACCCCTCTGTCAGATCTTCAAAAATGTTGGAGAAGAAAAATATTCGTTCTTGAGCTCCTCAACCTGCAAAGAAATAATGAATAATGGATGCCTAGATGCTTTGATATGTCAATTTGGAGTTGCAAGCATCAATTGGGCATCCAACTCATGATTGAGCCTGATTTGGAGTTCAAAAAGGTGATTTCCACTGATTGTGGAGTGTTTGGCCTCTTTTTGCCTCCAAAATTTGTTAACTCAAGTCAACATTTGCTTTTGACTTTCTTAGGCTTCCTTTTTGGAGTTTTGATCATTTTTGCAGGTTGAAGTGCCTCTGTTTGATCTTCGATCCTGGCTACTCAGTTGATCTTCGGCAATTGCTGACGGATCCGTTGTTGAGAAGGGATTAGCTTGATGAGATATGCCTGGGAGAGATTAACTCAGAAAAATGAGTTTGGACCTCCAGAATGAGGGGCGCCTTTCTTCAAGAGGGGCGCTTTTGGCTGTGCCTTAGTCAATTTTCATTGACTGTTCTTCGTTTTGGCCTTTTCAGACCCTCTGTGCTCTGATCTGACGTTCCCGTTGATGGATGAGTCGGATGACTCTGCTTGACGATGCATCGGGTAGCCAACTCAATCTTGCTCAGGATGACTGACTTCTCAGTTGATGACAACAAGTTTTGGTCCTTCAAACTTAAGGGCGCCCTTGGCCAGCAGGGGCGCTTTTAGCTTGTTGACTGATTTTGCTTATGCTGTGAACTGCCTGACTTTGATCTCCTCTATCAGATGACTGATTTGTCAGAAGTTTTTGCTGATGGTTTCACTGGCAAGACTGGTCATAGCTGAGAAGATCATCCTGGGAGGCAGTAAAGATTCTGACTGAATCTGGATGCTTTCAAGAAAGGGCGCCTTTCTTCAAGAGGGGCGCTTTTGGTCATGCCTTAGCCAATTTCTAGCTTGTCTTTCCAGTTCTTCAATTCTGGCTTTTTCTGCTTGATCTCAGCGTGTGATCGTTTGGCGTGTCCTGTGAACCTGCTGTCAGATTGATCACGTAGCTGGGAGGAAGCTGGAAAGATATCATGTATAGAGCTGTTGCTTATGGATTCATCTGGTGCCTGTAACTGAGGGGCGCCCCTAGCTAGCAGGGGCGCTTTTACCATGAAGCTCTCTGATTTGGCATCTTCATCGTTGATGGATCTTCCATACTTTGCTGACGGTTGGTCAATGATCCTTGAATCATATGATTTTGTTGATTGTTTCGTTGTCGAGCCAGCATGAAAGTGAAGAGGATGACTGAGTTGAAGATGCCAATTGATTACATTTTCCCTCTGAGATCCAAGGGCGCCTTTCTTCAAGAGGGGCGCTTTTAGCCACTGTAGACTGTGTTTTGCCTTGGTAGACAAAACGTGCACCTTCCAGACTTAGCCAAATTTTTGGCCTTTTTCGTTTTGAGAATCTCCTTCGTTGAACGGCATCATTTTCATCCTTTTCTGCCATGGTTTCTTCGTTGAAGCTTTTGAGGTTTAGCTTTCAGCACCTGGTACTAGCCAATCTGCTATTAATGGCTGCGGAGCTCCTAACTTTGTTCCTGGAAAATAGAAACAGACCCACCAGAGTAAAACATAATTTTTGATAATTCTGACTTGATCAGTGTGATCGTGAAGGCAATTAATCCTATCAGAATTATTTTCAATCATTTCCGGGAAGGTCCTATTTTTTAGGGTTTCCATAAAAATAGGGGTGTAAAACCCTAATTTTCATTTTTTCAGAATTTTAACCATAGGTTCCTTGACAGAAACCCACAAAGATTTCATATTTGGTTTGACCTAAAACATACTTTTGATGGCATTTTTACATTGTTTAGCTCAATTTAAGCAGAATGCCAAAAATTTCATTTTGGGTACAACAAACCCTTTGAAGGAATAGTAGTTGTAGGAGTGAAAGATCTCCTAAGGTTGCTTGCTAAAGGCAGTGAATTGTTTGAAAAAATGCCTCAAAGAAATGTGGTCTCATGGTGATGGAATGCCATGACAAGCAAACTGTTGATGTTCATTACAGCGTCGGTCTGCACTTCCCAAGAGAAATACATTAAATGAATATTTTCTAAATGTTAAAGGGCCGACCCTTAAAGGATTCACACTTACTATGGCCGACCCTAAATTGTATTTATTATTTATTATTTATGTTTTTCTAAAAGGGGGCCGACCTAACTTGAAGAGGCGCCTCTCTTGCATAAATACAAGGTCTTCTTGTCATTGTTATTCATTCATTCCAATAAGAAGTTCGCACCTATCATCAGCAGATAAAGTTCGCATCATACAAGGAAAGTTCGCCATATATTCAAGAGCAGAAATTTGCATGAAGAGGAAGAACAGAAATCCAGATTCGCATTCCTAGAAGAAGTTCATACTTGAACAGCAGATCATCATTAATATAGCAGCAGACATAGTTCAAGGAAGAGCAGATATATTTGCATCTAAGTATTAAGGAAGAGTGCAAATTCATTAGCCATTGTTGGGCTGTGTTGTAAGCAGAATTCTGTCACTTATTATCATATATATAAGAGATATATTTGCTGGGTTTTTCTCCCTCAAGAGGAGGGTTTTCCCAGGGTATCTTGTTGTGTTCATTGTCTTATGTGTTGCATTTCTTTTGTTCAATTGATTATCTAATCTGATCTAAGAAACACTAACACAAACAACAATTTGCTTGTCATGGCATTCCATCACCATGAGACCACATTTCTTTGAGGCATTTTTTCAAACAGTTCACTGCTTTGTCTATGCTATTGCTTACTATTACGCTTTGATATATTTTTTCCAAGCATCCATAGCTTGTTTGAAAGCACCTATTTTAGACTTTTAGCCATAGCAACAAGGCAATGAACTGTTTGATAAAATGCTTTGGTAGAAATGTATGAAAAATGTGGTAGCATAGACAAAGCAGTGAATTGTTTGAAAAAATGCCTCAAAGAAATGTGGTCTCATGGTGATGGAATGCCATGACAAGCACATTGAGACCACATTTCTTTGAGGCATTTTTTCGAACAGTTCACTACCTTGTCAATGCTATTGCTTACTGTTATGCTTTGATAGATTTTTTCCAAGCATCCATAGCTTGTTCGAAAGAACCTATTTTAGGCTTTTAGCCATAGTAGCAAGGCAGAGAATTATTTGATAAAATGCTTTGGTAGACATGTATGAAAAATGTAATAGCATAGACAAGGCAGTGAATTGTTTGAAAAAATGCCTCAAAGAAACATGGTCTCAGGGTGATGGAATTCCAAGACAATCCATAGCAATTTGCTTGTCATGGAATTCCATTACCATGAGACCACATTTCTTTGAGGCATTTTTTTCAAATAGTTCATTGCCTTGTCTATGCTATTGCTTACTAGTATGCTTTGATAGATTTTCTCCAAGCATCAGCTTGTTCGAAAGCACCTATTTTAGGCTTTTAGCCATAGCAGCAAGGCAATCAACCGTTTGATAAAATGCTTTGGTAGACATGTATGAAAAATGTGGTAGCATAGACAAGGCAATAAACTGTTTGAAAAAATGCCTCAAAGAAATGTGGTCTCATGGTGATGGAATGCCATGACATGAGACCACATTTCTTTGAGGCATTTTTTCAAACAGTTTATTGCCTTGTCTATGGCTTGTCTATAGATCGTCATGGCATTCCATCCCCATGAGACCACATTTCTTTGAGACATTTTTTCAAACAATTCACTGCTATGTCTATGGCTTGTCATGGCATTCCATCACCATGAGATCACATTTCTTTGAGGCATTTTTTTAAACAGTTCATTGCCTTGTCTATGCTACCACATTTTTCATACATGTCTACCAAAACATTTTATCAAACAGTTCACTGCCTTTCTGCTATAGCTAAAAGCCTAAAACAGGTGCTTTCGAACAAGCTATGGATGCTTGGAAAAAATCTATCAAAGCATAATAGTAAGCAATAGCATAGACAAGGCAGTGAACTATTTGAAAAAATGCCTTAAAGAAATGTGGTCTCATGGTGATGGAATGTCATGACAAGAAAATTTTTTAGCCATAGCAACAAGGCAGTGAACTGTTTGATAAAATGCTTTGGTAGACATGTATGAAAAATGTGGTAGCATAGACAAGGCAATGAATTGTTTGAAGAAATGCCTCAAAGAAATTTGGTCTCATGGAATACCATGACAAGCAAATGCAAATGGCAGCTGTTCCTACTTATTAGTTATGCAATGTGAAGTAATTGCATAACTGCTTAGGTTGACAGTGTAAAAACTATATTGTAATTGAAATTTTGTCATCTATCAACATCTAGTTATTAGTTATACAATGTGAATTAATGCTTTGAGTTTGAAAGATGTGCAATGCAATGTAATCAGCGATATGAATATAAACTACAAAAATCTTTTTTTTACAATTCATTAGTTAAACTCTTTATTTTATTTGCTCTCTATATCTCTATGCTATGGAAATGCTTTTCAATTTTAAAAAAAGAAGATTTTATCCCTTGTTCTACAATTTTTTATGATTTTCTTTAAATCTGATTTTTTCCTAATTTTTTCAAAAAATCTTATACTTTTGGTTCCAATTTTTTCCCCAAAAGATTTTTGCTGCTATGGTTTAAACTTTAAACATTTAAATTCACCCAAGAAAGGCGCCAAAGAGAAGGAGGTCGGCCAACAACATTAGTATTATTTTTATTATTATTTTGCAATTTGGAAAGTGAGCACTAAGGTGGAGGAAGGTCGACCAACAATTAGGAATTATAAACATTTCTTTTATCACCTTGAAATAATGTGATCTTCCCTTGAATGAAGCGATTAGTTCTTTGATATCACCTTTGACATCATTGACAATAACATTTCCAACAACATCAAGAAATAGGGAGATGGCATGTTGCATCATATAAAAGGCCTTAGCTTTAGTTATAATAACTCTCATATGTGTTTTGACAAGAACATCACTCAATTGTACACTTTCCCTTCACTTAGGCCGATTATATAATCAACCATCCACACAACAATATCTAATGCTTGACTGACACCCATCAGTCTGCATTTAATCAAATCCATTATACTTTGCCATTCATCATTCACTAACAAATGTTTCTAAGCCCTCAGTTTCCTAAATGCCAAATGGCCTATTTTTCCTTTTGTGTCAAATTAGTCCTACATAGCTTTCCAATGGATGTTTCCTTCTGTCATGGAAGTCTGCTAGCTAGAGGGAGATGCTGATGGAACAATTCATATATTCAATGGCCAATTTATTGTCTTGTCGGTTGTAGCTGCCTACCATGATTTTTAACTATGCTTCAAATTCACGATAGCTAAAAAAGAAAGTTGGACAATGTTATCTACCTGAGCATGTTGTACGACCATCTTTAATGGATGATTCATCATATTATTATGCCGCCATGTTCTGAATCCAATGGTTTCCAAGCATTCCCAAGAAAGAGAATCAACTATGTTTTCTTCTTTTGATGATGGTTGTCTCTTTCCCTTTACTCCCCTTCTATCCTACTTGAATATTTGACCTATAGTGTTCCATTCCCTTTTTCCTTTTCTTTCCCTCCATGTCTTCTATGAATGTTTGTTGGGTTGTTTTAATGTACAATTTCACCCACGTAGCCCAATTTCCCTTCACAAAATCATTAAAATAACGATTTGGCCATACACACTTTGTACTTATCCATGCGACCTTCAATTGTTGTACAATAGATAGTTTTCCTTACATTATTTGCAATAATTTCCCGTAGGCTGTGAAGTTTTGCTAGCCATGCATTGAAGAAGTTGTGCCTAGAAGACTGTACAATGCAAAAATTTGATTAAGCAAGCCGTACTCTATACTTCCCAATTCATGGTACAATGCAAAGGATGAATGGTTTTTGTGCGATGTGGAGTAGGTCTTTTATGATGACTGAATCGCCTCCCCTAAGCCGTATAATGGATAGTCATACGATGAAAACTATGGCTGGTTGTATGGTGGAGTTATGAGTGATCCGTATGATGCAAACATGGATATTTTGTGTGTGTCGTGTTACATCCCAAATTGTGAGGTTACTATTTACTATTACTATATAGGGTAAATATGAATGTTGTTGTATCCAAACCAAATTTTTTGCTTCATTAAGGCATTTTGATTAAAGAGTCTAAACCTTGTTAAGATGATGTCAAAATACAAGTTTTTGGGCAAGTCAAGTATGGACTTTGGTCAGTGTCATGTCAGTCATCAGCAGCAGTTGGTCAGTATATGGAGGTTAGAACCTGAACCTAGGACCCAGAGTTGAGCATGTGATGACGAAGGAACATTTCACGAGCATATTATATTCCTACGAGGTCAATTCAGTGATCGGAGGAATGTTTTTCAGAGCAAAGGCAGATGAAAATTTCAAGCAGAAATCAAATTTGCGCCCTTGTAGCCCAAGGGTGCCCTTCTCTTTGGAGGCTCAGATCTTGTTGCATGTGTTTGCTAATGGATTCAATCTCTTCAGAATTAGCCCAACTTTCTGACGAGCTATTGAGCGAAGACGTACATAGTGCAGAACTCCGGCAAGCGAGGTTAGAAGCCAGGGATACAAGGAGGATGCATGTTGCAGAGGTTGTCAAATTCATGGTTTCTACGCCCCTGTAGCTCAGGGGCGCCCTTGAATTTGGCTTCCTAGATGGCTATCCAACGAGTCCAGCCGTCAACCTCCAGGATTTGGGAAACGCTCGTACGTGCGAGGTCAGTGTGAGAATGCTGAAAAGTGAAAGCAACCAAAAATGGCTAAGTATGGGAAATACACATCTCCTTGAAAAAGGCACCCCTCTTGTTGAGGTCTTAGAAGCAGTTTTCTTGCTTCGTCACCTCTAGAGACATCTCTTGTAAAAATTCCTTTTCGCATTCTTTCACCGATATGACCTTATTGGTCGGGCATGGTGGAATAGCAAAAAAATTTTCAATGTCCTTTGGTTTCAAGTTGCAAATCACCCTCCCACCCATTGATCAGATTTCTCGTGTGGTAGGATTGTAATGCTTAATGCAAACAATTACAAGCTCCACACTCTCTAATGTGATAGGGATTGATGCGGCTTGAAGCAATCTGAATTCTTCTATGTTTTGCAATGTGATTTGATTCATGCCCTCCAAATCTTTTGAATCAACCATTGGGTTCTTCTGATGTAAGTCTGTGTCAATCGTTTTCAGGAAATCATGGTACAAGACCGTTTTGGTCTTGTATTGTACCTGGAAGTACTGTATTCTGAAAAACTTAAAGATCAACTGTGCACATGACCTTGTTCTAACAATTTCCGAAAAACCCTAAACATAGCGCTTGCCGAGAAGTATTTTTCTGAAAAAAATTTGGCACATGGGTTTTGCTCATGCTTCAATGCTGAACAAACCCAATTCCTTAGATTTTTTATTCTCAGACTTTTCCGAAAAAATCCCTAAAAATAGGGGCAACAAGTTTGTTGTTTTTGGAAAATTTGAAGAGATGGGTTTTACTGAAAATTATGCTGATCATACCTAGTTGGCTAGATCTGTGGTAGCCTGTTGTTTTCTCTGACATGCAAGAAATTTAAGACAGAAGAGAGGAAGTAGACAAGAGGTAGATTGGAAGTTATTAGCTTCCTCCTTGTAAAACTCTGTCTCTAGATTCAACCTCTGAGAAGAAATCTCTTTATGCCACTGATCTTCAAAAAATATTGAAGAACGATCCAAAACCCTTGTCAAATCTTGAAAAGACATCCTTGAGAGTAAATTTTTGTTTTTATCTTCAACCTGCAAAAGAAATAATGAAAAGAGATGCCTAGAGTTAATATAAAATGATTCAAGTCTAAATCCTTCAAGTTTGGGCGCCAATTCATGTTTTAGGCCTGATTTAGCCTGATCTGGAGTTCTAAAAGCTGATTTCCACTGATTGTGGGATGTTTGGCCTCTTTTTGCCTCCAAAATCTCTTAACTCAAGTCAAAAAATTCACCTTTGACCTTTTAGGCGTCCTCCTTGAGTGTTGAACACTTTTTTTTATCATTTTCTAGGCTGAAGTACCTTTGTTTGATCATTGCTCTTGATCGTTCAGTTGATCTTTAGTAGCTGCTGATTTCTGTTGTTGAGATAGAACAATCCTGAAGAGGTATGCCTAGGAGTCATCAAGTCAAAACCCTGAGTTTGAGGTCCCAAATTCAAGGGCACCTTTCTTCAGTAGGGGCACTTTTAGCCCCGACTTAGTCAATTTTTTCATGGTTCTTCGTTTTCACCATTTAGACCCTCCGTGCTTTGATCTGATGTCACTATTGACTGACGAGTTAGATGGCTTTGCTTGACTGTGCGTTGGATAACCAACTCAGTCCTGGAAAGGATGACTAGTTTCTCAACTCTAGAAGGTCTGTTTAAGTCCTTCAAATCCAAGGGCGCCCTTGGCCAGCAGGGGTGCTTTTGACTTGTTGACTAATTATATTTATGCTATAAACTACCTTAGTTTGATCTCTGTCATCAGATGACTGAGTTGTCTGATGTCTTTGTTGATGGTTTCATTGTCGAGATCGATCAAAGTGGAGAAGGTCATCCTAGAGGTCACCGAGGAAATAGACTGCATCTACATCCCCCAAAGACTAGGCACCTTTCTTCAGTAGGGGCGCTTTTGCTGTGAAGCTCACTGATTTTTCTTTCATTTTGCATGTTCTTGCTTGCAGCATCTCCGTATTTGATTGATGTTTGTTGGTGATCTCTGAATTAGATGATCTCGCTTGACGATGCGTTGAATAGTCAACAGGAACATGAAGAAGATGACTGCTTTGGATGGATCTGATGACTACATTTGGCCTTTGAGATCAAAGGGCGCCTTTCTCCAATAGGGGTGCTTTTTGACCCTTGACTGCATTTTCTCCTTGGTAGCAAGATGTGGTTTTCCCAGATTTAGCCAAATTTTGGCATTTTCAGTTTTGAGAATCTCCTCCATTAAACATCTTTTTTAACCTTTTTCTGCCATGGCTTCTTCATTGAAACTTTTGAAACTTAGCTCTCAGCACCTGGTACTAGCCAATTTGCCATTAATGGCTGGGAAGCTCCTAACTTTGTTCCTGAAAAATAAAAATAGACCCACCAGAGTAAAACATGTTTTTTGATGATTCTGACTTGACCAGTGTGATCGTGAAGTCGATTAATCCTATCAAAATCATTTTCAATCATTTTTGGGAAGGTCCTATTTTCAAGGGTTTCCTTAAAAATAGGGGCACGAAACCCTAATTTTCAATTTTTCAGAATTTTACACATATGTTCCTTGACAGAAACCCATAAAAACCTTATGTTTGGTTTGACCTAAAACAGACTTTTGATGGCATTTTTACATGATTTAGCTCAATTTAAGCAGAATGCCAAAAATTTATTTTGGGTACAACACATATATATTCAAATCATGACATTTTTTTCTTTTTAGAACAATGAACATACCCGGTAACTCAAAAATCATTAACTGCAGATCAGAAACTAATTGTAATATCCCTTGCTAGTACTGATGTGAATTTTTGCCTTCAAGGAATATTTTCAAGTTTGCCAAAATATGAACAAGGATCTTGGTTGCTAAGAACCCTCTAACACTTCCAGGGTTTTTCACCCTAAAGGAGAGGGATAGACTAAAATGGGCAATGTTCACAATTCTGAAACCATTGTAATATTCCTTGTGTAATGTCCCCGATTTCGCGAGCATCAAAGTTTGAGGGATTAGCCTATTATTTGACCCTCGTAGGCTAGTATGGTGGATTAGAGGGCCGAGTTTAGGTGTTAAGGTGCTCTTCAGGTGGTAGTTGTCAGTGTTTCTCTCTTTAGATCCTTTGTGTGTTCCGAGGCACTGATATTCAGAGGTTTCTGGTTCCGTTTTGAGGGATTTACTATTTATAATAAGTCAGTGGTTGATAGAGAGGGACCCTTACTATTTTTAGTAAGGCAGTTGGATGCACAATGGATATAATGGTTAACTCTCAGGTTCGGACGATATGGAAAAATAATAAGTATTTATGGAGTTATTATCATTTAAGTCTCTTTAATGATAATAAAATATTATAAAATCATAATATAAGGTTTTATGTGCACTTTATATCCAATGGGGCCATGACCCTCAAGTTAAGTGACTTAAAGTGCATTAATGAATTATGATTTGGAAGCTGAATATTAAAATATTTAATAAAGTCAAAGTGTGCACATGTTATATCATTTTAAATGATATTAAATGCATTTAAAATGTTTAAAAAGTGACTTTACTTGCACATGAAGGGATCGACCCTTTTGAAAAGTTATTATAAAGTTTTATTAAAACCCTAAAAGTGGATTTCAAAAGGGAATTAAAGGCATTTAAGAGTTGATAAGATATAAAAGGTTTCAAAAAGCAAATCAAACTCATTATTGAGGATCATTTGACTTTGCTTTGTGAGTTTCTTGAAGTTTGAGCTTGAGACCTAGGGTTTCAGCAGCATCAAAGGCATTGGAGATTGTGAAACTTCATTGTTCTATGCAGTTTTGAGGTTGCGGAAGATCAGCCGAATTATTGCACGAGGTTTGGCTTCATTCCGGAGTCAAAATAGAGCAGATTGGTGAAGAAATATATGCATTCCAAGGGTTTCATGATTATCTATTTGCAGATCAGAAAGTTTAAGAGTTAATCATTTGCACAACAAATTTGGTGGTGGCTGCTACAGTATGCACTACAGTAATGCTACAGTATTAAGGGTTTTTTATTGAAGAATTTCTGAATACTTTTCAAGGGTTTGAAGGCTGAGTTGAGAATCATTTCCAGATTTGCTCCATTAGGCTGAATATGAAATCAGGTATGTTCAAAGTCTTCTAAAAGTTGTAATCTATGACCTTTGAGCATTGTTATGCATTAGCTATCAAATTTGATGTGAATGAACTGTTATTTTGAGCAAATAAATTATCTATATAGCTGCTGCAATAATTTTTCCAGAATTTTGAATTTCCGAACAGCTGCAAGAAATTGGTGTGCAATTCATGTTCTGACTACATAAATGTTTAAGATAATTCATTTCAAACATATCTTGTGAGTTTCGTTCAATTCTGGCAACTTTCATTTTTGTGCAAATTTATACTTAGCCAAATTCCAAGAAAACACAAGAAAATTTCAAAACTCCATAGAAGATCAGAATTTGCATTGGTTAGAGACAGCTGGCCTCTTACACCTTGCAATATCTGACCCTAATTTGCTGATTAAGGCCTCAAGGAATATTGTCAAACACTTCTCATACAACCTCTAAACTTGTTGTTTTGTATTTTCAGTTTAATTTGCTTGTTTGAAATGGTTTCAAATGAGTTTAAATGCTTGCAAATTAACACTAAGATGTCTAAGCAATGATCTAAGGTGAAAATGCAATTACTTTGTCTTTTTGGATGCAAATACATGAACTCTACATGAGAAATGGACACCTATAGCCAATTGACATTTTTACAAACACTTGGCATGCATATTCATATGATAATCAAATCTAGAGCTCAATCAACAGAAGCATTACGTCAAACAATTGGCATGCAACTTATCCCTCCTTTATTGAATGAAATCTCAAGTACAATGCTGATATGAATAGCCAAAACTCTTAGCTTACAATGAGTGTTCTATACAATGCCAAATCTGAAGTAAATGACCACCTACAGAAGCAAGACTAGATGACTGAAATGACAATGCAAAAACTACTTCAAAATACAAGAGGAACCTGGTTATAGCTGTGCCTATCCCTGAGGAAGACGTGGCCACTTGTATGCAATGAATGAAGGCTTCTCCAAAGCCAAATCAGACCCTGACATATGCCGCCCCTGTTCTATTATCAGACCTCCAAAATAAAATTGTAGACAGCTGCAAACCCTGATTTCTGACACCGAATATCATTGCCAAGTCTCCAGGAGTGGTGCACCTGAATACCCACATGGAATCGATGCATGTAGTGACCTGCATGACTAAAATTGTACCTCCTAGATATGATTGCCATAAATATCAGAATATCATATCATGTCAAAATTGACCCAAAAGATGGTGAAAATGATGGATCTCAATCTGCAAATAACTCCTAATCAATTCTCCCCAAATTTGGCCCTTGGCCACTAAATTTGCAATGGTGAGATGACTGAAATATCACCTCCAACAGATGCAACCCTTCAGTAGATCTCTCACTACCTCAGTTATGCCAAATCGATGGGATTATTCATTCCCAAAGACCTCCAATGGTGACTGCACAAAACCTTAGGCTTCTCCACAACAAACCATATCAAAAATCAAGTAGCGAATATCCTCGGTGATTCCAAGCCAAGCGCACCCCCTCTCTTTATATACTTTTCTCCTCTTGGGGTTGGCCCCCTCTAGAAGCTTCTAAATAATCATTAATTATTTTATTTTTAATTTGTACTTTATAATAATATTGAAATACAACTTCATAATTCATAAAGTGCAAACATGATGGCAAAACATTATGTTTTCAAACATCTGGATAACACATTGTGTTTTCCAACATTTGGCATAACACAACATTAGGTTTGAATATGTGTTTGGTATCTTTTTCTTTATTCATACATCAGGCAGCGACGACAGGACCCAGGGCAGCGACGACAGGTTTACACAGGTAGGTATACACCAGGGCAACGAAGAGCACGTGAAAGTGTACACAGAAAAATCAAAGGGACCCCACAAAAAAGCACAGAAAAATCAAAGGGACCCCACAAATCAGAGGAAAAAGGCAAAAAGAAGAGCACGTGAAAGTGTGGGCAGTGGACTTGCGTTCCAACAGGTCTCCCTGTCACCTCTCCTTGTTTTATTTTATTTTAAGTATTCTCTGTCTCCTTTCTCCGTAAGAGACAAACTGGCATACTTGCATAAAATAGCACAAACTCAGCACAACAATCCATGAGAGTTTAACAAGGGGTTATGGGGGAAAACCTAGACCTGGCATGTCAAAGGGTTCCTACAGAAGGGACACAAATCTCGAACACAAACCCATTTTCAAAGCATTTGGAAGCTTTAGAGCGTGTACTGGGCAATAACAAAATGGCAAATAAACCCCATATGTAATTGAGTGATCTCTTAACTCTTCTAGGTCAGGAGGGTGTAATAGATTCAGGGTATCTCACTCCACAGTGGTCAAACGGGTGGTCCACTCTCTACCCAAATGTTCAAGGTGAGAGTTTAGCGAGTTTTTGGAGCTCTTTGCTTGCAAGATCGCCTTTATCAAGCATATTGAATCTTGTAAACACAAAAGAAAGGCTGATCTTTGTAAATGAAAAGCAATATAATGGGATTTTAAGGCGTAGACAAGCTCAAAAATAGAAACTGAAACAAAATCAAAAGAAAAAATTCACTCTCATTTTACCAAAAATTTATAATGGTAAGGCAGGTTTATCTAAAGAGGCATTTCAGAAAGAAGAGCAAACAAATCAAACTAAGTACAAAGGAAAGGGAAAACTAATAGGAGACATAGAGAACCTCGAGTCAAACATGAGCAAGGTGGAGGGGGTCATGGGTAAAACGGAAGAGATCATTGCAAGTAAGAAGGTCACTAAAAAAATGCCCACAAAACTTTATAGCCCTACGTCTTCACCTCTATTATGGTCATCGGAGTTATATGTAGAAGAGCTCATGAGAATGAGAAACAGACTTGATGTTCTAGAAACAAAGGGGCCGTTTGAAGATAGCAGGTTTAAAATAGTTTCAGAGGTCAATTGTAGGCTCGAAAGAGATAATAAAACACTGTAGGAACATATTCTAAATCTGCAAGCTAGCATGGAAAGGGGGCAACAAGAATTGATCACTCTAAAGAAAGAATTAGATCAACTCAAAACAATTGAAAACAAGAAGCTAGAAGTGGAGGGAGGTGAAAATAAAATGGAATTAAAGATGATTCAATCAGCACTAATAGATATGGAGAAAAAATAGATTCAGTTAAGAGATCAGATAGAAGAGGCCAAATCATGGTCACAAGTGGTAAGTGGAGCATCAAGTGAGCATAAGGTAATCATTGAAAAACAAGTCAGAAGACAACTAAGGGAAGAAAAAGACAAACAAAGCAAGGCTACAAACATTATTATCAAAGGTTTGAAAGATTTTGGTGAAAAGGAGAGAACCGACATCTTAGCAAGGGACTTCCTTAAAGACAAGCTAAACAGGACAGGTTATATTCAGCAAGCAAACATGATTGGAAAAAAGATAGATGGAGGAAGAGATAGACATGTAAGAGTTACCTTGAGTAGCTTAGAGGATAAGAATAGGATTCTAAAAAACAGAGGGTTACTTAGAGGCTCACATATCTATCTAGACGAAGATCTGACCTTCGAGCAACTAGAAGAACAAAGGAAAGAATGGGAAAAAGTGAAAACAACAAGAAATGAAGGAAAGTGGGCATGGTTGAAGAATGGAAAAGCCCAAACTGGTGATCGTCTTTCAAACAAGAAATAGGGATTTAGGGCCCCACAGGAGTACTTACGTGTTGTAAGTTGGAATTGTAGAGGATATCCATGGAGAAGAGGACCTGGATTGGGGCCCATAGCAAAAGGCAAAGATATTATCATTCTTACCGAAACACATGAACACGATGGCTGCAAGGTTCCAGTTTTTGAAGGGTATAAGAAAGTTTCAGTTTGGAACAAAGGGAATGATTCAGGCAAAGGTCACGGGGGAGTTACAATGCTAATAAGTGAGAAGTGGCAGGGAATTGTTGAACTCGAAAAAGAAGACGCAAATAAGCAATACATATGGCTGCAAATAACTAAAAATGGGGTGGCTTTCAAATTTGCAACTTGTTATTTTGCTCCAAAAAATTCTAAGTTCTATAGAAAGAGAAATTTAGACAATGAAGACCCGTATGCCTCACTAAAAAAAGATATATCTATTTTCAGCATGCTTGGAGATGTTGTTTTAATGGGCGACTTTAATGCAAGGACAGCTAATAATCAGTATCTTTAGTTGAGCAGGGAGGTAAAAGGGGAGAATAACCCTCTTTGGTTGGAGGAAGGTGAAGACCATTACTGGGAAAGAACATCCCAAGATGGGAATGGTGAGGTGACCCCTTTTGGGGCAGAATTACTTGGACTTTGTAGTCTATATGGTATGGTTATCTGCAACGGGATGAGAGATTGGCCAAAGTCGGGAGGTATCACATGCAAAACGTATAATGGTCAAAGTGTGGTGGACTACATGATTTGCTCTCAAGGCTTTGTCTCTAGATTGATGGAGTTTGATATTAAGGACTGCCCTATCGGGATGAAATTTGACCACTTCCCTCTTCTGGTTAAGCTCCGCATGTCCCCAATCATCCAACACATTAAACAGGTTCAACACATGCAAAAAAACACCCTCCCCAAGGGTAAAATCCTCTTGAATAAAGAAAATAGAGAGATATTTAGTGTTGTTCTTGAACAACATTTCCATGATTTAAAGAATAACAGAGAGGTCAAAACAACAAAAGAGGGGGATGTCCACATTCACAGCAACTTGTTGATTCCAATAATTCACAAAGCCTTAAAGGCATGCAAAAGGTCTCACCCCAAGATGAGGGCTGCAAACACTTTCCCGACAAATCCGTGGTATGATGAAGACTGTAACGCAACCAAGAGATCACTAAAAAATAGTGGAATGGACAAAGAATACAAGAAAAAATATGAAAAATTAGTGCAGTCTAAAAAGTCTGATTATGTTAATGACAAAAGGAAGGAGCTAATCTCTCTTCGAAAACAAAATCCTAAAGGCTTTTGAAGAAAACTGCAGCAAAGGAAAAAAAAGACTGAAAACAGTATTACGGATGTCCAATGGTTAGAATATGCTAGGCTTCTTCATGAGCGAGTGCACGAAAAAGACCATCCGCCTGTTCTTAACACATCAATGGAACTATTCACTATGGAGGATATTAAACAAGGAATAAAGAATTTAGCTAGAGGTAAAGCACAAGACATTGATGGGTTACAGGCTGAATTTTTAAAATGGGGGATTGAGACTCTTGCCCCTCACATAAAGAGTATTTTCAATAATGTCAATCGTGATGGTTTCCCTGGGGAGTGGAGTACTAGTGTGGTCATTCCTTTATTTAAAAGCGGTGATATCAATAATCCATCTAACTACTGCACAATTATGGTCAATCCTATCTTTGGCCAGCTCTTTGGGAGCATGGTTGAACGGAGGATCAACAATTGGGCAGAAAATGAGGGCAAAAGGGCAGAGGGGCAGGCAGGCTTTAGGTCGAGACACTCTACCATTGATCACTGTATCACCCTTAGACATTTGATTGAAAAAATTTGGAACATCCAAGGTGAGGAGGCTTACTGCTGTTTTGTAGACTTTAAGAAAGCTTTTGACATGGTGCCTAGAGACAAACTATGGAATAGAATGGAGGAATTAGGCATCCCAAATGAGTATAGAGCAGCTGTTCACATATTGTATGAGAAGGTTAGAGCTAAAATCAGAAATAGTGATGGTATGTTAGAGTGTTTTGGTAGCGACATTAGAGTTAAACTGTCATGTCCCCGAAATAGATCACCAAAATATAAAAATAATTTAACATTGAAATACCAATAAATATATAAATAAAATAAATGACAAAAAATACACATTAAAAATGTAAATACACATATTAATAATTTAATATTATTATTATTTTAAAATATTATATTCATAATATTATAATATAATATTACAAATATTAGAACTAATATAAAAATAAGAAAACATATCATACTTTCCAAACAACAATTTATGCAAGCAAATGATTACCCATTTAATAGGCAGCGATTACTCTAAAAGCAAAGATACCTTATGAAAAGGCATAACTAATGTAAAACAACCATTCTATTCAAGGATAAATAAAGAGTTAAAAGGCAGCGATCACATCTTTTCTAAAATAAAAAAATAAAAAAAAAAGTCGTCACTTTCCAAAGCATCTCTTCACTCAGATATAAGGATATAAAAGGAATAATTTTTGTGTATTTCAAGGGGATAGATTAAGATGGTATAATCAGATCTGGAGGGATCGATCAAGGAATCAGATAAAGGAAAAAAATAAATAAGAAATATATTTGTTGGAGTATTGCAGCAGATATAATTATCGAATAAAAAGAAGAAGATTTTTTGGTAAAAGGATACACTTGGATAAGAACATTCGGTTATACTCAGAAAATAGTACAATTCTGTAAGTTGCGATTTGTCTCAGCATAAATATAGAATCTAGATAGAATTTATAAAGTAGGAGAAAATAGTAGAATGGAATGCAATGCAAAGTGAATAGAGAGAAAGGGAGTAAAATAGTCAATAGCCATGTGTATGCTAATTCAGATCTATGTTTTATTCAAATATAGGAATGATCATAATTTATTTTAATATAGGGTTGATTATGGTAGTATAATGAAGGTTTGTGATTATAGTTAATAGAATATAGTTATTCAAATTGTAGTAGATAATATAAGTGTTTATAGTTCAGAAACTTATACATATATACATATTCAGATAGAGATCACGATATATTATTTTAAGAATAACTATGTATACATAGTTAAATAGAATATAGATACATATTTATATATGTATTTATATAAAAATGATGATATACACATACTTATAGATTGAAGTCAATTAGAGATGATGACACATACACATTTATATAGACTATATTCATGATTGTGCAATAATGATGCTTGCAACAATTATTGAGTTTTATAAATAGTTATGATTCTTAATATAATTACGGATAATAGATTCTTATCTGTTGAGTTACACTAACGAAATCTTTTGAGTGCAGAGAAACAAGAACCATTGCATCTTAGGAAGATACATCATTGCATCAAAGAAAGAAAACGGATCGGGTTCGGGGAAACAAGTCTGGAAGAAGTCCAGTTAGTTCAACAATCGGGGGATAAGTGAATGAATAGAGTGATTAAATGACAAGCTGCAATCAATAGATATATTTGTCTATATATTGAGTTCATCTCTACAACGTAAATGAATTTCACATATAGAAATAAATGGATGTTATTTGTCTAGCTAGAATAATATTGCTTACAACAATTATTGTGTCTCATTGAGCTTTTATGACTTTACCTTGAAGGATAGATCTTTGTCAAAACAATTTCGTTCGCTAGCACTCAGCAGTGATAGGGAGTTTGTGGAGGGAAAGGCGGGTAATTCGGTCCTCTGGAGGATGGTCCCAAGATGGGTGGAACACCTTGAGGGAGTCCCCTTTGAGACTGTTCACGTGCCCTTTGCACAATCATTGTACCACCCAATGAGGCTAGGAAAGAGGAGACAAGGCAAAGATCTATTCCGATCAAGAGTAACAAGTCATATGAGATTATATTAGTTATGCACTAGTTGATAACAATGCATTTCATTTCTCTTATTCCATCAATCTTTCATTGCTCTTCATCAAACAATCTTTAAAATCAAAACTTTAATCTGTGCATTTTATGTCTCTAATATGGGGACATTCCAAGTGGTATCAGAGCATGTTCCTACCATCCTGCGTGTGCTGCGTGTGCTTTACATGTATTCAAGTGTATACTTTGAGATAATGTATGTGTATTCAAGTATATTCAAAGGTTTACTTTGTGACTTATATGTATGCTTTGTAACATATGTTCATGTGAATACTTTGTGTATTATGTGTATGCGCGTGTATGTTTCATACTCATGTGTATACTTGATGACCTTGGGGTCGAGGACGGGTCTACAGTGTAGTATGGGATGCACCAAATCCCCTTCACAATTATCTGACAGTATACTTCATTCCATAGTTGGAAAACTCGGCATTTTCAAGTACTCGGCAAGCCCGAAAAACTCGGCAAAAACTCAGAAAAAACTCGGCAACTTAAAAAATTGCTTAAACTTCACTAAAAATGCATTTTTTTTGCAAAATTCACAAATAAGATGCATCCAATGAGTCAATAAATGAGTACATATAAGAAACAAGTTGTATTTGATTGATTTGAAAGAAATTGGATACAAAATGGCATCCTCATGTGGAATGCTCAATGCGCTGATATGATAATAGTCTAAAACAAAATGAAAATAGCAAATTGTTATTGTAAAACTGAAAGTAAATACTATATTAATATATTTTACAAATTTATATCTTCCTCTTCCCATGTCTAGTGAAAACTAGGGGAGAGGTAGAACTAGATGATATTATAGATGAAGACTTGTAGGAAAACTTGGAAACTTGGACTTGGAGAGTACCTAGAAAACGAAATGAATTCAATCTGATTTTGAGGGCAATGACCCTAATGGGGTCAAGGGGTAGCACCCCTCGTGGGGGTCTGGGGGCAACGCCCCTAGCGGGGTCGAGGGGCAGCGCCCCTCGTGGGGGTCTGGGGGCAACGCCCCTAGCAGGGCCGAGGGGCAGCGCCCCTCGTAGGGTCCCGGGGCAGCGCCCTGGGCGAGCTCCCTGTCACGATACAGGGCGGGGTCGAGGGGCGGAGCCCCCACCACCAAGCCCAAATTAAGACCTCCAAAACCACATAAACCTTCATGGGAGAGTGTTTTTGCTAAGGAAGAGACAGAGCAACTGGTGGAGGCAAAAAATGAATGAAAATTGCCTTTATTCTGACAACGGGGGTCTTTTTTGCTGAGCAGCCAAGTTTTTAAAAAAAACTCTCTAAGTTTTTGCAAATAAACGGCGAGTTTTTAGGCGAGTGTTTGTGAAAAGTACGGCCGTACTTTTTGGCGAGTAAAACTTGCAAATACTTGTTTGGCAAAAAAACTCGCGAGTTTTTCAAAAACTCGCAAGTTTTTGGCGAGTGAGCCAACTATGCTTCATTCGATTGTATTCGTATTTGAGTGTATACTCTATGACTTGTGATTGTATTCGAGTGTATACTCTATGACCTTGCAATTGTATTCAAGTGTATACTCTGTTGTACCCCAAATTAAAATTTTCACTACACTTTGGCATTTTGAAGAAATGAGTCGAAAAACTGTTAAATCTGTCAAAAAAGGTCAAAATTGGGGTTTGTATGTCTTGCATGGGGGTCAAAACCTTGAAATTTTCAAAATCTGACAATCTGGGTTGGCTTAGAGTGACGAAATCTACAATACCCAGATTTCAGTTTTTCGTCCCTAAATTTTAGGAAATTTTCTATTTTTAGCAGTTTTCTAAAAATAGAAACTTTTTCTGGGTCTTTTTGGGTTTCTTTCGAAATGGATACTTGCAAATTTTTCTAAAAATAGAAAGTTTGGCTTCTAGGGTTAAGACTGATTTTGCTTGGCTTAAAATACTTTCTCATCAGGCTGGTGCAGTCAGAATCACGAAAAGATCTGTTTTGCCCTAGTGGGTCTATTTTTCTTTTTCAAAAGCTTTTTCTGGAGAACCAAGGTCATCAATGGAGGTCAGTTAGCTGCCAGGTGTTAGAATCAAACGTTCAAGCATTAAACAGAAGCTGTCAACGATGAACGTGCAAGAAAAACGAGGAAAACGGAGAAAGGAGAGTACAAGCTGAAAAATGCAAAAATTTGGCTAACTCTGGTGAATCCAAGTGCCTCCAGTCAAGAAGGGCACCCATACTCTCATGCCTTAGAAATTTTTTGTATCCAACAACCAAGGCCAATAGAGGCACGTCAAACGAGGAAGAAAGATGAAGATTTTTGAAAAAAATTTCAAGTTTGCCAAACTTGGGCGTCCCTGGAGAAGAAAGGCGCCCATCTTTTTGAAGTATCAGATGATATAATCAAAAGTGGAGCTCCTAGGCAATATTGGTCAGATCTATCCGCAGTGAGCCCGACAACGCAGTCATCCAATCATTCAATCATCTGGAATCCAAGATCAAACAAAGGAGTTCTCATGCAGAAGAAAAAATGAAAACCAAGAAAATAATGACAATTATTCTAACATTGGTGACTCTGGGCGCCCCTGAAGGAGAAGGGCGCCCAAGTTTTTAAGAGGTTTAATGATAGAATTTGCAGAAGATGCCTCTAATGTAGCTTTGTCAGACTGGGTCAAGTTGTCCAATGCAATCATTAGCACGTCCGTCAGAGTTGGCAGTCATCAGATGTCGCAGGTTGAACAGAGAAGGAAAAGTGAATGAATTGACAAACGTTGAAAGCAACAGTGAAAAACTCGAAATAAAACTCTCTGGAAGAGATGGGAGCCCCTGAAGGAGAAAGGCGCCTAGGGTTTTGGGCTGCCAGATGACAGTTTTCAAAGACGAAGTATCCAAGAGACCCCTTCCAGAATCTTCTTAGTTATCCAGTGAATTTGTCAGTCGGTCAATCTGATCAGTATAACACCCGGAATCACGAATTCATCTGAAGGTCAAAAGACAAGCAAAAAACTTGAAGATCATAAAAATGGCTAACACTAGAGAAAGTGGGTGCCCTTGGAGGAGAGAGGCACCTGACTTTTTGAAGGGTCAAACAAAGTTTTCATCAGAAATCGTCTTCAAACAAACTTTGTTAGATTCGATTAGGCTCTGTGATGAAACATTTAGCACGTTCGTCGGATCAATCTGGAGGCCGAAAATCAGAATCAAACTAGGATGGAAAATTGAGGAGAAGTTGAAAATAATGAAAAAATGGTTAAGTTTGAGTGAAATAGTCGCCTCCAACCAAGAAGGGCGCCCGACTTCTCATGACTTAGTCAAATTTTTGAAAATTTCAAAAATTGAAGATGAAGACAAAAGTCTAAGTTCATTGCACAAACTTGAATTAGGGTTTTGAAGAATTAGGGCAAAAGAAAGTTGTTTTCCCAAGGCAAAGCTTATTTAAGACACCTTTGTGTTCCATTATTCATTATTTTCTTGCAAGTGGCTTCAAGGAGAAACAAAGTAGCAACTTCAAACCTTTATTTTTCAAGATTCAAAAACATAAACTTGTTGGTTTTCATAAATTTTCAGATCAACACTCAAAGAAGGCTTGCTTTTTCATACTTCTTCATCCAGAACATCAAATCTTTGAAGGAGGCCATTGTTTTCAATTTTCAGCAAGCTGGTCCATATTTGTTCAATCTTCTGGACAAATTCTTGAAGGATTTTCTCAAGGTTGCAGCAGCTACTTTTTATTTTGCATGTCAGAGAAAACTTCAAAATCTTCCATTTTCAATCTTTTGGGTCAATCTCAAATCTTCTTCTGGACAAAACCCATATCACAGCTTTTTTAGTGAAACTTCAAGTGGCTATTTTTTCAGTGAAACTTGGAGGTTTTCAAAATCTAATCAACTGGGTTCATCCAGAATGTGCTCGTGAACAATACCTAGATGCCAGCTTTTTCTGCTTTTTTGGAGAAAATTAGGGTTTGCTGCTTTTTCAGTCTTCTCTCAAAATTTTCAAAAACCGACGATCTGGGTTTCTTGTAACGAAATTCTAAACAAAACCCATATGTCAGAAAAATTTCCAAAAAATTCATCTGTTTGACGAAGAAAATTAGCAAGTTATTTTTAGGATTTGTGCTGAGCTTGTCCAAGCATAGTCAAGTTTACAGTCAATCTTCAAGTTTTTCAGCATGGAGTACACTCCCATCGAATTCGGAGCCAAACAAACGTTGTATCATAATTATCTGAACGGATGATATTGGGAAGTGCTTTTCAGTACCATCATGGGCATAAAATGTCATCATCTCAGTTGAAGAACGTGCATAGGGAGTGGTATGAGCGAAATGACAAGTGTCACAAAAAGTTAAGCAATACTCTTCCATGGGAGAATCAAGAGAAGTGTCAGAATGCACAAAAGTTGCAGAGCCGCCAAGTTATTAATTAGTGAGTCATCTTTTGAGGCATCGATGTTTTTCAAAAACAAAATTCATAAAGAAGTTGAGGATGTCAAAGATTCTCTAAGTTTGATTGCAAAAGAGGAGAGGATCCTAGAAAAGCGGAATATGGCTATAGATAGTATCAACACTCCTGATAGAGAGGTAGTTTCCCACTTTTTGGTGGATATGAGAAGAGATTTAAAGCGACAATCTTCTAGAAGCTTTCTCCAAGCTTTCTTTCCATTCTTATCTCACGCTTTCTTTCTATTCTTGTCTCAATTCTTATCCATTCTTTGAAGAAAGAAAACAAATGTAGTGAGTTGGCATTTTCCTATTTTAGATGCTTTCTAGGTTTTAGATGTTTTATCTCTTTTAGGTTTAGAAATAAAGCTTGCATGTTGGCAAGTAGTAGTTGTAAAAGCAAGGAGATTTTAGGGTTCCCTACTCCTTTGCTTGTGTATAAATAAGAGCAGTGTTTGCTCATTTTAGTTTAGCCATGCTAGTGATAACAAGACATAAGTGCCTTTAGTGCCTTCTCTTTGTTATTCAGTGTTGTTCAGAACCGTGCTTGAGATAACAAAATCGCTGAGCTTATGCCTTCATGTTTGTTATCGTTTAGTGTCAATTCACTTTGTGTAAAAAGAGCAAGTTTGCATGCCTCCTTAGCTGCAAATCCTTGTTTAGTGCATGTGTTATGTGTCAATTATAATCAGGTTGATCGCATGTTGCAAGTATTTTGCTACAACTTGCTGTCCCGAAATTGTAATCTCTGTGCCAGAAGTTTGAGTGAATAAAATCCTGAGCGTGCTTTGTCTGCCTCGATATAAATATCTCAGATTTCCGTTTATTGTTTTGTGTTAGAAGTGTGAGAGAATAAAATCTTGAAGCTTGCTTTGCTACTCTAGAAATAAAAGTCTCATATTTTTGTAATACTTTTATGATCTCTTTTTCAGCTTGCCTTAAATGTATGTTGAAGAAAATTTTGTTTAAGTATCTTTGTCAAAAAATCAATCTCATCCATTTCTAAACTCTCTTGCTTTGCGTTTACTCGAGAGGATAGAAATGTTTAAAGCGTAGGTTAAGTTGTAGCTGTCTAGTTTCATTAAAGGGAAAACCTTAGCTGCAACATCTAGTGTTCTATAACCTTGTGTTCTCGCAGCTGAACCAAAAAGATAGGCGTAATTAAGTTTAGTTTACTTTTTTTATGCAACTCAGCAAAAGAGGGAGCTTCCCCTCCTAATTTGAAGAGCAGTTTACTGCACATAGCTGTTTGTTTCCAAAACGCATTCCAGAGGTGCGATTTGAAACGCCAACATACTCTATGATTGTATTTGTATTTGAGTGTATACTTTATGACCTTGTATTTATATTTGAGTGCATACTCTATAACTTGTATTTGAATTTGAGATGTATTTGTATTCAAGTGTATACTGAGATACTCTATAACTTTGTATTTGTATACTTTGTGACTTCGTGTATACCTTGCATTGAAGTGTATTCTATACTTTGTTGCTTATGCATTCAATTGTATTCAAAAGTATACCATGTGACTTATGTGTATTCGAGTGTATTCAAGTATCTACCTTGCGACTTGTGTGTATACAAGTGCATGCTTTGTGGCTTATGTGTATTCCCGTATATTCAAGTGTGTACTCTGTGACTTACATGTATTCAAGTGTATGATTTGCAAAATATATGCTTTGCGACTCATGTGTACACGTGTGTTCATGCGATTTCCGCATTTAAGTGTATACTTTACATATATTCATATAAATGCTTTGTGATTTCATGTACTCGTGTGTATACTTCATGTATTATTCACATAAATGCTTCATGCTTCTTGCGTGTACTCTATGTATTACATGTATTCATGCCTCATATTTATACTTTATGTATGATATGTATCTATGTGTTACTTCATGTATCTTCAACAAGATGTGTTCTTATGATTTCTTTATGCTTAAAAACTCTGAAAATGTTAAAATTGTTGCCTGTCAAGTTGCTTAAGTTGGTTGGTTTCACGCTTGAGCTACCTGCTTGTCTACTTGAGATACTTTCCTATGTGCTTGAGCTAGTTGTTTGCTTGCTTGAGCTATTTGCTTGCCTGCTTGAGCTATTTGCCTAGTTGCTTGTGTACTCGAGTTGGTTGCTTGTGTACTCGAGCTACTTGCTTGCATGCTTGAGCTACTTGCTTGTCTACTTGAGCTGGTTGTTTGTGTACTTGAGCTACTTGCTTCTCTACTTGAGTTGGTTGCCTACTTACTTGAGCTGGTTGCTTGTGCACTTGAGCTACTTGCCTGTCTAGTTGAGCTGGTTGCCTACTTATGTCATGTCCCCAAAATGATAACCCTGAAATGTGAATATTTAAATACAAATAAAATAAATATCATTGCAATTTAATATTATTATAATTATTATTATCAAAGATAATATTATAATAATATTGTGGATATCAAATTATAGATATTAAATATAGAAAGATAATATTGTAATTACCAAAATAAATACTAAATATTTCAATACCTTGAAATAAAATAATAATATATAGTTATTGTACTTTAATCTTCAAAATATGAAATATACAATAAATAAACAAATAACAAAATATAAAATATAATAAACAATATAAAATAATAAATATTTAAATAGGATATACACAACAATCTTAAAGGCATATATTCCTATACTAATCATCCCTAAATGCAGCGATTCCTAACCATCTCCCTCAAGCCAGCGATTCCTAGCAAGAAGATATCATGGGTATTAATAAACATAAAGCAGCAGTCATAATAAGCAAATGATCCTTATTAGTAACAAAACAAAAAATACAGTGATCGGTAAAAGGAATGTCCACTTGCAAAGGACGCGACATTCAGAAAAAACGGCTACCAAGGATGACCTGAAGAGTCATGTCTTTGGAGACTCGATCAGATATATAAGACAAATAATTCAAACAAGAGACCCACCCATGGATTAGGAAGGACAAAAGAAAAGGAAAGTTCAGAAACAACCAGCAGATATATATCAAACAATATAGTCATCTGATGAATTTCAGAACAGCAAGATAATATATTGATTTTAGAATTAACTTCCAGAATGGTAAGTCATCATATTTATGATAGGATGGAACTTTAGAATAATAAATTAATATGTTTAGGGTAGAACATTTATATGGGGAAATAGATATACATCAGGAAGGAATAGAATAATAAATAAGGAAAATAGGAAAACATTGAAAAATACGATCTGCATTCAGAACAGTAGTAAGAGTGGTATAATCTAGGATGGTTATGCATTGGAATATAGAGTCACTTAATGTATATTATTTAATAGGCATACAAGTATAGATATAGGTAAATTTTATAATGAATAATATGCAATGAATAAAGAATATATATAAATGAATAAGGAAAGAATAATCATATAAACATGAATACAAATTGATATAAGTAAAGAATAATCATATACGTATATATGTATATGAAGTATATATTTATATTCACGATTATGCAATAATGATGTTTGCAGCAAATTGAACTTTATAAGTAATTACAATCTTAATATAAAATGGATAGATTAATATTTATTCATATATGTTTTTAATCCTATGATCAAATGAAAGGTTGAAGGAAGACGATTAAGGAATAAAGAGTCATGGGAAGACATAGCCGATTATGTGAGATTACTCACTTAGCTTTAATATTTAATTATCCTTAATCTGACATAACAATGTTGCTTGAACCTTGAATGCCCAATCAATCTATGCATTATTTTGGAATGCACACAATCTCCTCTGATGTGTTGGAACCATTCTCTCTTTACCGAATCTGGAAATAGATTCATTATACTGGGAATTGGTATTGAACTTAGGCGGACTGTGTAGACCCTGACTGATCAAGAGGCCAAAGGGTTTATCTTCTATAGATATGGCTTTAATAATGATTAATCTGCATTTATATTTGACTCCTACTAATATTGGACTTGCAGGATGTATTAAATGGCAAAAATGACATAATGAATATGTAGATAAGAATTTTTCTCAATTTAGTTATGTATTTTTGACATGCCTTCATATTAGGACTCCAGGAATTGTTTGATCATATTAAAATGTGTAAGTACAAAGGAAGTACTAATGACTGCATATCGATTGTCTGAATTGTGTTTGTAATCCCGCCAGAAGCGTTGAATCATAACTTAAAGTGGTTCGTCTAAAAACCTCACCCAGGTTCTGCCCCACAGGCCCAAAGCAAGGGTTGGGCAGTCTGCCCCACAGGCCCCATGGGTTGGGCAGTTCTGCCCCACAGGCCCATGACAAGGGTTGGGCAGTCTGCCCCACAGGCCCGTTGCAAAGGGTTGGGTCATGGAGGGGTGAGGGTCCCACCTTGGTATTGCCCCACAGGCCTGAGATACAGGTTGGGCATTGGAAGGTGGTAGACCGCAGGCCCTTTAGGGTTCCCCTCTCCTGATGGTCTGAGTGACTCTTCTTATGTTTATCAATCTGTATTTATGATTATGTCTGATTTTGGATATCTATATATTAATGCTAACAAGTATGTTGTTAATGTGATGAATATAGCTTCCAATCTAGGGTTATCGTATTAAAAAGACATTCTTTTGGAAAGAAGAAACCCTAAACCTAATCAACAAGCAAATTTTATGGTAGATAAACGGATTTTAGGGCAGGTCCGATTGAGGGACATTAGAACTTACTTGAGCTGGTTGCTTGTGTGTTTGAGCTACTTGCCTATGTTCTTGAGCTAGTTGCTTGCTTGCTTGAGCTACTTGTTTGCCTGTTTGAGCTACTTGCTTGTGTGCTTGAGCTAGTTGTAGGCATGCTTGAGCTACCTGCCTGTGTACTTGAGCTACTTGAGTTGGCTGCTTGCTTGCATGAGCTACTGGTTTGCCTACTCAAGCTACTTGTTTGCCTAGTCGAGCTACTTGCCTGATTGGTTGGGCTATTCTGGTGTTTGCTTTAATTTTTAATCCATATGGATTTAAGTTGTATTGAGTCACAAACTCTAATTCATTGGTTTTGGAAGTTATGGGAAAATAGCACTTAAGAATATCAGTCAATACATGGACCTCATAACTAGAATGACCACCACTTGGGCTAGAACTTCCAACTCCTATCCAAGCTAATATCATCACTACAAGGAGCAACACCATAAAGTTACATATCTTAGATTAGGATTGCTTGAGGGCAAGCAATCTTGGGCGGGGTGGACTGTCATGTCCCCGAAATAGATCACGAAAATATAAAAATAATTTAACATTGAAATACCAATAAATATATAAATAAAATAAATGACAAAAAATATACATTAAAAATGTAAATACACATATTAATAATTTAATATTATTATTATTTTAAAATATTATATTCATAATATTATAATATAATATTACAAATATTAGAACTAATATAAAAATAAGAAAACTGTTGATGTTATAGCAGCTATGGTCTGCACTTCATCGCACGAATTCCAAGAAGAAAGCAAATTAAATGTATAGCCATTCGGCTATTTAATTTATAGCAAACAATAAACATAAAAGAATAAAGGGCCGACTATTTTGTTTCACATTTACCTATTATTGTTTGAGCCGACCTCATGTTGTATTTTATCTTTTATTATGTTCTCTAAAGAGGCCGACCTAAGTGAAGAGGCGCCTTGTGTTGTATAAATACAAGGTCAGTTTGTCATTGTTACACATTCCATATTCAAGCAAGTTCGCATTATTCTTCAAGAGCAGAATTCGCATTCTTAGCAGCAGTCCGATTTCAAGGAAGAATATGTTCATTTGTATCTTGTGCATCTAGGAGAGGTGCGACTGTTATTGTATACATTATTGGCCATTGCTGGGCCTGAGTTGTAAGCAGATTTCTGCCATTGTTCTATATATATAAGCGATATATATTTGCTGGGTTTTTCTCCCTCAAGAGGAGGGTTTTCCCAGGGTATCTTTGTGTGTTCATTGTCTTATATGTTGCAATTATATTAAGTGTTTTTTATTGTTCAATCTGATCTATGAAAAACTAACATGGTATCAGAGCGGGTGTGAAAAAGATCGTGATCAGATTTAAGTTTACAGCACTCAAATCTTTTTCAGTCTATCTCCTATTTCAAAAATTCAAGATGGTGAATGGTCTGAAAATCGAGGATAGACTCGAAGGGATTTCGAACTACACATTATGGAGGTTCAGGATCATGCTCACATTGGAAGAGAATGATTTGGCTAAGTTTGCGAATCAAAAGTTCCTGAACCTGAGGAGGAAGAAGAGAAATTGCAGTGGAGGAAGAAAGACACTAGGGCAAAGAAAGTGTTGGTTGATTCCGTCAAGGATCATGTTGTACTGATTGTCTTCAAGTTGGATACAGCAAGAGAGATGTTTGCAACCTTGGAAGAGATGTATGAAATCAACAACACTAGTCGAGCTCTTGCACTGAAGCAACAACTTCATCATGTGAAAATGTCGAAAGGAGAATCTGTTATTACATACTTCATGAGGATTTCAGAGATAAGAGATCAGCTCTCCACAATTGGTCACATGATTGACGACAAAGACCTAACTATGCTTGCTCTCAATGGTCTTCCGTTTTCATGGGAGGTGTTCATTCAAGGAATCAGTGCAAGATCTAAACTTCCCAAGTTTGATCAATTGAGGATTGACTGCATTCAAGAAGAGTCGAGACTAACGGCAAGGGGAATTGGTCAAAGTTCAAAGACTGAAGAAATACAAGTTCTTGCCTCTCATTCATCGAACAAAGGAAAAGGCTTTAAGAAAGGGTTCTTCAAAAGGAATCGAGAAAATGGAAATGATGGTGCTCCTACCTTCAAAAGGAAACGAGACATGTCCAAGATTCAGTGTTTCCGCTATGATAAGTATGACCACTTTGCGAAGGAGTGTCCTCAAAGACCTAAGCATCAAGTTGCCACTGCAGATGTTGAAGAAGTCGCTCCACAGAAGGACTCCAGTGATTATCTGTTCTATTCAGCCTTGTCAAGCAATGTTTCTACCGACACCAACACTTGGCTAATTGATAGTGGTGCTTCTAGGCACATCACCGGTTTCAGGAGTCACCTTTCAAATTTAGTGGAGAGCAACTCTAGTGATCAAGTCGTTATTGGAGACGATGCTAGATATTCTGTAAAAGGAATTGGAAACTCCACTCTTCACTTGGATTCCGGGATTTCATTAGAGTTGAATGATGTACTGTTCGTTCCAGGGATAAAGAGGAACCTTGTCTCAATTTCAGCATTGGAAGACAAGGGTTATCAAGTTGCCTTCTCTAAAGGCAAAGTTCTTATATGGGCAAAGAACTCTAGCTTCAAAACTGCTCAAGTGATTGGAGTCAGACATGAATGTCTTTACAGGCTATGCACTCGTCCTCTTCAAGCGCTTGTGCATGACAGCTGCAGCATGTGCGATCTTTGGCATCGAAGATTGGCTCACATTCACTTTCGTGCTCTACCTATCATGGAGAAGATGGTCACTGGTCTTCCAAAATTCAATCAAGAACACGAAGGTACATGCAAGGGATGCATCCTAGGCAAGAACACAAAAGGTACGTTTCATTCTAGTGAAAGTAGATCTAAATGTATTCTTGATCTCATTCATTCTGATTTGTGTGGTCCAATGTCTATTGCATCATCTAGTGGCTTCTTGTATTATATTATTTTTATTGATGATTACTCTAGAAAGACTTGGATTTATTTTTTGAGATCTAAAGAATCTGAAGAAGTATTAGAAAGATTCAGAGAATTCAAGGCACAGGTTGAAAACCTGTCTGGGAAAAGGATCAAGGTATTGAGATCCGATAATGGTGGAGAATACACCTCTGGCACATTTTGAGATTTCTGTATTGAAGTAGGTATTAAGAGGGAGTTCAGTGTTCCCTATAATCCACAACAAAATGGTATTGCTGAAAGAAAGAATAGGTCTATTGTGGAAGCAGTGAAAGCTATGATCCATGATCAAGACCTGCAAATCTCTCTTTGGGCTGAAGCATCAAGGACAACCGTCTATGTTCAAAATAGGAGTCCCCACAGGATCTTAGAGAATAAAACTCTTGAAGAAGCATTCTCAGGCGTGAAACCTGAAGTTAGTCATTTGAGGATCTTTGGCTGTCCAGTCTATATTCATATTCCAAAGGAAAAGAGAACAAAGCTGGAACCTTCTGGAAAGAAAAGAATTCTTGTAGGATACAGTGAGACATCAAAAGCTTACAGGATATACATACCAGGACAAAAGTCTATTGAGATTAGCAGAGATGTCACATTTGAGGAAGATGTTGCTTTCAGAAAGTCCAAGGGCACTCCTATGGAGATTGATGAAGAAGAACCTCCTCAAGCTATGGAAGTTGACAATATTCCAGAGAACTTGAAGGAGGCTTCAGAACCTAAAGAAGATGTTGATCCAGTTGAACCCTCGGATCCTACTGATGGGCCTCTAGATATTGTGATTGGAAAGAAAAGACCTCTTTGGGCTCGCAGGACAATGTAGGAGGCAGAAAGTTTTGCAGCCCTAAGAGGAGCTTTCAGAGAAAGTAAGAGACCTCACAAGTTCTCTAGTTATGTTGCCTTGATGAGTCAGATTATTGAATCAGAGCCTTCAAGTGTCGAAGAAGCTTCTAGTCAACAAGTATGGAAAGATGCCATGTCTGAGGAATATCAATCCATACTTAAGAACGATGTTTGGGATATAGTTCCTAGACCCAAAGGCAAATCTGTGGTGTCTTCTAAATGGCTCTTCAAGATCAAGCATGCAGCTGATGGGAGCATTGAGAAGCACAAGGCAAGATTCGTGGCTAGAGGGTTTTCACAAAAAGAGGGAGTTGACTATGAAGAAACCTTTGCTCCTGTGGCTCGATATACATCTGTTAGAATCATCATTGCTATTGCTGCATCTAGAGGATGGAAAATTCACCAAATGGATGTAAAGACAGCTTTTCTAAATGGTGTAATAGAAGAAGAGGTTTATATTGAGCAACCCGAAGGATTTGAAGTATATGGGAAGGAGTCTCATGTTTGCAAGTTGAAGAAGGCCTTGTATAGTCTTAAGCAAGCTCCTCGTGCTTGGTACGAAAGGATTGATCAGTATCTTTCAAGCCTGGGGTTCTCAAAGAATGATGCAGATTCCAACCTCTACTTCAAAGTGGTAAATGGTGAAGCATTGATTTTGATTTTATATGTTGATGATTTGATTATCACTGGTGAGGAACATCTAATTCTAAAATGCAAGAAGGAATTAGCCCTAGAGTTTGAGATGAAGAATCTAGGTCTCATGCATTACTTTCTTGGCTTAGAAGTTTGGCAAAAGCCAGATGAGATGATTCTAAGTCAAGGCAAGTATACTGTTGACATTCTCAAAAGGTTTGGTATGATTGACTGCAAACCTATGTCTACACCCATGGAGACTAACCTAGATAAGTTGAAAGAGGCTGCAGCTAGTTCAAAACCAGTGGATTCTACGATGTATAGATAGTTGATTGGTTCATTGATGTATCTAGTTAACACTAGACCTGACATCTGCTATGCAGTGAGTGCACTTAGCCAGTTTATGTGTGAACCAAGGCAAATACATCTTGTAGCAGCTAAGCATATCTTGAGATATTTATGTGGCACAATTGGATATGGGTTGAGATATTCTTCAGGTGTGGATTTAGAGCTGCATGGTTTTACTGATTCTGATTGGGCAGGATGTGTCTCAGATCGGAAGAGACTTCTGGTTGGTGCTTCAGTTTGGGGACTACTATGATTTCTTGGTGTAGCAGGAAACAATCTTCAGTAGCCTTGAGTACAACTGAGGCAGAATATATTGCAGCTTGTGTGGCAGCTCGTGAGGCAGTGTGGCTTCGTAAGCTCCTTGCAGGATTGTTTGGACAATCAATGGAGCCTACTATTATACACTGTGATAATCAAAGCTGTGTAAAACTTTCTGTCAATCCCGTGTTTCATGACAGAACAAAACATGTTGAGATCAAGTACCACTATATTAGAGATATGGTACAAAGGAAAGCTATACAGTTGAGGTATATCAGCACTGAAGAGCAAACGACAGACATTCTCACCAAGCCTCTCGCCAGGATTAAGTTTGTGTACTTCCAAGAGAAACTTGGTATGGTGGAGAATGCAGCCTTCACTGAGAAAGAGTCTCAGTATCAGTGATCCTTATGTGTTAATGCAATTCTCTATTGAGAGAGAGTTGAGGTGCAAGCCCTTGTTAATGCAATTCTCTATTTGAGAGAGAGTTGAGGTGCAAGCCCTTGATAATGCAATTCTCTATTGAAAGAGATTTGAGGTGAAAGCCCTTGTTTCCACCCTCTGGGAGAGCCATGGTGGATGTCATGTGTGTGACTCCATGACAACATCACGTGAGGGAATCCGTGATGATTTTATTTGTGCTTGTGTATCACCCTCTGGGAGAGCCATGGTGAAAGTCACATTGAGGTGACAACATCACATTAAGTGATGAGCATTTGTTCTTACCATCTGTGGAGGTAGCCACAATGGTTGATATCACAATGAGGTGATATTCTTTGTTTTCATTCTGATATGATGTGTCTTGTGCAGGTGGAAGTTCATCCCTAGCTGAGAGGGAGTGTTGATGTTATAGCAGCTATGGTCTGCACTTCATCGCACGAATTCCAAGAAGAAAGCAAATTAAATGTATAGCCATTCGGCTATTTAATTTATAGCAAACAATAAACATAAAAGAATAAAGGGCCGACTCTTTTATTTCACATTTACCTATTATTGTTTGAGCCGACCTCATATTGTATTTTATCTTTTATTATGTTCTCTAAAGAGGCCGACCTAAGTGAAGAGGCGCCTTGTGTTGTATAAATACAAGGTCAGTTTGTCATTGTTACACATTCCATATTCAAGCAAGTTCGCATTATTCTTCAAGAGCAGAAATCGCATTCTTAGCAGCAGTCCGATTTCAAGGAAGAATATGTTCATTTGTATCTTGTGAATCTAGGAGAGGTGCGACTGTTATTGTATACATTATTGGCCATTGCTGGGCCTGAGTTGTAAGCAGATTTCTGCCATTGTTCTATATATATAAGCGATATATATTTGCTGGATTTTTCTCCCTCAAGAGGAGGGTTTTCCCAGGGTATCTTTGTGTGTTCATTGTCTTATATGTTGCAATTATATTAAGTGTTTTTTATTGTTCAATCTGATCTATGAAAAACTAACAAAAACATATCATACTTTGCAAACAACAATTTATGCAAGCAAATGATTGCCCATTTAATAGGCAGCGATTACTGTAAAAGCAACGATACCTTATGAAAAGGCATAACTAATGTAAAACAACCATTCTATTCAAGGATAAATAAAGAGTTAAAAGGCAGCGATCACATCTTTTCTAAAATAAAAAAAATAAAATAAAAGTCATCACTTTCCAAAGCATCTCTTCACTCAGATATAAGGATATAAAAGGAATAATTTTTGTGTATTTCAAGGGGATAGATTAAGATGGTATAATCAGATCTGGAGGGATCGATCAGGGAATCAGATAAAAGGAAAAAAATAAATAAGAAATATATTTGTTGGAGTATTGCAGCAGATGTAATTATCGAATAAAAAGAAGAAAATTTTTTGGTAAAAGGATACACTTGGATAAGAACATTCGGTTATACTCAGAAAATAGTACAATTCTGTAAGTTGCGATTTGTCTCAGCATAAATATAGAATCTAGATAGAATTTATAAAGTAGGAGAAAATAGTAGAATGGAATGCAATGCAAAGTGAATAGAGAGAAAGGGAGTAAAATAGTCAATAGCCATGTGTATGCTAATTCAGATCTATGTTTTATTCAAATATAGGAATGATCATAATTTATTTTAATATAGGGTTGATTATGGTAGTATAATGAAGGTTTGTGATTATAGTTAATAGAATATAGTTATTCAAATTGTAGTAGATAATATAAGTGTTTATAGTTCAGAAACTTATACATATATACATATTCAGATAGAGATCACGATATATATTTTTAAGAATAATGATGTATACATAGTTAAATAGAATATAGATACATATTTATATATGTATTTATATAAAAATGATGATATACACATATTTATAGATTGAAGTCAATTAGAGATGATGACACATACACATTTATATAGACTATATTCATGATTGTGAAATAATGATGCTTTTATAAATAGTTATGATGCTTAATATAATTACAGATAATAGATTCTTATCTGTTGAGTTACACTAACGATATCTTTTGAGTGCAAAGAAACAAGAACCATTGCATCTTAGGAAGATACATCATTGCATCAAAGAAAGAAAACGGATTGGGCTAGGGGAAACAAGTCTGGAAGAAGTCCAGTTAGTTCAACAATTGGGGGATAAGTGAATGAATAGAGTGATTAAATGACACGCTGCAATCAATAGGTATATTTGTCTATATATTGAGTTCATCTCTACAAAGTAAATGAATTTCAGATATAGAAATAAATGGATGTTATTTGTCTAGCCAAAATAATATTGCTTACAACAATTATTGTGTCTCATTGAGCTTTTATGACTTTACCTTGAAGGATAGATCTTTGTCAAAATAATTTTGTTCGCTAGCACTCAGTAGGGATAGGGAGTTTGTGGAGGGAAAAGCGGATAATTCGGTCCTCTGGAGGATGGTCCCAAGACGGGTGGAACACCTTGAGGGAGTCCCCTTTGAGACTGTTCATGCGCCCTTTGTACAGTCATTGTACCATCCAATGAGGCTAGGAAAGAGGAGACAAGGCAAAGATTTATTCCGATCAAGTGTAATAAGTCAGATGAGATTATATTAGTTATGCACTAGTTGATAACAATATGCTTCATTTCTCTTATTCCATCAATCGTTCATTGCTCTTCATCAAATAATCTTTAAAATCAAAACTTTAATCTGTGCATTTTATGTCTCTAATATGGGGACATTACATAAACAGGGCTGCCCTCTATCCCCCACACTTTTTGGGCTATACATTGATAAGTTGGAAGCTTGGTTAAGCAATACGGACAGGGATGATATTCAGCTGGCAGGCTATGTGGTGAAACTTCTATTATATGCTGATGATGTTATCCTAATTTCAAAAACAGCTTATGGGTTAAGAGAAACTTGAAAGCTCTTGAACTCTTTTGTCAGGAGGTTGGGATGCAAGTGAATATCACCAAGACCAAAATCACGATTTTCTGCTTGAACAAAAAAGATAAACAAAATATCTTTCTTTTTGAAGGTAGCCTGCTTAAAATTGTGAAAGAATACAAGTATCTTGGGATAGACTTTCATTATAAGCTTAGTTGGGAGACTTGTCGTACGAAAAGGATGCTAGGAGGTTGGAAAGCCTAATACCTTCTGTACAGCAGGTGTAGAAAAGCCGAACTTTGGGATTGGAAAACCAAGAAAACCCTTTTTGGTTTGCTTGTTGTGCCGGTTGTTCTTTATGGGTGCGAAGTGTGGGTAAGCAGTATGTCAAAGTGCAGTTGGAGGCAACTAGAAAGAATTCGGAAACATCTAATAACAAGCAGTCTCAAAGTTAAAACCACAGTCCCATATGAAATTCTTTTAGTTGAAGTAGGGACTTTTCCATTGGAAGCATCGGCGTTAACTCGGTTGATAAGCTATTTAAAGAAGGTTGAAAACATGGATGAGCACCGTTGGCCTAAAATGGTTATGAAGGAGACGCTAGATCGTAGGAAAAAAACTTGGATGAAGCAGAACAAGTGGATGAACAAGTGGGATATCAATTTGCAAGAGTGTCCTAGCACCAATAGTGAAATAAAAAGCTATGTGAATGAAAAATTTAGAATTGCCATGTGGACAAATCAAATTGGGCGTAAAAAAGCTTACTACATCAAAGAGTTTAACCCGGAAAAGGATCATGGTGAAAAAACTTATCTAGTTGCAGCTGTTAAAGGGAAAGCAAGGTTGTTAGTTGCGCAACTGAGGACGGGATCACATCACCTTAGGTGTGAGACCGGTAGGTGGAAGATACCCAAAGAAACTTGGGAAGAAAGAACTTGTATTTTCTGCAATAAGGGGACTGTGGAAACGGAATGGCACTTCATCACGGAATGCACCGCTTACGAGCATATCCATACTCAACACAAAAATAGTTTGAAAGTTGATAATATGCACCCGCTCTTTGGGGGAGACAAGATTAATCAGACGGCTAGCCTTCTAGTCAAAATTAATAGTAGGAGACTTGACTTGGAAAAGAGCATGAAGACAGATTAGGCCTGGTTTTGTCTTGGTCCCTTAGACTGTTTAGTCTCAAGGACATCATTAAAATCTTTCATTCATTCATTCATACCATTAGAATATGTTTAGATATTTTCTTTTTTTATCCACACCTTTTTCACCCCTTTGGTCTTGAGTTGACTCTCCTATTATAGCCCGATCACAAAAAGTTATTCTCATCCCTTTGACTAGGGACGTGTCTTTATGACATAGCTGTTGTCTTTGAATAGGTACATGCCTAAGGTTGATTCATTTTAATTAATTGTAATTGTTGTGTCTTAATTGTTTTGATTAAGGGTAAAAAACGGGTTTTGATGGGGCCGGCCCGGAACCCAAAACAAAGAAAGGCAAGCTGCAATTAAAATACATCATAAACCATCAACAGCCCCACAACAACCACAAAAGACAGATCATGACAACACACGTTGCATCTAACAAACTAGGAAGGGCCCGAGACCCTTTAACAACCTGGTTTTAACCGGAACAAAAAACCCAATTAGATACTCACAGAACCCACTTGCATCTGCTAGGCATCAACAAACCAGCTGCTCATGGAAGTCATCCCTGAGCCAAGAAAGATAATCTGCATGATGGTGTAAGACACCATCAGACCCCTAATCACAAACAACATTAACCACCTGAAACAGTTAGGCACCCAAGCAGCCAATCTGCAACAAACCATCTGCTCATCAGCCAAAACTGAGTCCAGAAAAACAGAGAACTTGTTCACCTCCCTGCAACACCATCCCACACGATCAGCCATCCCAACATCCACCTCTAAAGGATAGGGCTCCCCTCTGGAAAAGAGAAAGAAATGGATCACCTTCCCAACAAAACGGCTATGCTCCTACCCACCAAAGCTCCACCTCAACAGGACAGCTACCACCTTCACCTCAATAGAAGAGGGTTCCACCTCAAAAGGAACAATCTCCTCCTCTATAGAGGACTTAAGCTGAAACACCCGATGACAACCGACTTCAATAGGAAGGGCAACCACATCTTCCTTAAGCATCACAAGCCTCAGGAGCTAATAGGAAGGAACAAGACAAATAACAAAGAACAAATAAAGTTGGGCCAATAGAGGAAGCCTAGCCACCAGCAACCCAACACTAGCCAACACACAAAGCATAAAAACCACTGGCATCTTCCACTAGAACCTCGAAACAACCATCATTAAATAACAACCTCCCTGCATAAAGATAAACCTCACCAACTCAGGGGGCTTCACAACCAAAAGGCCAAACATAAAAATTTGCAGCCCCAACCAAAGGGGAACTAGAAACAGCTGCCAACAGGCCACCAAAACACCAAACTGCAAGAAGCTTAGTTGGGTAAACACAACCAACAAAATGAGAAACACAAATAACTCCTCCATAGACCAAGATGAGGAACCCAAGAGGAACCAAGTAGGTAACCGCAACCAAAACAGAGTCCTAGACTTAGAAAGAGCAAGAAAATCCAAGTCCCACAGGGAGCAGGGGGACCCAACCAAGACAGGAAAGAGGAAAAGGCTCAACAACAAAGAGCCCCAAGCTACCTCGACATGCCAGTTAGGGCAAGAAATGAGCCAAAACTCCTCAAAACCAGCCAGAGGGAAACACCACCAAGCCACCAAGAGGGAACAAGAAGAAACCCACCCAAACTGAAAACAAAAACCCCCAAAAACGAGCCGCCAGACGCATAGCAAGAAGAGACGAAGAATAGCCAAGAGGAAGCAGGAGGCAGAACAGGTCAGCAATAAGAACCACCAGTCCATCCTATTACGCCGAATAGGACTAAAGATAAACCCATTCAACAACCAGCCAGCCAAGAAGCAACCAATGGACAACCACTCCCACTACTGAGAAGGCAACCAGAAAAAAACCAGGGGGGGCAAACTCAGCCACACCCAGAGAGGAAAAACACCTCCTCCCAGCACATCAGGAACAACAACCATTCCCAGGCAAACAATGGCATCCAAGGAGAGAGCCACAAAAGACACGCAACAACCTCTTGCACCAAGAACCACTGCCAGGGCACGGTTGGAGAGAAGACTCCCATCCAGTAATAGTTTCCTACAGCATTGGCTTCTCACAGTAATGGATTTTCACAACAATTTACTTCTCACAGCAATAGCTTCCTACAACAATTCACTTCTCACAGCAATGGCTTCCTACAACAATTCACTTCTCACAACTAGAGAGTATCTATAAGGACGCTCAGAATGACAAAGAGAATGAACAAGAATCAGAATGAGGATGAATCAATATGAATGAGTGAGAATGAGTTTGAATGAATGATAAGTCACAACAGTTTAAAGCCTTTATATAGAGTCATGAAATAATACAATATACATGCATCCATATATATATATCAAAGCTACCAGGTTTAACATTGAAACCTATTAGCTCATCAACTTTCCTTTCCAACATTAACTAATGCTGTGAAAATTCTTGTGTCAGGATGGTACGTACCAGATTGACAGCTCGCAAATCCATAATCGGGAACGAACGTTACCTCAAGGCCAAGAAGGAAAAAGAGGCCATTGTTAGGACGATCGAGGGAACCAACGTAGATAATGCAATCTGGTTGAGTGACACCGAGACCTTTAGTCATGCACTAACTCAAATCAGCAATGAGAAGAGAAAGATGAGAATGGAGGCTATGTACAACTACTCACTTGCCATCTCACCGGACAAGTCTGAATCTTTACCACTATCCAAGGACATGCCATCTGAGGAAAGCACAAGTCCTTCATTTATCATTAGGGATCCTAGAGTCCAACCATTGGCCGAGGTAATATCAATCTCGTCAAGTAAAGAATCCGAAGGTTATATGCCAAGGACACCGCCAAATGAGAAATGGTCTCATGAACAAATGTCTGTGAAAATTGTAGACCAACTTGTTGATGAACACCATATTGATAATACTTTCCGCAATTATGTATCAGACAATAAATTCGAGGGTTACTATCCATTTTGGGATAGACATGAACAACTAAGAGATGAATAAAAAGAGTGGGAGTAGCAATTCTCTCAACCTGTAGGGTATACCCCTTTAAGTTATGTATCTAAGAGTGAATCCGGTGGATACTCTCCCCTCAACTATTTAAGCAGTCGATCAATGTAACTGAAAGGATTTTGAATCCTCTCTTATGAATAAAACTGTGTATTCAACAAAAATAATTGTCTTTTGTGTTCATGAGAATATTTGTTGCTTCATAAAGTTACATGTTTAATATAATTAAGGCTAACATGAATAAAAATCCAGGTTAATCGAAAATATAACCATGGTTGAAACTTATGAGCGAACAAGAAATAATCCCGGAACCAATCAAGAAGGAGGACTAGGAGCTACAAGAATGGAAGCTCGTTTAGACCAAATCCTCGCTAGGTTAACCAGCCTAGAGCAAGCAAAGGATAAGGAAAAGGTTATTCCAGACAATAACCTGGAAGAGGAAAGTTCTTCCCAACGACAAGAAATAAACCGGAGTCATGATACTGAGAAATCTCCCACCCCATCCTTCGAAAGAAGAAAGAAATTGGTAACCACTAAATTATCTCAGGATATGAAGAAATATACCCGCCCAAGTTCGATGGAAGCGCCGGAGGGGATGAAGCTGAAATGTGGTTGGTTTACATGGAGAAGTACTTTGAAATAAGGAATTACGACGAAGTAACCAAAGCAGCATGGGGAGCGTATCAGTTAGCAGGAGAAGCCTCTAACTGGTGGATGAATAAAAAGATGGAACTGAACATCGGTTCATGGAAGTTGACTTGGGATGAGTTTGTGGAAATTTTTCGCAACAGATGGCTACCCCAACTCTTTTATGACCAAAAACTGACAGATTTCTAGGAGCTAAAGCAGGGAAACATGACAGTGCACGAGTACTGGGAGAAGTTTACTCGACTTCTTCGTTATGTCCCTATTTATCATAAGGATGAACGTTTCCAAATCAAGAAATTTATCCTAAGACTTAATGGAAAGATTGGCGGTGAAGTGGACATGCACGGTCCAACTACCATGGACCTTGTGAGAAGGCTATTAAGCAAGAGCAGAAGCTGAGGGCAAACTCCAACCATCAGGAAAAGAAAGAGCAAAGGAAGGAAACTGATGTATCCGCCAAGAAACTCCAAAGAAAGAACCTGTGCAGAATGCTACCAAGTCCAAGGGCAAGAGAACCTATTACAATGGAAAGGATTTTAAGGGAGATTGAAAAAGGAACAACTCAGGGTCTGGTAATGCAGCCAAGACAAGTGAAAGCACTAGAAAATCTGGAAAAGTTTTAGGGAAAAGAGGACCACCAACTGGGTGCTTTATTTGTAAAGGGGATCACTATGCAAGAGAGTGTCCCAATAAGACCTCTGGATCTCAACCATTCGGGAATTCATTACCTAGCCAATAGGCTATGTTTCAACAAAGGATTCATGTTGTAGTTGACGATCATCAAGCTGACTACCAGGTGATACCGACTGAAACACTAGGTACTCTATTTGGTTTTCCCATTTCTATTATGATTGATACGGGTGCTACTGAGAATTTTATTTCACCCAGAATAGCAAATAAATTAACTAGAAAGGCAGGGCATATGGAAAAGACATGGAATGTTGAATATGCAAATAACACAAGAGCAAAGGTGGATAAATGTCTATTCGAGGCTAGGATAGAATTTCCCAATTTTGTTACTGAAGTCAACTTATATGTCGCTCTGTTAGGATCTTATGATGTTATCCTAGGAATGAACTAGTTATGGAGACATAGGGCCATAGTTGATTGCAATGCCAAAACAGTTAAATGCTTAGATGACCATGGGAACCAAGTTAGAATTCAAGGAATACCCAGGGAGGTAAAAGTTCAGCAAATCTCAGCAATGCAACTTAAGAAAGCTGAGAAGAAAGGATGTAAACTCTTTGCCATGAAAATTGATGAACTGGACTATGGAAATAAAGAAGCAGACTGCCAGAGTCAACATGAGATAGAGGATGGAGAAATTGCAGAAACTAGAGAATCAAATATTGAAAAGTATCTAGTTTTGAGAGCATATTCTGATGTATTTCCTGAGGAACTACCAGGATTACCACCCAAGAGAGTTTTTGACTTTTCAATTGATATAGTTCTCGGATCGGAACCCATATCCAAGGTACCTTATAGAATGACCACTACGGAACATATGGAACTAAAGACTCAATTAGATGAATTGTTGTCCAAAGGACTGATAAGACCAAGTGTTTCACCTTGGGGAGCACCTGTAATATTTGTCAAAAAGAAAGATGGAACATTGCGTTTATGCATCAATTATCGTATGCTTAACAAAGCTACAATTAAAAATATGTATTTGTTGCCACGCATAGATGATCTATTTGACCAGATGAGAGGTGCAACTGTGTTCTCTAAGATAGATTTGAGATCCGGATATCACCAATTAATAGTTAAAGATCAAGATATCTTTAAAACAATATTCCGAACTCGCTATGGACATTACAAGTTTACTATTCTACCTTTTGGTTTAACAAATGCACCAGCAGCATTCATGAATCTCATGAATAGTATATTTAGAGACTATCTTGACAAATTTGTGTTAGTATTTCTAGATGATATCCTAATTTATTCTAGAAATGAGGAAGAGCACTGCAAACACTTAGAATTGGTTTTGCAAAGGTTAAGAGAGCATAAGCTATATGGGAAATTGTCCAAGTGTACTTTCTTCCAAGAAAAGGTGCATTATTTGGGGCATGTAATATCAGCAGATGGAATTGCAGTAGATCTTGCAAAAATTGAAGTAGTAGTTCAATGGCCTGTACCCAAGAATGTGTCCGAAGTGAGAAGCTTTATGGGATTGGCGGAGTATTACAGAAAGTTTGTGGCAAACTTCTCTAAAATTGCTTTTTCTATAACTTCTTTGCAAAAGAAGGGAAAGAAATTTGAATGGAATGAGAAGTGTCAAGAAGCATTTGACCTACTCAAGAAGAAACTAACCACCACACCAATCTTGAAAGTACCTCATCCCGAAGGAAGTTTCATGGTAATCACTGATGCATGTGGAGAAGGGTTAGGAGGAGTGCTAATGCAAGATGGGCAAGTAATTGCATATGAGTCAAGGAAGCTGAAACCATATGAAATGAATTATGCTTCGCATGATTTAGAGTTGGCAGCCGTAGTCCATGCTTTGCAGATGTGGAGACACTACTTGCTGGGAAAGCCTTTTGAGTTAAAGACTGACCATAATGGATTGTAGTATCCTTTTACTTAGCCTAATTTGAATGCTAGGCAAAGGAGATGGTTGGAGCTAATAGCTGATTATGATTTCAACATCAATTATATCAAAGGAAAGGAGAATCGAGTAGCTGATGCACTTAGTCAGAGACGTCACATTGCCTCCATAGTAGCAATTCAGACCGATTTCAAGGAGCAAGTACTCCAAAGATGTAAAGAAGATGAGTACTATCTTCAAGTTAAGCAAGCACTTATGGAAAATCCTCAAGATTATAAGTACGAAGGTTTTCAATTTGAGCCTAGTGGATTGCTTAGGTACAAAGGAAGAATGTATGTACCCGATGTGAAGGAATTAAGAAATTTGGTGTGGAAGGAAACTCACGAGGCACCTTATTCCGGACATCCAGGAGTGACAAAAATGATGGCTGATATAAAACCATTATACTTCTGGAAGGGAATGAAAGGAGATGCTGCAAGTTATGTAGCAAAGTGTCTTGAATGCCAAAGGGTAAAAGTTGAGCATCATCATCCTGCAGGATTGTTATACCCACATGAAACATCTAAAAGGAAGTGGCAAGTTATAAGTATGCATTTTGTGCAAGGATTACCTATGTCAAGGAATAGGCATAACGCCATACTAGTAGTGGTGGATAAACTTACAAAGGTAGCACATTTCATACCGGGAAATTTAACTGATGGAGCGCCAATCATAGCAAGGAAGTTTGTGCAAGAAATATTTAGATTGCATGGGATTCCGAAAAAAATTATCTCCGATAGAGATGCAAGAATCACTTCTAGGTTTTGGCAAACCTTATTTGCAGCGCTTGGGACTCAATTGAATATAAGTTCAGCATATCATCTAGAGACGGATGGGCAAACAGAAAGGGTAAATCAAGTATTAGAACTTAGAAGACCTACTTCGAGTGTATTGTATGGATCAGCAATACAAGTGGGAAGACTATTTACCTTTAGTCGAATTTGCTTATAACAACTCATATCATTTTACTATAAGGATGGCTCCTTTTGAAGCCTTACATGGTCGAAAGTGTCGAACTCCAATAAGTTGGGATAAACTTGAGGATCGAGTAAGTCTTGGACCAGAAATGTTAGCAGAAATGGAGGAGCAAGTGAAAGTTATTAAACAAAGGTTAGCCGAAGCTAACAGTCGACAGAAAATTTATGCAGATGCCAAGAGAGTTCCCCGTAATTTTGTCATAGGTGACAAAGTACTTCTGAGAGTTAAACCTCATAAGAGTTCCATCAAGTTTGGAAAATCTTCTAAGTTGGCCCCACGTTATGTAGGACCTTTTGAAGTATTAGAGGAAGTAAATTCCGTAGTCTACTGAATTGCTTTGCCACCAGCTCTTGCCAAAATGCATAATGTCTTCCATGAGTCCTATCTTAAGAAATATATTCCAGGTGATAGTCATTTGATTGATTGGACTGCCTTATAGGTAAAGGATCCTAGAGTTATAATTCTCGAATCCGTAAAAGTGTTGGAAATGCGTAAGCTTCACTTACGTAACCGAGATGTTTCTCAATGTAAAGTTCAATGGGATCAATACTCAGGTGACTCAGCAACTTGGGAGGATTATGCAGAAATTCAGCAAAAGTTTCCAAACATTCTCAAAGCTTTTGAGAATGGCAAATAAAGTAGATTTAGTTTTATGTTTTGAATAATAACCTTAGGTCATCGAGGACGATGAATCATAAGGGGGGAGTATGTTACACCCCAAATTGTAAGCTACTACGTAATAGTATTGCATAGGGCCGAAAGATTGTAATTTGAACTCAATGCTTGAATAAAATGTGTACCTTGTTGTCAATCTGAGTATTGTTACATTTAATGATTGTCTCATTTTAATGTATTTCAATTGATGTCATTCTTGGTGTAATTATGCATATTAAGTTATAGAATTTTTAATATTCTAACTTGTGAAATGTTGTATCTACATTGTTATGTTGTGAGCATTTGACTACCGTGGATGTATGTCAGTGGATGTAGGTATAGGTACCATTCCTCCAGGCGGAGGGGAAATATCACTTGGGAGAGGGGCTTGGTCGGTTAACCGGTAATGTGAACTATTTGAGCATACACACACTTCACTATAGAGTGAGTAACTGAATCAGTTGAGTTAGATAAGTCATCTTTAGTCATAGACTGGCATTACGAGTCGTGTCTTCTTCTATACCTTTTGTAAGTGATGTTTATCTGTTAACTATCTCATTGTATTAAGTTCATTACAATGGATCGTATTTGAATGCAAGTAATTAGGTAGGGAATATATATATACATATATATTATATACACGCATCCATATGTATATACATATCGATACAAGTGTGTGATTGGCAAATGGATATGCTCACACAGTTGCATCGACATGGTATATATACACATACGTGTATATCGAAATATGTATATGTATATACACCACCTGTTGCATGAAGGATATTAATAAAATTATATTATTATTGCCTATCGATTTACATCTACATGTATATGTATATATGTATAGATACATATATAGACATATTGGAAATAACAAACTGGCTTACGATATGTTTGCAGGAGTTATATATATATATACGTATTATTATTATATAATAAATATATATATTAAAGTAAAAATAATAAACATAAATAGATATATATATATATATATATATATATATATATTACTTAAGGTAATAAAAAATATATATATATATATTTATATAATTATTTATTACTTTAATACTTATATAAATATATATATATATATTATTTTATAGAAATAATTGTTTATTCATTTCTCATCACTTATTTGGAAATCGAATGTTTCCTAAGTATAATGAAATCGACTTCTCCTATTTTCATCATGGAATAAATCGAAAGTGAGTAAGGACTTCTCTAAAGTTTAAAAAGGAAATATTCGATTCATAACTATTGACTTAATAAAGTCAGATTTGAAATATTTAAAGTTTTTCCCGTGAAATGGAAAAATGGCGGAGGAAGAGGAATTTGCGCGACTGTGAAGTGCGCTTCGCCTGGGTGAAAAAATCAACTTTGCTATAGAACAGGGGCGACACAGCTCAAGAGAGTATAGCTGTTATAAATTTAACCAAGATTTTTTCTCAACAAGATGAATCAACTTCTTGCTGGCGCCATATTTGGGGAATTACCTATAAGGGGCGATTTCTGATAAACAATTGAACAATTCTTGTTTTGCTGGCTTAAAGGTAAGTCGAATCACTTCCTAAAGTGCTGAGTGAGGGCTTGGAAAACCGTCAAGTGCCTTTGAATAAGTCTGGTTGTGTGTGCTGTCAATTCTCATGCATTCCCGTAAGGAAATGCGTTGCATTTCATGACTCTATATAAAGGCTTTAAACTACTGCGAATTATCATTCATTCAACTCATTCTCACTCATTCATATTGATTCATCCTCATTCTGATTCTTGTTCATTCACTTTGTCATTTTGAGTGTCCTTATACATACTCTCTAGTTGTGAGAAGTGAATTGCTGTAGGAAGCCATTACTGTGAGAAGCCATTGCTATGAGAAGTGAATTGATGTAGGAAGCCATTACTACGAGAAGCCATTGCCGTGAGAAGTGAATTGCTGTAGGAAACCATTACTGTGAGAAGCCATTGCTGTGAGAAGTGAATTGCTGTGAGAAGCCATTATCTGTGAGAGGCCATTACCTGTGAGAAGCCATATTTCTGGAAAGAGTATTTTACTGTGAGAAAGAACAGAGAAACTCTGTAATCTGGATTACTACAAGAAAAGACCATCATTACCTGTGGAAAGCTTAATCCAGGCATGATTACTTTATTCTCATCTTTGATTTTTATGAAGTCATACTAGATCAATGAAGTACTATTCTGCTCTTTATATCTTCAAACTTGAGAAGACATGTTAGGCAAACGAAATATGATACTATTGTATGATGCTTGCATTTTGAATGTCCAAAAGTTGCATGAAGTAAATAAGGTATAGGTAATGCATGATTGTATTAAAAAGTAATAGTCCATCTCAAAGGTAGACAATGCATTTAGTTCTATTTGCTTTACTTGTATGATCTCTGTATAAAGGAGAGTATTCATTATCTTAGATATTACTACTAGGACTGTGATGAGAGCTTGATTCAAGTACATTATAGCCAACTAAGTTAATAGTTTAACTCAGTAAGCTAGTTACACTCCTAAAAAAAGTTCATTCCTGTATAGGAGAGAGTATTGGTAGTACTTGCATTGCAGATTCATCCCAGTAGGTTAACCTAATGTAGGATGTCTTTGGTATGGATTACCACGGAAGGACAAAAGACCTACGCATAGTGTAAGATAGCCCTAAGTCAAATCAACCCTGAATAGTGTATGTGGCAGTTGACCCTTAGTAGAGATACTGATTAAACACTTTGACCAAAGTAGTGTAAATGAACAACGTCCTCTTGATTGAGTGATGAATACACTATCATGTCCACCGCGATCCCGTATTGCATACTAGATCGAGAGTTTACCGGATGTACAGGTTCTAGATATGTAGGACACACCACTATGCTCAATTGGTTTATAGTATCGATTACCCAACCAATCTCTTCATTGAAGGGAGGGCCATCTATTGAATGATAGATGTGCGGGGGACCGCATTATAAGTCCATGGTTGGCAGAAAAGCGCCCGAGTGATGTTTCTTCTCCTTACCAGGCTATTGAGGCACTGAGATTTGAAAGGCGGATTCCTGGACCTTCTTACCACTATTAGTTCAAAAGCTCAAACGAGCTATGTATGTGCACGTATGTATATGTTCTCTGATATTCATTTGAAAAGGAAAAGTTTTGTTATTTGAAATATGTTGTCTTGTTCATTTGAAAGGAATAAAAGATTTAATTTTAATAGTTAGCATGAATCTTATTTATTGTTAATAAAAAGGAAAGAAATGTTTCAGTACTTTCTTATACACATGTTATCTATGTTAAAAGTTGTAGTTTAAGAAAAAAAAAAATTTACGTAAGAACCGGGTCGTTACAAGCCCCAACACCGAAACCCACCACACCACCAACAGCGACTAGAATCTACCCCAACCCGCAGGAAGCTAGCAAAGGAACAAACCACAATCTCAAAGACAAGCAAGGCCTCCAAAATCCATTGCAGAGAGGGAAGAACGCAGCACAAAGTAGCCTACGCCAGCAACCCTCCACCAGCCAATCACCATCAGCATCATCGTCTGAATCAGAGTCTTCATCTCCATCAGTTTCAAGGATTTCAAAATCCTCGTCCCAGAGCTTCTCTCGCCTGTGCTCCGCTCCATATCATATTATAATAATGTTATCTCTATGTTTGCTCCAACACTACTGTCTTAATTGTTGTGTTTAGAAGCTGATCGGGATTTCATATTTGTTATTTGTTTCTTTTATATTTGTTATTTGTTTATTTGTTTATTTTAATCAACAAAAATAATATCTATTATTTTATTTTGATGTTTATTTAGAATTATTCTTTTTATGACATCCTTATGATTATTATGGTAATCACTTAAAATAATATTTTATATTATAATATCCATTATATTTATAATCATAATTACAATATTATTTTATGTTTGTGCTTTTATATTAATTCATATATATATTTTTAATACTTATTATATCATAATGTTTATGATATTTAAATTATTGACTTGTTTGTATTATATTATAATTATAATATTATCTAAGATAAATATAATTATAATAGTAATTTTTAGATTGAGATTACTTATATTTACATTTTGATATTTATTATTTGTATTTCAGTATTATTTTGGTGCTATGATTTCAGGGACATGACACAAGTACCTATGCTCACCCAATGCTTTCATGACAGGAACCATAGCTATGTGAAGCAATGCTGAAGGTGACTGTTCTACATGACTTAAAATTTCTTCCAACCTACTCAAAATACACAATGTATCAGATCTGGATTGTGATGATTTGCTAAGTTTTTTACCCTGTTCATTTAACATCCTGGCTAACCATTTTCCATCACCCGAGTCCATTATTTCTCCACTGCTTGAACTCATTTTAAAACTTGACTGGAAAAACAATGTAGCTTAAAATGTGGATGAGTGTTGGTCACTTAAATACAGTGTTCCACGGGGTTTTGGGGACGGGGACGAGGGGACGGTAGGGGACGCGTTTCCGAGACGTGGGGACAGGGGGCCTAAGTTTGGGGACGGCAAGGGGACGGCTGGGGGACGGCGGCGAGGGGGCGGTAGGGTGCTGAAATACATATAGTACTTGAAAAAAAAGTTATAAAAAGATGTATACGTATAAGAATTATACATCTTGGAGACAACTAGGAGTCCCCTAGACGTCTTGAGGACACCTCAAAGTCCTAGCAGCATCTTGGAGACAGCGACACTGGTGGTGGGATGGTGGTGCTGGTGATGGCCTTGTGGGGGGACGTCTCCCCCAAGTCCCCAAGTCTCCGAGACATCCCCCTCTAGGAAACGCGGGGTTTTTTGGGGGGGACGCGTCCCCATGGAACACTGCTTAAATATCAATTGTGTGAGCTCAATGAATTTATAAAATAAACCCCAACAGGATGGCTACAAACTACTCTGATACCATTGTAAGAACCCTCTCCAAGTGGATTCTTGAGAACACAAATTTTTTGCCTTACGTATCTTTGTTGACTTGGGGTTTTGATTTAAATAATAATATTGCCAGGAAAAGCAAGAAATATATATATATATATATATATATATATATATATTTTGCAAAATAGAGTGATACTTAAATTGTAGCAATGATTTCATATATATATTCAAATCAGAACATTGCTTTCTCTTCACAACAATGAACATACCCGATAACTCAAAAATCATTAACTGCAGATGTGAAACTAATATCAGCCATTATGGAAGTGTATGACATAAATTATGAAATTGGAGCAGGAGCACACCTTGGCTAACCTCCAACCTCCATTTTTGTTATTTTGGCTTGTACTTGACTCTAGCCAAGTCAGGAAGTTTGTTTGCTTTTAGACCTTAGAAGGACATTGCTTCTGTGGGCTAGGTGAGTTAGTCATTAGGACTAAGGTCACACAATTAGCCAATGTTAGTAATTTAGCTTTCTTAATGTTAGTTGTCTATGGGAGATTAGAGTCTTAAAGATGTTCTAAACACTTAGTGGTTGTTGTAAAGATGCCTTAAGGCCATTAAATGAGTTGGTTCCTCAGAATCTAGAGGGAATGGTGGTCCTAAGAAATAGGATCAAGGCATAGAGAAAGATGCCAAATGTTGTAAAGAAGTTAGGATGGGCATGCAACTCGGTTACCTTTGGATTCCCTTGAGAATAGGAAGTGGGAGATCGGCCAACAGGCCCTAGAATCATGGGGATGGCATCTATTATGACCCAAGACTCGAATCTCATGATGTTATGTAATTTGTAATTAGTTTTTGAAGTGAATTAGAGAGCTCTGCAACAGTGTTTTCAAGAACAACCCGAACTTTTGTGATGACAGAGATGCTTAATGGATTGAGAGACTGAGTTTAGTATTTGTTTAGTGTTCTATAGGATTATCTTAGTCTTTTTCATTTGATAAGCAAGTTGTTTAGAGTAGGATATTTGGTGTTAGGTAAATTGTTTTGGTTTTAAGTTCTTACTGGTCCAGTCTTGACCAGTTGGTGCTTTCATGGCTCCCCCATGAAATCTAGCCTTGGGAAACACCTAAGGACAAGTGGAAATGTTAGGGGAGTCATTAGTGTATATAGATTTAGGATTAGGAAGCATAAAAGAGTGGTGAGCTCTTTTTATCACTAGTCTCTAGGCGAGCAGACAGAGCCCGGTTAGAGGTCTAGGAATGTCATTGAGGATTTCTTGTAGGGTAAAGAGGTACTGTACGAAACAGGTACAGGTTCAAGTAGGGTTTCATCATAGCTCATCATACTAGGTGGACTGAAGTCATGTCAATCATTTAGTTTAAGGTTTGAGCATGTTCCAAGCAAGATTACAGTCAGTCCTAGAAATTAGGCCTTTTAGCCCTATTGTCCTAAGCTGTAGGAAACTAGTGTACGGAGGTTGTCAAGCCCTAAGCCCCATTGAACCTTTTAAAACTTCCAAATGAGTATCCAAATCTGCCTTTAGATTTGTAGGGTCTTCGGGAAAATTTTGCAAGAATTGACAAAACAGGATTGGTAAAGGCTACAAGGAATAGGCCTGTTTAAGGGCTCAAATGGTGAAACCTTGAACCCGGTAAGGATAGGGTTGAAGAACCTTCTAAAATGGTTCAATTATGCAATTTTATGAATGTTTTCAATAGGATGGACACCCCTGCAATGAAGAATGACGTTTGTGAGAAGTTAGCACTTAGAGCTTTCTAAGTGAGGAAGAGAAATTGAACTTGTCAAATGGTGTTAGTCCTCCAAGGTGAAGCACAAAGGATAGAACTCTTAGAGAAGAGTTAGAATTGGACTTAGTTAATCATCTAAGCCAATTAGGACCTAAAGGAGACTAGGTTCCTAGAAGAGACAAGCTGGGTCTCTTAGTTGCAATGCAAGCAAACCTTGGAGCACATACATCAGAAACCCTTATACAAGGCGCCCAACATGATATGACAATATCTTCGCCCTCAAACTGCTGCAGATTGATAACAGAGGTCTGGCCGCCCCTAGAGAAGCTGAAATCATGTTGAAAGGAAAGGCGTTTCTGCCTTAAACCACACATGCCTAGCAAAGAGATGAACTGTCCTTAGCTGGCAATGGTACGACCCAGCTAGTATAGCAATATGGCTTGGTAAAGAGAGGCAGCAGCAAATCAGATGATCACCGTTGGTTATGCTATCAACGTAAAGAAATTTTCTCTTCAAACCCTCTCAAATTCTGATGATAATAAACTCCTTTAAAATACTTTGTATGAAACCCACATGCCAAAGAAAGAATGCTCTTCAGCAGCTATTAAATACTCTTCAATAATAGTCTTCAAGACTTCTGATCTGCAATGAATATTCTTCAAACCCTATTACAATCTTCTCCAATCAGCACAATGTTGACTTCTGAATGAAGCTAATCTGATAAGCAATCTTCAACTGGTCTTTCACAACCTCAAAATGTAAGAACAATGAAAAAGCTACACTCTCCAATGCTGAAATATGCAAAAACCCTAGGTTCCCTTCTCCACGAGTAGAGCTCTCCAAATGCACAATTATAAAATGATCCAATGATACCTTCATTTCTTTTCAATGGCATTTAAATACTTCTCCAATTAGGTCAATCCCTTCTAGAAGTCTCATTTAAATCATTTAAATGATATTTAATATTTTCCTGTCACTTTAATAAATGCTTTAATACATGTGCGCTCAAAAATAATAATATTTAATGTACTTTAAGTGACCTTTTTTGAGGGTCATGGCCCCATTGGATATAAAGTGAATTTAAAACTTTATAATTGCACTTTATAATTAATTATTAATAAAGTAATCACTTAATTAATAATTAAATAACATAACTCCACAAATAATCATTTTTTCTCAATTTCATCTGAACCTGGGAGTTAAGCATTGTATCCATCGTGCATCCAACTGCCTTACTAAGAATAGTAAGGGTCCCTCTCTAACAACCACTGACTTACTATAAATAGTAAGTTCCTCAAAATGGAACCAGAAACCTCTGAATATCAATGCCTCGGAACATATAAAGGATTTGGAGAGAAACATTTACAACTGCCACTTGAAGAGCTCCATAACGCCCAAATTGGACCCTCTAATCCACCACACTAGTCTACGAGGGTCAACTGATAGGCTAATCCTTCGAACTCTGATGCTCACTAAAATGGGGACATTACAGGCATGTTCACAATCAAAATTCAAGATTTTCATTGTACAATATTCTTCCATTGAAAAATCAGGAGAAGTGTCAAAAGCATAAAAGCTGCAGAAGAAATAGAGGAATGGCAGAAGATGGTCACGTATAGGGTAAAAAGATATGTTGAAGCAAGATGATATATTTATAAAAGTTCATCACTCTAGTTGCAGAGCCGCCGAAATTAGCAAGATTTGATAAAGCAACTGAAGAGGTCAAAGATTTTCTAGGTTCGATTGTAGAAAGCAAGGAGATCTTGGAAAAGCGGAATACTGCTATAGATAGTATCAATGCACCTGACAAAGAGGCAGTTACCAACTTTTTGGCAGATTTAGTTTCCCAAAATACCAATGGATGAGTTAGCTATTTAGGACAACAAAGATCTCAAAAGATAGATTTAAAGCAATAGTTAACTCGATGCTTTTTCCGAGTTTTCTTGCTATTCTTGTCTCATGCTTATCCATTCTTTGTGAGATAGGAAAAAATCAAGATGTAATTGTTGGAACTTTCCCTATATTTTTCTTTCAGTAGGTTGTTAGATGGTTATCTTGTTTTAGTTAAGAAATAAAGCTTGCATGTTAGCAAGTCTTGGTTGTAAAAGCAAGGAGATTTTAGGGTTCCCTACTCTTTCGTTTGTGTATAAATAAGGGCAGCCTCACCCATTTTTCTTTAATCGTTATTTTGATAGCAAATTTTTGAGCCTACTTTTGCCTGCAAGTTGTTATTTAGTGTCTATCCACTTAGTATAAAAGTAAGCTTGCATGCCTACCTTTTGCTACAAGATATTGTTTAGTTTATGTGTTTTGTGCCAAGTGTATTCTGGTTGATCGCTAACCGTAAGCCTATTATTGCTACAAATCTGCTGTTCCAGAAGTGTAATCATTGTTATTTGAACTTTGAGAAAGGAAATCTTATGCCTGCTTTGCTTCTTTGATCTACTCTCTTAAGTTTTTTTTTATATGTTTTGCTTAGATAATCTTTATTTCAGCTTGCATCGAAAAGTACAATGAGTCTTGAGGTGTGTGTTGAGATAAGTTTGTTTAAGTATTTGTGTCAAAAATCATTCCTTGTTTACTTTTAACTCTCAAGCTTTGAGTTTACTTGAGTTGTTAAAAACGCCATTAGAGTAGGCTTAGTCGTAGTTGAAATTCAAAAAGAGAAAATCTCAGCTACGGCACTAGAGTTTTATAACCTTGTGGTCTTAGCTAAGAACAAAAAGATTGGCAAATTAGTTTAGTTTACTTTCTATAAGCATCGTCAGCAAAGAGGGAGCTTCCCCTCCTAATTTGAAGAGCAGTTTATTTGTGCATAGCTGTCTATTTCTAATTCGCATTCTAGAGGTGCGAATTGAAACGCCAACATGGTCCGAACAAGCAATTTGTCAAATGTGGATGTGTTCGGGTTATGGTGATTCCATCGGGTTTCTCAACAACAATATTTTCCTCTATTATTACCTCATTCTCACTAATTGCTTTGTTCTCGCTAACCATCCAATTCAACGTATTGATTGCAAGGGTGGCTACAAACATGATTGTTAGCAAAGTTTTCTAGGGGTATTGAAACTCGTACCAACATGGTGGTTGCAAGATGAGAAGCATTAAATTTTACATTATTAAGGTAAACAATATGAATACAAGAAGTCCTAGGTGGTCATTCAAGTAAGAGGTAAAACAGTCCATAATGATAATTATCTTAATTTTAAATAGGGACCTCTAATAGGATTTGAAAATTTTCATACAACCACAATAGTTGGGAGAGCTCGTTGAATACGTATTCATTTTTATAGTAACATCTTAGTATTGTAGAAATTCACATTAATTCAGCATCACCAATGACGTTCAGACATGGCTTCAATACACATAAATTTAGAATGAAATATATTCCTGTCAAAACAGAACTTACACATCCAAAATCTCCATTCTTTAGATCTCTAATAATAAGGCGATGCCATTGATAAGCACTTAACAAAACATTGGTAAAAGGACTCTAAAGCACAACTGAGGCAGGCCAAATTTGACAGAAATGTAAATGACATATGCCTAATGTATCTAAAATTTCCAATGCAGTGAAATTTCAAGGATAGTATCATCTCATACCGAAATGGGCGAAATCGATGACGCCCTGACCCTGTAAAACGTGAAGGACCTTCTGGCTCAGCTTCACACTTGTCCATTCGATTGAAGCACCTTGCAAGGTAGTTGCCTTGTTGAGCTGCAACCTGCAAACACATCAACAGAAAGGGAAAGTAAATAAAATATTAAGGAAAATAATGGAAATGAATTTTAATATTAAGGGGGTAGAAAAGAAAGAGAACACTCACATTGGAGAAGACGACTAAAAACAAACTATAATGTTAGCAAGACAATTAAGCTTTAACCTTAGTATGTGATCAGGTTATAAATTATAAGTAATGATAATGACGGTCATTGGTAGTTATACTAATATAAAGTGATGTAAATTGTATTAATGAGCATAGAAGGATATGGAACATTGACAGACCTGAATGGGAGCCCATTTCAGCAATACCTCGAGTATCATCCATTAAAGTGTTAATGAAACTGACTTATTTTCTTCAGCTTATGTCTCTTAATATATTTTCTTATAGCCCTGATACATCCTATACATGGTGTCAAACCTACTATGTGCTGGAGACATTTAAATCCTACTAAAACTTTCATGTATTTAATTTAAATCAAATTGAAGACAGGTTAAAAAAAGAGAATGAAATTATACTAATGTCAACCCATAACTAAAAATAGGTCAATGGGATTTGAGAAATATAATTAGTATAAAATCATAAATAGCATGGAAAGGAAAAAATAGGCTTCAAAGAGAGAGGGTATGAGATAAAGCTAAAATAAAAGCAAAAGAAGAGCCTAGCTACCATAGCAAGTAAACCATAAATATGTCGAAACAATAATGTCATGAGTTAAAAACCATAATAGCATTCCATTTAAATGGCATTGACACATGGCAAAAGTCTAAATGGAATTGAATTCCTGGGTTTAAAACAGGGAAAACCTGGCATACTATAAAGAGATGAAATATTTGTAAAAACAAAAAAATAAAATTGACAACTATATACAAGAAAACATGGATTTGATTTATTTAAAAATCTGAGAAAACCTGTGTTCATCAGAAAGTTATTCCCTATTTTTCGTGGTTTATTGTAGCTTTGACTGGGAAAACTAGAGAGCTGCAAAATTTGTAAATTTTTCCCAAATTTTGCAACTATTTTAGAAAATTTATTTATGGCCATGAGAAAGGGAAGACCTGCCATCAAAAAGTTAGGAATAATGGAGGCCATGCTAAGAGATGGGGACTTTCCCTGATCTAAGTCTTCAGGTAGAGAAGAGGTCCATTCATCATCAAACATTGTGAAAAAGACAATGGAATATTTTATAAGTTCAATTGTAATGACATGGACCAGTTGGATTGAAAATTTTACAATTTCACCTAGTTTGACAATGCAAGCATTTAGCTTGCTACCATTCTGTGCTTGTTTTCCGGTATTTAATGCATTGAATGATTTCATAGAATTTCCATTTATGCAAATATACCAAACATGCTTTACAAATGATCAACAACTATATTCTGAAAATGATATCTATTTCCTCACAGAATATGCATACAGAAATTCCCAGCAATCAATACATTATCTAAATAAAACACTAATAAATTTTTGTATTAACACCCTAACCTGGTAAGCTCCCCAGGTTTGGACAACTCCCACAATGACCATATATATTATCTGACTATAGGGCAATCAATAAAGTGGATTGCTGGGCCCACAGATATTGCGATGAAAGCAATAGCTACCCAAGCAACTCTCCACTCCTTCCCTTAGCTTGGCGACTTCCTCATAGGCTGAATGGTGGCAGCTAAGATAGTATGAGAGCAGTCATTATTATATGCCTCCTTTTGATTAAACCTTAGTTCATGTCACACCTGCAAGACTCCAAGATATGTACGACAACCATATAATATGCATGCAATTTCTTTAGAGTGTACGGCATTGGGAATTAAAACTACGGTCTGCAGAAATAATTTACCAATGTGCTACGATTCCGAAGGAGGAGAATAGCATCCTAAATGCTCATGTCTCCCTTCTCATAGTCTTGATGACATTTAAATTCCCATGACAATCCTCAACCCTTAATCTTTAATATCAACTACCTATGTAACTATTTCCAGCAGGAGGTGACATTTAGATTTGTCATAAGCGGCTGCCATAATTTGTCTTCTATTAATGGCTCCTTTTGATTTGTCTTTTTCTGCAAACTTAAGATTTTGTTCTTTCCTCCCTCGTCACCTTTTGTTCCTTTCCAGCTCTATTTCAGATTTGTGTTGCTTCTATGAGAATTGTGGCTATAGTATTAAGCTGCTAAAAACTTGTGATGGTGGTTATGTGTTGGCGTTTCAATTAGCACCTCTAGAGTGCTTATTGGAAACGGATAGCTATTGCAAGTGTGTTAGTACATGCTCTTTGGATTATAGAGAGGAAGATCTCTCTTTGCTGATTTTCTACTGTAAAAAAGGGGTGTACTAAGATTTCCTATCTTTTTTACTCAGTGGTAGGACACAAGGGTGCATAAACCAATGCGCCGTAGCTAAGCCTTTTCTCTGGTTTCCGCAGATCTTAACTACGACTAACTAAGCTTCTAAACTATCCTACCTCCCCAAGATAAACAGAGCATGAGGGTGTAGGAGCGAAATGGATGGTTGGATCACTTGAATCCTTCGTCTCAATGGAATATGGCCGAGGCTCTGAACCTTCGGATATATACCAAGATAGGGCTCGATACAAGTAAACACTCGTTATGGTAAACTGGATTTGAGACTTGCCAAGGAGGAGGAACCCCTATCCGAGGTATAGGATTGGAAACAACTCACTGGAAACAACAAGGAACGATGGCCTCTCTAATAGGATTCCCGAGGAGGTCACGACACCAGTCCAAAGTGTAGGCTACAAGATAGATCATTAAACAACATCAAACGATAATGATCGATGACAAAATATCCAAGGAGGCGACGACACCTGTCCAAGGAGGAGATTGAAACAATGCACTATTTAAAAACAAGACTTTGAATAACTCAAATAATTAGATCAAGTAAGCTTGCACCATCTGATTTATTTCTTCAAGGTTCTTCAAAGAATTACAAAGGTCGGGGCAGCAAAGGCACGAAATCATGCACAATTGCGATCAACCAACGAACTCTCATCCAAGAGTGAACAGATATAAACAAGCCAACTCTGGCAGCAACGGCGCAACAATTTTGCTAGCAAATAAAGGTTAAACAAATAAAGAACCTAAGGCTCTTATTTATAGAAACTCAAAGGAGTAGGCAACCCTAAAATCTCCTTTAGTTAACAAACAGTTCTTGCCAATCAGCAAGATTTATTTCTATGTCTAAAAGTAGGTGAGCAAACAGTTAACTGAAAATCTACTTCAGTTAACTGAAAATCTACTTCAGTCAAACTGGAAATCTACTTCAGTTGACTGACACCTAACTAAAAGTGAACTTATGTTACAAATATGTCTCCAAATAGACATCCACCTTTTGAGGAGATTTGAGATCCACAAATCGTGGGAGTCAAATAGACATCCTAGATTAGTGGGATCTGACATGCATGATCTGTGGAGATCTGGAGTCAACTTGGAAAGGGGCATCAAGTTGACTTCAGTCATCATTATTGCTATTTGGAGGGTAGGACGTCATTCCTTGATGCTTTACACCTCTTCACCACTGGTCAACAAAGTCTCTATCCAGTCATTGACTTCTTCGGCTCCCGGGCAATTAATGCTTTTCAAGGTGACTATGTGGCGTCTAAGCATTTCTTCGCCCGTCGTGAGCTGCTGCTAATAGATTATGCATTGAGCAGCTGCTTCATCTAACTGGATAGATATGGCTGCAATTTTGGCTAATTTGCAACCATTGGGATCTTCAAGGAATGAAGACCGGATGACATCTTGGAAACGTGTCTGTACCGTTTCAAGCTCAACATATTCTCCTCCTTCTCCCTGATATTCTAACTCAGGGAAGGATATTACCAACATTCTTGCGAAGTTGATAATATTGGCGACAAAGCGTCTATAATCAATTAGCTCCACTGAATTGGCATCGTAGGCTCTCACCTTGTATGCCGCCTGTTCTTTCCACTCAAAGAGATGCTGTTTGTTCTCAGTGGTTGTAACTGATTCATATGCCTGTTGTAGATCGGCAAATGTCGCCTCCTCTCTCGGCCTCTCTTGAGCTGCCTTCACATCCGACTGCTGGATTTCTGATCTAAGTCCATGTGCCCTATCTCTCAGCTGATATGCTTCTGTCAACACACACCGTCCTTTGACGACAAACTCATCCACTTGACGTCTCAAGTGTTTGCCGTATGTAATCAACTGATGATGGTTTCTTTCAGTTGGGAGATCCAATAGTCCTTGAGGCAAGGCCGAGGAGTTTGGAGTGTCATGTATCAAACTAGAAATGTACAACTTTAGCTGACGGATTTCAGCCTTCAAGGCTGCTTTGTCTTGTCCATCCTTTGTCATCCTTTCTTTGACACTCGCTGAGGCAATTCCAAGAAGGTCTGCCTCCACCTGTCGAGTGGTCTTTCCAAGGTTCACCTTTGAAAGCGTGAAATCCTCAACCCTCACATTATGTATATCTTTGTCTTCAGGTGGGGCAACAGTCTCTATGATAACCTCGTTCTCTGCATTCTTCTCTACATGTGTCTGCTTCTTCAACTTCTTTGCCGGCATGTCTTGTGGGACATGGTGGAATTCAGAGAAGTCAAGCTGATAAGAAGGTCTCTCCCTCTTCCTCCCAAGCGAGCTTTCCAGCCAGATAGAATCTCGGCTAGCATCGCTGGGAGGAGGAACATAGGTCCCCTGAATGCTAGAAGAACGAGACTGTGCCGTGGCAATGTCTCGTGGTGGCGAGTCCAAATCAATAGGACTTTGTGACCTCTGTGATGGTGGTGAAGCTGGTGGCTCTGTTTCTATCACTGGCACCGCTTCTGCTGCAACTTCTTCTACAATGGTTTCCATCTCTACAGCGATTATTTCAATCACTGGTTCTTGTGTAGTTGCAGCGGTCTCAACTGTCTCAGGCAAATTGGTGGCTGTCTCCACCTGTACCTCTTGCCGGCTTGTGCTGGCAATTCCTTTTCTCCCCCATGTGCTCCCTGACATCCGCATTCCTTCTGGAGGAAAGCTCATCTTCTTCTGTCTGGGTTTCCTCCTAGACGTGGAAGGTAGTGTAAACTGAACCGCTGGCGGCTCTGATCGGGGAAGTACTACCTTCCTTGTCCTTTTACTGTCCAGGTAGAGTTGACTGTGTCGAACTACTCTACCCGTTCTTTCCTCAATAGACGTACTCTCTTTCGCGTACCAGTCTACTTTGCCGAGTGGTTGTGAATCCACTAGACCCGTGAAGAAGGAAGAAATAATGACTTCTTCTTCGTCCTCAGATAAGCCCTCGATGTCCTTTGACATGAATTATGCAATCTGCGAGAGCTTGAATCTGCTATGGTTCCTTCTTCTCACTTCGAACTCATCCTCACAGTTGACCCAAAAATCTTCCATGAAAGGTTCATGTGATGATCTTTGCTCAAGGTGAGCTGCGAAGATGCCTCTGGGGTCATAGGATGGCCTCCTGTCAATGAGGTACTTGAGATTAAATCTCACTATTTCCTGGCTTATCAACCTTGCATCGGTAGTGGTCCTGCATCTGTAGAGTCCCATCTGAAGAGGAAAGTTTGCAGCAGTCTTTTTCTTTATGCGAAGGTAAGAGAACCTCGGCCAATTGCCTCAAGAATTCCATGAACACTACCCTATCTGAGGGGTAGCGTGGCATCATGGCGGGGTGGCCATTGTAGCCATACACGCATATGTAGGTGAAAGTGGGGAATTGTATGAACCAATCCGCCCAGTCCACCATTGCTGCCTTAGCTGCTGGTGAAATACGCATGTGCATCTCATGGTCTAGCTCGTGCACGGTGTGCATAGTAAAAAGGTCATTAATCTTTTTGAAGTGTCTTTCCGCTAGAGTGAACTCCAAGCGCGGAAAGTATTCTTGTACCTTTTGCACACCCAGAGTTCCCACAGTGTTTAATGTTCTGAAATCGCCTTGGAAGGCTATCAAGTAGACCAGGTATGAACACGTGGAAACGGTGCTCTTCTAGAAACCTGGTGAATTGTTGGTGGAGTGCGTCACTGATCAGGGAGGCCCAGTCGTAACGTTTTTTCCTGCTGATTATCTTGCCAATAATGTAGAACATCCACGGCTGGAAGGATTTTCCCTCCTCTTGTCCAGTGACTCTACTGAGTAGAGTGATTAACACTCCGTACTCATCTTTGAATTCTCCTCTACCAACCAATATGGGCAAGCTAGTTCTCTTTGTTTTCAGCCAGTGTTCAGCCATTATAAGCGAACACTCATCCTTCGAAGCCTCGAATGCCTTTTCGCATTCTGTCACTGATATGACCTTCTTGGTAGGGCATGGTGGAATTGCAAAACAAGTCTCTATGTCCACCGGCTTCAAGCTGCAAATCACCCTCCCGTCTACTGACAGGATCTCTCTTGTTGTCGGGTTGTAATGCTTTGTGCAAGCAGTTACAAGCTCGCTGCTTTGTAAGGTGATTGGAATAGATGTTGCTTGAAACAAACCGGATTCTTCAATGTTTTGCAACGTGATTTGGTTCATGCCCTCCAAACCCTCAGAACTCACCTCTGGATTTTTCTGCCATAAGTCTGTGTTAGTCGTTTTCAGGTAATCATGGTATAAGACCGTTTTGGTCTTGTATTTTACCTGAGAGTACTGCATTCTGAAAACCTTGAATATTGATTGGGCACTTGACCCTGTTCTAACACTTTTCTGGAACTACTAAAAATAGCCTCGCCGAGGGTAGTTTTTACGAAAAATTCTGAGACATGGGTTTTGTTAAGAATAATTTTCTAGACAAACCCAGATCGTCAAAAATTCAGAAAAATGAGTTTTTCCTTGGCATGCAAAAGCCCTTTGGTAGCAAAGGCAGCAGGGGCACCAGAAAGTGTTTTTTCTCGGAAAAATCTAACACATGGGTTTTGTTCGTGCTTCAGAGCTAAACAAACCCAGTTTGTCTGTTTTTCAATATTATGACTTTTTTCGGAAACCCTAAAAAATAGGGGCAACAGGGCTACTTTTTTTGGAAAAATCTACCATGTGGGTTTTGTTGAAAAAGTTGTGCTGATCATACCCAGTTGGCCAGATCTGTGATAATCTGTCGTTTCCTATGACATGCAAAAGAAATATAGACAGAAGTAGAGGAAGTAGACAGAAGATGGATTGGAAGTTATAAACTGCCACTTTGCAATAATCTGTCTCTGGAAGCAATCTTGGGGAAAGAATGCTTTTACTGCCAATGATCTTCAAAAATATTGAAGATCCATTCAAAACCTCTGCCAGATCTTGAAAACGTGTTCTTGAGAGCCACTTGATGTTTTATCCTTCAACCTGCAAAAAGAATAATGAAGAATGGTACGCCTAGTATGAATATATGCTCATTAGGGTTAAGATCCACAAAGTATGGAAGATAGCTCATCATTCAAGCCTGATTTGGAGTTCCAAAAGATTATTTCCACTGATTGTGGAGTGTTTGGTCTGTTTTTGGCTCCAAATTTGCTAACTCAAGTCAACATTTCTGCTTTGACTTCTTTTAGGCGTCCATTCTTGAAGTTGATCATTTTTTGTTCATTTTGCGAGCTGAAGTGCTCCCGTTTGATCTTTTATTCAGGTTGCTCAGTTGATCTCAGGCAGTGGCTGGTAGTTCTGTTGTTGAAGCAGGATCGGTATGATGAGATATGCCTGAGAGGGATTAACTCAGAAAACTGAGTTTAGGTCTCCAGAAAGAAGGGTGCCTTTCCTTGAGAGGGGCACTTTTGACAATGCCTTAGTCAATTTTCATTGACTTGTTCTTCATTTTGACCTTTTCAGACCCTCTTTGCTTTGATCTGACGTTCCCGATGTTTGATGAATCAGATGATTCTGTTTGACGATGCATCGGGTAGCCGGTTCAATCTTGTTCAGGATGCCTGACTTCTCAGTTGAAGCTGGCAAGTTTTGGGCCTTCAAACTAAAGGGTGCCCCTGGTCAGCAGGGGCGCTTTTAGCTTTTGCTTGGTTTCATCTTGGCTGTGGACTGCCAGTCTTTGACCTCCTCCATCAGTTGATTGATTTGTCGGAAGTTCTTGCTGATAGTCTTGTTGACGAGATAGGTCATAGCTGAGAAAGTCATCCTGGGAGGCAGCAAAGATTCTGGTTGAATCTGGATGCCTTTAAGAAAGGGTGCCTTTCTTCAAGAGGGGCGCTTTTAGCCATGCCTTAGCCATTTTCTGGCTTATCTTTCCAGTTGTTCAATTTTGGCTTTTTCTGCTTGATCTCAACTCGTGATCGTTTGGTGTGTCTCATGGACCTGCTGTTAGATTGATCACGTAGCTGGGAGGAAGCTGGAAAGATATCATGTATAGAGCTGCTGCTTATGGATTCATTTGGTGCCTGCAGTTGAGGGGCGCCCTTGGCAAGCAGGGGTGCTTTTGCCTTAAAGCTCTCTGATTTGGCATCTATGTCGTTGATGGATCCTCCATACTTTGCTGATGGTTGGTCAATGATACCTGAATCAGATGATTTTGCTGATTGTTTGATTGTCGAGCCAGCATGAGAGTGAAGAGGATGACTGAGTTGAGGATGCCAAAAGATTACATTTTCCTTCTGAGATCCAAGGGTGCCTTTCTTCAAGAGGGGCGCCTTTTCACCTTTAGGCTGTGTTTTGCCTTGGTAGACAAAACGTGTACCTTCCAGACTTAGCCAAATTTTGGCCTTTCCCGTTTTGAGAATCTCCTTCGTTGAAACAGCATCTTTTCATCCTTTTTCGCCATAGCTTCTTGGTTGAAGCTTTTGAGGTTTAGCTTTCAGCACCTGGTACTGGCCAATCTGCCATTAATGGCTGTGGAGCTCCTAACTTTTTTCCTGAAAAACAGAAATAGACCCACCAGAGTAATACATAATTTTTGATAATTCTGACTTGATCGGTGTGATTGTGAAGGCAATTAATCCTATCAGAATTATTTTCAATCATTTCCGGGAAGGTCCTATTTTTTAGGGTTTCCATAAAAATATGGGTGTAAAACCCTAATTTTTATTTTTTCAAAATTTAACCATAGGCTCCTTGACATAAACCCACAAAGACTTCATGTTTTTTTTGACCTAAAACATACTTTCAATGGCATTTTTACGTTGTTTAGCTCAATTTAAGCAGAATGCCAAAAATTTCATTTTGGGTATAACATTATGTAAGTCTGAAAGGAAATCGCATATATAAATTAAGACTTTGTGTATAAAGAAATAACCCACTCAAATGATACGATCCAAAGGGAGATATACAACCTTGCAACTGGAAATGAATCTGAAGATATAACATTAGGGTCACCTGAAACTATTAAATACCTCTGCACTACTTGATATCATCCTCAAACTTTGAATATTCTAGAAGAAAGTCATCAAACCTTGATATTCATCTTTGCACAAGACTTCTCAAATCTCCACAACGATCAACTATCCATTAAAATCCCACTGTGAATCCTGAATGAATCCACTAGTCGATGGAATTAAGTTTTTGTTCAATCCACCCTGTAACGCAAGGATTTTCGTCCTTCAATTCCCTGAAAGTTGAGCTCTCCTGAATTATTCCTAATGATAATTTTTTTCAAAAGATATGGACAATGAACACATTCTGCCACCTTTTATAACCCGCCACCTTTTAATATTTTATTATTAAAATACTTCATTTCATTAAAGTAGCTTATTTAGTATTTTCTCTTTGATAAAGTTACTTTAATAAATAAATAATTAATTAAATATTAATGCCAAAATATTATTTAAGGACAATTTAATATTTAATTAATTAAATTATGCCCCAAGTGGCTACTCGAGAATTTGGGACATTACATCAATTCAGCTCAACAAATAACTCTTCTAATCAGAATAAGGTTATGATCAGATTCAAAATCAAATTGCAAATATTATCAGCAAACCACACAATTATTAACACTTGATTATGAAAATTTCAAATCTCCGCTATGAATCATAAATGCAACATCTATGAATATAAAAATTCACAATAATATTGCTAGTATTGGGCCCTGCAGGAGAAGCCCTTGATACACCACATGCTGCCTTTTTAATGCTCAAAATCGGCCTTCAACTCAAGTCTAAACAAGCCCATAAAGGAGCAGCCAAAATACACGATTAAAATGTGCAACAGCCATAGAACAAACCCTAATCAGCTAGTGAAACAGAATGAAATCACCACCAATAAGCCTCTTTGGCACCATTCAACCAAGTCAGAAATAACTGCATAGGGAGAGGTTTAAGTCAGCTTTAAAACAGCCAAAACAATATTAGAAGTTGTCCACAAATTGATCTGTCATAGCCAGCCCTTTCACAGCTGAATATCATTTGCTTGCAAACAATCAGCAGCTGCTACAAACATATATAATTGGCTCTTTGAAAGTAATCATATTCACATTGAGTTTGGCTCTAAACTAGCAGCCAAAATATCACAAATCCTACTTATGCTAAACAAGCCATTTAGTATGTCAAAAACATCAAATATAAATGCAATGATTTCAGAATTAACTCAGAATGATTTCCCCATGAATTCCAATTGTTTGTCAGATTGCCTAGTCACTCACTTCATAATAAAACTTTAAGTGGTCGCTTTATGATAACTTAAAAACCTAACTCACTTAAAATCTAAGATGCAGGGTTTGTACCCATAAGCCGACAACCCGATTCGGGTTTGTCTACGGGTACATGCAAGGTGTGCACCTAGCACTGTGGGTTTGCCAAGGTGCGCACACCCGCACACCCGCGCAAACCCACAATGCTGGCCGCGCACCCTATGCGTACACAACACAAACCCGGGCGAACCCACAGGCCAAGTCAAAAAAAGTGGGCCCAAACTTGATTAAATTTTTTTTTTAAAATTCTTTTTCCTCCTAACCCTAAAATGGCCCAATATGAGGCCTTCAAACACACATACATTTCATTTTTACCTCTCATTTTGCTCTCACCATATTTTCTCTCCATCTTGGCATTTTGAAGGGAGGTGATTGTATTCGAAGGAGATCGATTGTGGAGTGCCAAATAGCTTCCACAAAAGAGATTTAAGTGTTTAAGGTATGCATTTAAACCCTATTCTTTAGTCTTTTGATGAATTTTTTCAAGTTTTTGATGGATTTTTTCAAGTTTGTGAAGAAGTTTTTCAAGTATGTTTTTTTTCATTTTCTTTTTATAGATTGCAACAATGGCTAGTAGTCTAAGTTCAATTGGTGGGGAGGGAAGTCAAAAATTCAAAATTGATAAAGGATCTCCTTATGGAGACATACCACAAGAATTTCACAACTTCCTGGAGGTGGGGGGTTTGTTTGGAAGTGTAATTTTTGCAGTGCACAATATAATGGCTCCTATTACCAAGTGAAACTTCATTTTATGGGCCCTAGTGCTAAAGGGATTAATATGTGTGAGGGCCTAGATAAGAAGGGGTTGCCTGCTATACAAATAGCAGGATTTATAAAAGAACAAGAAGATGCTGACAAATTGATTGCAAAAGGAAAACAAAGTGGTTATAGTTCCGGAAAGAAAGAAAACAATGACATTAACCTCTTAGACAGTTATGGCCTTCAAACATCCCTTCTTGCCTATTCCCTCTATGGAAGATGAAGATGAACAACCAAAAATCACCACCCGCAAGAGAGGTCCATTGGAGAGGGCATTTAAAATGGAGGCAAGAGATATTGCTGAAGAAAAAATTGCACGTTGCCTTTGTGTCAGTGGTCTTCCATTCAACTTGGTGAGATCACCATATTGGCGAGACATGGTGTCAGCAATAAATAGTGCACCTCCTGGTTTAACAAGTCCTGGGTATGAAAAGGTGCATACCAACCTATTGCAAAAAGAGAAGAAATCTATAGAGGCCAAACTAAAACCAATTAGAGATTCTTGGATTGAAACAGATGTATCTATTGTTTCCGATGGATGGAAAGATTACAAAAACCGTCCATTGATAAATTTTATTGCAATGTCCCCCAAGGGGGCAATGGTTTTGAGGGCGATTCACTGTGAAGGGGAAGTGAAAAATGCAGAGTTTATTTTCAAGATTCTCATTTGTAACGACCCCATCCTTGGGTAATTAATTTTTTTTCTAACATTTCACTTTAAACATATAAATGTAACAAGTAACAAAGGCATTGCAATAAAATTCTTCCTTTCTTTATTGATAAATACATGCAAGTTACAATATATATTTCCACATGAATTCCATTTTCATTGTCAATATAAATCAAAGCACAAAAGTAAAACAATTACATACATAGCTCGTAAGCTTTTGCACAAATAGTAGTAAGATGGTCCAGGTTCCCTTCCTTTCACATCTTGGTGTATCTATCGCCTGCTGTGGAGGAGAAACATCACTCAGGCGCTTTTTCGCCAACCATGGATTGTTAATGCGGTCCCCGCACATCTATCATTCGATAGATGGCCCTCCCTTCGAACAAAGAGATTGGTAAAGTAACCGGCTGCGACAACCCAATTGAGCATAGTGTTGTGTCTTATACATCTAGGACTTGCTATTTCACAATCTCGAACTAGCATGATGGATCACAATGAGCTGACAGTGTAGTCTTGACTATCTCACATCTAAGTGGATATCGTACCTTCCACTACTTTGGCCAAAGTATTCACATTCAGTACTTCGAATGAAGGTCATCTATCATATACACTACTCAGGGCCGATTTGACTTAAGGCTATCTTACACTACGCGTAGGCTAAGTCCTTCACTGGATTGTCAATCATCCCAGACTATCCTACTTCAATCTAATTCCAAGACAACAAATATAGGTTCAAGTCTTTCATTGGATTATCAATCATCCCAAACCAACCTACGACATTCTAACTTACTAGAAATAATCCAGCTTGACAAGTAATTCATTCTTTCTCTCCTGTTATGGAAATCTTTATCCTAGGAGTTCCTTAGCCTATCTCAGTTAATCTAAAACTCTAAGCTACTTGAATATACTTGACTCCTGTCCCCATTCCGATCCTAGCATATATTAACTAGTAAAGACATAGTCTCCTCATATGGAGTTCGTTCAATAATGCAATCATGCAATATGCAATTTCTAGTTTTACTTTTCTAGAATGCTCTATTTACCCTTTATAACATGGACTAGCTATTCTTTCATAATAAGCTATAAACAGGCTTTTCCCCTTATAAACGAGTTTTCCTTTTATAAACAAGTCAATCCCAAGAATTCAAGCTATTCTACTGAAATCAAGCTATTTACTTAAAAACAAGCTTTCTCAATGAAATTAAGTATTTCTTAATAACAAGCTATCCTTTTCATAAACCAGCATTCCTTTCACCTTTCACAAACAAGATTTCCCTAAGTTATTTCATAACAACAAGCTATTCTATTCCAACAGAATTTCTTCTAGTGCTTTCCTATTTTTCTTCCTTTCACAAAGCAAATTCTAATTCAAGCAGATCAATTAACAAATAGAACTTAATCAAAGACATTTCACATGCCTGTTTCCTTGCTGTAAATGATTCCAGTCTGCAGCTACTTCTCTTCCTTTTTTAGTTTCACTCCTCTCAATTCTGGTTTCTATTACTGGTTCTGTATTTTATGCTTGCAGCATATAAATACCAGTCTCTCAGAAATGGTGATGGGATTTATGCAAGTTGGCTCTCAACAAATGCAATACAGCAATGACAGAGTAAGGCTCTCAGCAAATGCAATACAACAATGACAGAGTATGGCTCTCAAGCAAATGCTTCTACAGCAATGTCAAAATATGGCTCTCAAAATGCTTCTACAGCAATATCAGAATATGGCTCTCAAAATGCTTCTACAGCAATATTAGAATATGGCTTTCAAAATGCTTCTACAACAATGTCAAAATATGGCTCTCAAAGGAATTCGTTTTTAAGCAAAAACAAATAGGAAATTCGTGTGTGCCAATGAGAGAAACTCAATGAAAATGCTAAACTCGGATTGCTCAAGTGATACCAAACAAAGAAAGGCTGCAATCTATTTATAGGGTCCTTTGCTCAACCATTTTCCTTCTTCAATGGCATGTAAATTGCCAGACAAGGTTTGAATGATTCAATTTGCAAGATGTGGCGGATTTTTAGAGGTGATTCGACCTAATTTATGAAGAATGTTTCAACTCTCACATGACAAAATATGAATGAAAGACACCTACAGGCGTTACTCTTCACAGGCGCTTTAGAAATGGCAGATTAATCTCAGTAAGAAAATGTCAAGGTAAAAACGCAGCCATCTGGCTTTTATTCCACCCCTCCCTTCGCATTTACCAAAATGGTGGCACTTGCAACTTGCAACATGGTCTATTGGCGTGAGGAGCTGCATGCGGTTCATCATTTCCACCATTTCGACCATTCCACAGTCCGTGATTTTCAGTATGAAGGAAATTCGTGATTTTAACTTAGTCAAGGTTTTAAAATGTATTTGCTTAAACCTTTTAAAAGACTATAATATTTACCATTTAAATTCTCATGATATTTGAAACGTATTTTCCCAATAGACTGTGGAAGTCGAAAATACTTTCTTTACTTATGGTAAATGCATTTTATTTGCCAAATGACTATACAAGTCAAATTTAATTATTTCCAAGGTAATATTTATTTAAAATATAAACAAGATATTATATTTATATTTTTCGTTATATTAAATATATATCATATTATAGTTTTATTTACCGTATTTAAATATATGTATATATCTATATAATATTTAAATATTACTATAGATATATCTATATATTTTATTCCAGGTAAAACTATAATAACGTTTATATTAAATATATATATATAAACACATTCAAATATTTACATTTAAATATATCTATACATGTTTGTACCTAATTATCCAAATACGTGTATTACAGGCTAGTCAGCGTACCCTTAATACACGTATTTGTACAAACATGTATATATACATTTAACTGTAAATTCAAGGCATCAATATAACATTATAACAACATTATAGCTAGTGTGCATATGTTTATAGGTGTGCCAGCCATGTATACGTATCCGTATGTATGCCATGTCGACACATGTGTATGGCATAATAACTGCCCATCATACATCTGTATCGACATGTCATGCGTGTTGTTACGTACATATGAGTGGTACATGTATACGCACATACATCCTATCTATACCACACTTATCAAATCACATTTCACATTCAAGGCTCACAGAACAGTAAGTCAGTCAACAAGTAACACCACTCATTAAGCATAAAGAAGTAATCAAAAACTCCTAACCCTAAGGATGACTTATTACGACAACTAAATCTGACTTAGTTCCCAAAACCCTTAGTGAAGTGTGTGTATGCTCATATGATCAACTTTACCAGTTACTCGACCAAGCCCCTCTCCCGAGTGATGTCTCCCCTCTGCTTGGAGAAATAGTTCTTGTTCCTGCATCCATAGACACACAATCTCGGTAGTTACTTGTTCACAACATTAACAGTATACAAAACATCTTAAGTTAGAATATTCATAATTCAATACTATGCATGAAACATAACATCAAATAGAAGTATCAATCAAATGAGGCAACCATTAAAATAGAACTCATTCATTTTAATAATAAACACACGTTTTATTCATCTCAAAGATTCAAACATTACACTCAATTGCCCTATGCAATAGTAGCTATACAATCGGGGTGTAACATACTCCCCCCCTTATGATTCATCGTCCTCGATGACCTAAGGTTTTATTCAAAGCATAAAATCCTAACACTCCATTTATTCCTCATTCTTGAAAATGTCAAGAACGTTTGATCGGTGTGATTTGGACATCAGCTTTTCCATCATTCATGGCAACATGTTTCCTCTGCTGAAACATGGCCTTTTGAGTAGGCAGTGAATTATCATGTTGCTGGGTACCAGATGTTTTGTTAAGACATTCATTTGCATAATGATTACCTTTACAAATAAAGCATCCTGCTCTTGTCCCTCTTTTCTCCATGCTTTCCCCAGTTTTATTAACACCTTCACTAGCTCTGCTAGTGTCATCATACCTTGAATTGTCTCTTTTCCATTCTCTTCTGAATTCTTTTTCATTGAAGCGAGATCTCTTCCCCTTCTTTGCTGCATTATGCGCAAATTCTTCCTTCTTGGGGGCAATCTTACTAGGGACCTCAGTTTCCTTCTTTTGTTCTTCTCCTTCACACTAGGTTGAGTCTGCCTTAAGCTTCTGTTCCTGCTTAATGGCTTTTTCATACACAAGGTCCATTGTGGTCGGACCATGCATATCGACTTCACCTCCAATATTTCTGTTAAGTCCCAAGATGAATTTCCTGATTCGGAATCGTTCATCTTTATGATAGATGGGGACATATCGAAGAAGTCGAGTAAACTGCTCCCAATACTCGTTGACTGACATGGTCCCTTGCCTCAATTCTTGAAAGTCGGAGAGTTTTTGGTCGTAATAGAGTTGTGGCAACCATCGCTTGCGGAAAATCTCCACAAACTCTTCCCAAGTCAGCTTCCATGAACTTATATCAAGTTCCAACTTTTTGTTCATCCACCAATTAGAGGCTTCACCTGCTAACTGGTATGCTCCCCATGCTGCTTTAGTCACCTCATCGTAGTTCCTTATTTCAAAGTACTTCTTCATTTGGACTAGCCAGACTTCGGCTTCATCACCGCCTGCACTACCATCAAACTTTGGCAGTATTATCTTCTTCATGTCATGAGATAGCTCTGTGGACACTATCTTCCTGTTCCTTTCAGCAGAGTTGGTTGGTGACTTTTCCCTATCATTGTGGTTTTCACCACGTCTATGAGATGAACTTTCGCCTTCTATGTTGTTGTTGGTTATTTCCTTCTCCAACCTTTCTTTCTCTCTTTCATTTTTCAGACTGGTTAACCTTGCCAAAATCAACTCGAGTGTTGCTTCTACACTAGTGGTTCTCTGTTCCTCTCCTCGACTTGTACCAGGATTATTTCTTGTCCTTTCATACACTTTCACCATGTTTAAAAAGCTTGACTTAACCTTGGATGTTTAATACAAGTTAGCCTAGTTATACTTTTAACTATCTTTTGGCAGAACATATAAGCATTCATTCACAAGATTTTCATTCAAGTTTTGGGTTTACCATTTTCATTTATTGACTAAAATAATATATTGCACATTCATTCAACTGAATGTTTCAAAGTATGATCATGTTTTACACAACCCTATCTTTTATTTGCTAAACTGAAATACCCTTTCAGGATTACTAAGCAACTACTTGTCCACAATATATTATTTAAGTTCTAAATCCTGTAAGTGAAGTTTTCCCAAAAACATTGTTTTCTTTGATGAGTTTGTCCACTGGAACATTATGTTAGTTCTCCTAACATAGACATATTGATCTGTCTTATGTTCTACCATTTTCCTTCTAGGATTGCAAGAGAATTTACATGTCCTACCTATGATGACATACAGTCTTCATTTCCTGGTATACTAGACATTATTTTTGCCGCATTCCGTGCAGCCTCTTACTCTATCATTTCCTAGAATATAGTGGTTTCTCATCCAACATTTCCCTTTGTCATTTCTAATGTCCTAATCTTGACATTCCTCTCCTTTTTTCATTGGAGTCATAAATTTATACTGTAGGATAAGGTTTATATTGGTCATTCTTCCTAACCTTCCTACATAACCTAATTGCATAATCTTCCACAATTCTAGGTAATATCTTAAAGTATTTTTCTTTCACTTTACCTAAGTTCTTTTCTTTTGCCATTGCAACATAAGAACTTTTCAACCATTTATCTTCTGATAAGGTTTATGCATTGTTGCGTGATGAGCTCATAGGTTTCAGTGCAGAACCTGGTAGCTCTGATACCACATGGAACGACCCCATCCTTGGGTAATTAAATTTTTTTCTAACATTTCACTTTAAACATATAAATGTAACAAGTAACAAAGACATTGCAATAAAATTCTTCCTTTCTTTATTGATAAATACATGCAAGTTACAATATATATTTCCACATGAATTCCATTTTCATTGTCAATATAAATCAGAGCACAAAAGTAAAACAATTACATACATAGCTCATAAGCTTTTGCACAAATAGTAGTAAGATGGTCCAAGTTCCCTTCCTTTCAAATCTTGGTGTATCTGTCCCCTGCTGTGGAGGAGAAACATCACTCAGGCGCTTTTCCGCCAACCACGGACTGTTAATGCGGTCCCCCACACATCTATCATTCGATAGATGGCCCTCCCTTCGAACGAAGAGATTGGTACAGTAACCGGTTGCGACAACCCAACTGAGCATAGTGTTGTGTCTTATACATCTAGGACTTGCTATTTCACAATCCCGAACTAGCATGATGGATCACAATGAACTGACAGTGTAGTCTTGACTATCCCACATCTAAGTGGATGTCGTACCTTCCAGTACTTTGGCCAAAGTATTCACATTCAGTACTTCAAATGAAGGTCATCTATCATATACACTATTCAGGGCCAATTTGACTTAAGGCTATCTTACACTACGCGTAGGCTAAGTCCTTCACTGGATTGCCAATCATCCCAGACTATCCTACTTCAATCTAATTCCAAGACAACAAATATAGGTTCAAGTCTTTCACTGGATTATCAATCATCCTAGACCAACCTATGACATTCTAACTTACTAGAAATAATCCAGCTTGACAAGTAATTCATTCTTTCTCTCCTGTTAAGGAAATCTTTATCCTAGGAGTTCCTTAGCCTATCTCAGTTAATCTAAAATTCTAAGCTGCTTGAATATACTTGACTCCTGTCCTCATTCCGATCCTAGCATATATTAACTAGTAAAGACATAGTCTCCTCATATGGAGTTCATTCAATAATGCAATCATGCGATATGCAATTTCTAGTTTTACTTTTCTAGAATGCTCTATTTACCCTTTATAACATGGACTAGCTATTCTTTCATAACAAGCTATAAACAGGCTTTTCCCCTTATAAACGAGTTTTCCTTTTATAAACAAGTCAATCCCAAAAATTGAAGCTATTCTACTGAAATCAAGCTATTTACTTAAAAACAAGTTTTCTCAATGAAATTAAGTATTTCTTAATAACAAGCTATCCTTTTCATAAACCAGCATTCCTTTCACCTTTCACAAACAAGCTTTCCCTAAGTTATTTCATAACAACAAGCTATTCTATTCCAACAGAATTTCTTCTAGGGCTTTCCTATTTTTCTTCCTTTCACAAAGCAAATTCTAATTCAAGCAAATCAATTAACAAACATAAATTAATCAAAGACATTTCACATGCCTGTTTCCATGTTGTAAATGATTCCAGTCTGCAGCTACTTCTCTTCCTTCTTTAGTTTCACTCCTCTCAATTCTGGTTTCTATTATTGGTTTTGTATTTTATGCTTGCAGCATATAAATACCAGTCTCTCAGAAATGGTGATGGGATTTATGATAGAGTAAGGCTCTCAACAAATGCAATACAACAATGACAGAGTAAGGCTCTCAACAAATGCAATACAGCAATGACAGAGTATGGCTCTCAAGCAAATGCTTCTACAACAATGTCAGAATATGGCTCTCAAAATGCTTCTACAGCAATATAAAAATATGGCTCTCAAAATGCTTCTACAACAATGTCAAAATATGGCTCTCAAAGGAATTCGTTTTTAAGCAAAAACAGATAGGAAATTCGTGCGTGGCAATTAGAGAAACTCAATGAAAATGCTAAACTCGGATTGCTCAAGTGATACCAAACAAAGAAAGGCTGCAATCTATTTATAGGGTCCTTTGCTCAACCATTTTCCTTCTTCAATGGCATGTAAACTGCCAGACAAGGTTTGAATGATTCAATTTGCAAGATGTGGCAGATTTTTAGAGGTGATTCGACCTAATTTATGAAGAATGTTTCAACTCTCACATGGCAAAATATGAATGAAAGACACCTACAGGTGTTACTCTTAACAGGCGCTTTAAAAATGGCAGATTAATCTCAGTAAGAAAATGTCAAGGTAAAAATGCAGCCATCTGGCTTTTATTCCGCCCCTCTCTTCGCATTTCCCAAAATGGTGGCACTTGCAACTTGCGACCTGGTCTATTGGCGTGAGGAGCTGCGCACGGTTCATCATTTCCACCATTTCGGCCATTCCACAGTCCGTGATTTTCAATATGAAGGAAATTCGTGATTTTAACTTAGCCAAGGTTTTAAAATGTATTTGCTTAAACCTTTTAAAAGACTATAATATTTACCATTTAAATTCTCATGACATTTCAAATGTATTTTCCCAATAGACTATGGAAGTCGAAAATACTTTCTTTACTTATGGTAAATGCATTTTATTTGCCAAATGACTATACAAGTCAAATTTAATTATTTCCAAGGTAATATTTATTTAAAATATAAACAAGATATTATATTTATATTTTTCATTATATTAAATATATATCATATTATAGTTTTATTTACCGTATTTAAATATATGTATATATTTATATAATATTTAAATATTACTATAGGTATATCTATATATTTTATTCCAGGTAAAACTATAATAACGTTTATATTAAATATATATATAAACACATTCAAATATTTACATTTAAATATATCTATACATGTTTGTATCTAATTATCCAAATACGTGTATTACAGGCTAGTCAGCGTACCCTTAATACACGTATATGTACAAACACGTATATATACATTTAATTGTAAATTCAAGGCATCAATATAACGTTATAACAACATTATAGCTAGTGTGCATATGTTTATAGGTGTGCCAGCCATGTATACGTATCCGTATGTATGCCATGTCGACACATGTGTATGGCATAATAATTGCCCATCATACATCTGTATCGACATGTCATGCGTGTTGTTACATACATATGAGTGGTACATGTATACGCACATACATCCTGTCTATACCACACTTATCAGTTCACATTTCACATTCAAGGCTCACAGAACAGTAAGTCAGTCAACAAGTAACACCACTCATTAAGCATAAAGAAGTAATCAAAAACTCCTAACCCTAAGGATGACTTATTACGACAACTAAATCTGACTCAGTTCCCAAAACCCTTAGTGAAGTGTGTGTATGCTCATATGATCAACTTTACCGGTTACTCGACCAAGCCCCTCTCCCGAGTGATGTCTCCCCTCCGCCTAGAGGAATAGTTCTTGTTCCTACATCCATAGACATACAATCTCGGCAGTTACTTGTTCACAACATTAATAGTATACAAAACATCTTAAGTTAGAATATTCATAATTCAATACTATGCATGAAACATAACATCAAATAGAAGTATCAATCAAATGAGGCAACCATTAAAATAGAAATCATTCATTTTAATAATAAACACACATTTTATTCATCTCAAAGATTCAAACATTACACTCAATTGCCCTATGCAATAGTAGCTATACAATCGGGGTGTAACATCATTGACTTCATAGAGATGGTGGGTAATGAAAATGTTGTGCAAGTAATTACGGACAATGCAAAAGTTTGTAGGGCTGCAGGTGCTTTGGTAGAGGCTAGATATGAGCACATCTTTTGGACACCATTCACTGTACACTCCCTCAATTTGGTGATGGAAGCAATTGGCAACCAAATAGAGTGGGTGAAAGAAATATACCAGGAGGCCGAGGAGATCCAGATGTTTGTGAAAAACCACCATATGTCACAATTTTTTTTTAAAAAATCAAGATTGGAATTGTTGAAGGAAAATTTAATTTATTTAGTTTCATTTATGTCATGTTTTACATAATTGAATAAAATATTTTTTTGCGTTATTTACATATTTTAAATGTGTTATTAACTTACTATTAACATGTTCTTAGGTTGCTGAGGCCCGGTTTGCATCTCACACAATTGTTCTAAGACGACTTGTGAAGGTGAAAGAGGCATTGAGTCGAATGGTTATTAGCAACCAATGGGGTATATGGAAGCAATCAAATTCAAAGAGGGCCCAAAAGGTCAAGGCATTGATCTTGGATGACGATTGGTGGGATCGTGTGAATTATGTATTGGAGTTCATCGAACCTATCATGTCTATGCTTCGGTTTGCTGATACAGATGAACCATGTTTGGGAGATGTCTATGATAGCATGGACGCGATGTTGGAGAAAATAAAAATGGAAATACAAAAGAGAGAGAATGATCCTAAAGACACCTTTTACAAAAGGGTGGAAGCAATTGTTCTTTATCGTTGGAACACGATGACAACACCATTGCACCTCCTTGCATATGCCCTATCTCTGAGGTACTTTCTATCTCAGGGAGAATACAGCCATATAGAAATTCTAAAGTTGCTAATGGGTATAAGAGGGCTTTTAGTAGACTCTTCACTGATCCAAAAAAGCAGACAAGTGTTATGTGTTGGGTGAAAATTATGTAATCCTCTTTTCAATAGATTACACAACCTTGATTTCAACCACAACTATGTGAGATATAATCTCTCCTCTCAGAAAGGGGAGGCACCCTTCTAACTGCTTACAGAAGCGAAATAAAACTAACCAAATATTCACAAAATGTACACTACAATTACGAGATGGGGGGTGTGTGTTACATTCATACTTCTCTCTTTTTCAGAGAAGATGTTTTACAATGCTTCGCAGTTGATCTTTCTTATTCAATACAAATTTAAACTAAAAACAAGTAGTAATCCCAATATCTCTATCTTGTCAAAGAAAAGCATAGAGATACCAATATGATAATAAGAAACAATAAAATGAGAAAGAAAAGCTCACGAAGGCACAAAGTCGTTCCGTAACTTTTCGCTAATGGATCTTTGAGATACGTAACGTTTGTCGTATTAGAAGCACAAAGTCTTCTTAGATACAACAATTCCACGAGCAGCATGAACAATTACAAGCACAAAGTCTTGTAGATCATTCAACAATAGTATTCAAACATAAACACAAATCCGAATAAAGAGTGTAACACAAAGTCTACATAGATTTATCCAAAGCCCTTAGATCTCACACACTAATCACCACCAATCTTAGATCTCACACACTAATCACCACCAATCTTAATCAAACCATAATAGAATCAATTCCAACACAAAGTTTGGTATGCAACTTTTTTCTTTATTGATCAGATTTAGATTTACAAAGTTGAACACATAGTTTCATACATTTGTTTCAAAATGAGCAACACTTTGTTGCTAGAGATAAAAGATAAAAGATTACAATAGGATCCTCTCTTATTTATAGATGGGAGAGGAGAGCAAAATTAGGAAAATCAAAAAAGCGAATCTAGGAGCAAATCTAGTAAAATATGACCTAACTAACTAGTTGACTTATTCAAAAATGTCATCTATCTTTTTAGGAAAATATCTCTGTTTTTACATGTAAATACATCTTGGAAAAAGACATGTAAGATGTCGAGAACTATTTACATAATGCATAAATGAAAGCAAAACACTATCTAACACTGGAGATGAAAAGAAGTCTTCATGGTTCCTTACATTGGGCGCGGAAGTCTTCATATCTCTTCTTTGTCTCCAGTACGAATGCCTCATCTAGACCAACAGTGTAATCCACGATGGTGTGAACTCTGGTGATTGATCTTCTAGCAGATGAGTGAATCTTCTTGCTTGGTGATAGGCAGGAACTTGATCAAAGCTGCTTCAGAATCTGGGCACAAGAGATCAGAATGTATGCAAGAATAGGCTTAACAATTTTGATGCAAAGGTAGGAAAAACTGAGGTTTTAACATGGGGTATTGCACTTCAGATGTAATTACTCAAATTTTCAAGACACTGCATATTGGATGTAAATCTGAGCAATTTCATGGATTTGGAAGCTTGAATGCAATGGTGGCGGAGAATGGAGTGGAAACGAGCAAACTAGAAAATGGAGGTGAGCAATGGAGCGAGAAAAATTGAGCGAAGCAGGCAAAATGGAGCTCGAAATGCATTTTTGGATGATTTTTGAATGTTCAGTGAAAAATTGTTTTGTGTGCAAGCGAGCTGAAAATCAGCGTTCCAACATCTTGAAAGTTCTGTCTTTTATGTAATAGCACTGAAAATCACCGCTCCAACATGCTTTGAAGACTTGGAAAAAACTCATGTCTGAGAGCTAAAAATCAGCGCTTCAACATTTGGGAGGAAGTTCATCTTCATGTACCAACGCTAAAAATCCCCACTCTTACATCTTGGAAGATTTGCATATTATGCACAAGCGCTGAAAAAGAGCGCTCTGACATGTTTTGGAAGGAAATTGTATTTTGTGTAAAAGCGCTAAAAATCAACGTTTCAACATATCACATGTCAAAGCGATAAAAAACAACGCTTCTGCATATTGAAGGACACTTGAGTGTAAAAGCGCTAAAAAACTAAGCTTTTACATGTCATATGTAAGAGCGGTGAAAAATAGAGCTTCAACATGAAATATGTAAGAGCAGTGAAAAACTAAGCTTTTGCATGTGGCATATGGTTTGAGATGTAAAAGCGCAAAAATCAGCGCTCCTACATGTGCCAAAAAATGACTAAGGCATGAAATATGTAAGAGCGCTAAAAATCAGCGCTCCTACATATGACATGTGGTTTGAGATGTAAGAGCACTAGAAAACCCCGCTCCTACATGAGCCAGAAAATGACTAAGGCATGAAATATGTAAGAGCACTAAAAATCAACGCTCCTATATGTGACATGTGGTTTGAGATGTAAGAGCACTAAAAATCAACGCTCCTACATGTGCCAGAAAATGACTAAGGCATGAAATATGTTAGAGCGCTAAAAATCAGCACTCCTGCATGTGCCAGAAAATGACTAAAGCATGAAATATGTAGGAGCGCTAAAATTCAGCGCTCCTACATGTGCCAGAAAATGACTAAGGCATGAAATATGTAAGAGTGCTAAAAATCTACGCTCTTACATGTGACATGTGGTTTGAGATATAAGAGCACTAAAAAACCCTACTCCTACATGTGCTAGAAAATGACTAAGGCATGAAATATGTAAGAGCGCTAAAAATCAGAGCTCCTGCATGAAATATGTAAAAGCGGTGAAAAATAGAGCTCCTACATGAAATATGTAAAAGCGGTGAAAAACAGAGCTCTTGCATGTGCAAAAAATTCTCTCCCAAAACTGAATTTTCACAACTTGGTTTAAAATGCGAATTTCGATGAACTAACAGAGGTTAATGCTCAAAATGACTTTTTGAGGATGGGGAACCACGCATGAGGACCAATGCAACTTGCCTCGTTTTGCATGCTTAGAGTACGTGGGCTACGAAATAGTCGTAGGGGTTATCCCACGAATTGAGTGCGCTAAATTCGAGGATAATATTATGAAACAATTTGGATTGTTCATCTCGAGAAAAAATCATACCCCTTCTATTGTCAAAGACCAATACAAAATGGATGCTATTACATGGTGGTACCTCCATGGTCAAGATTATATGTACCTCCAACCTTTTGCAATCAAGATCCTCTCACAAGTAAGTTTTTATTTTTTGCCACTTGTATTGAAAAATTTAACACTTAACATTCTTGAATTTATCTTGCATTTTTTATTTTTTATTTTGTTGGCTTTCTCTCCAGGTTGCAAGCTCTTCTACTACTGAACGGAATTGGAGTACGTACTCCTTAATCCACTCAATGAAACGTAACCGGTTGGCTGCAAAAATAGTTGAAGACTTGGTATATATTCATTCCAATTTGCGTCTTTTGTCACGTAAAGATCCTCAATACAAGCAAGGGGCAGCGAAGCTTTGGGATGTAGCACCCAAATCTGCTGACTTGGATGCAACCATTCAGGATCTTGCTAGAGCCACTATGGATGATGTGGATGATAATGATGACTTACTACATGGTGCATCTAGTGCAAGTGGAACCGTTTTGGGTTCAAATGATGATGATCTTGAAGTTGAAGCCGCTGAAAATCCAAGTCACGATGATTTTCATTTTTTTGATAATCCTTTTGATGATTGATGAACAATGAACATTGAATCATGTTTCATGAACTACATTTTGTAATTCAATAATTGTGGTGATTTTCATTGGAATCGTGAACATAGACGTATATGATATCATTGATATGGCTTATTTGAATATTTTTCAACTATCAATTGGCATTTAATATTTGTCTTTGGCATTTGGCATTGATCAATGATCAAGTATCATACTATGAAATGATTTAGTTTTACAATTCTGTATATTTCTCTTATTATTTTGTATATATAATACATATATATGTATACACACAAGTACCCAAACCCCTAAAAAAAAATTCACGTACCCACGTACCAGGTTCTTGTACCTGCACCCGTCCCCGAACCAGAACCGATAACTTAGCTTAAAATATTATAAAGTTATTTCCCTAAGCCTGTGAGAAGTGGGAAATGGGCTTTTGAGTCATTATAGAAATTTACCAAAAAAGTGGACATGACAATGAGAGAATGGTTTGGATGCAGACTCAGGCTGCACGATCTTGTGGGAGCAAAAAGAACGACTCTTGGAAGCTCCCATAACAGCCATGGAAATTGACCTGCGGTAGAGAAAGTCTTCTGCAGTTTTATAATATAAGACAAAAGAAAATGGTACAAGCTCCACATGAAGAAGAAAAACAGAAGCACTAGAGATATTGAAGAGCACTATGGACTTCAAGAACCACAAAGAAGGAAAGTGTCAGCATGTGTAATTTAATTTCCCCATAAAGGACTTAATAAAAAGAGATGATTAAAAAACTGTATGGTCAGAGATAATCATGAGAAAATATAACAATACAGATATAAATACAGATTGTGATTATGTTAAAAAAGAAGTTGGATAAACCAAAATATTTCTATTGACTGTTTTTGAAAAATGGATAGAGATTATGCATCATTGATAACCCTGTGAAGGTTGTTTGAAACCATACACATTTATGCAGAAGATGTGGCCCTCAAAAAGAAGTCAAAGACTCAGTGAAGGTCTGGGAAGGCAATAAAAAAAATTCGTAAGGATGTTTGACTCCATGTTTTCTAAACTATTTTCTATGTAAGAATGTCAAAAAGAAAATAGAAGTCATCAAGAACATAATGGAGCAGAAAATTAGTGTACAAAGGATGTAACATAGAGACAATGTATAGAAATCAAATATAGATTAAAATTGGAGATAACCAAGATTGCATAGATAATCAGTTATGGAATAAGGAGGAAAAACATCCTTATATAGGATACAAACACCTTATCCAAAGAGGATAAGATTGGCAACTAATAAAGCAAAAAGAAATAACCTAAATTCAAAATGACTTTGTTAAAGAAGATTCCTAAAATTTATCCTAAAAGATAATTGACTATTATAAATAAAACATTACTTTAATACCCTCCCTTAATGGTCAATCTACCAACTACACTAATCTTATCTTGAAATTTTACAAATTTGTCAAACACAAAGGCTTGATAAGGATGTGTAAAATTTGATCTTTTGAAAGAAAAAACTGCAACATAACCCATCCACCTTCTACAAGTTGTCTGATGAAATGACAATGTAGTTCCACATGTTTAGTACGCTCATGGAAGACCGGATTCTTAGAAAGTTTGAGAACCCCTTGATTATCAAAAAACAAGGGTGAAGGCTCTTCTTGAGGCATCTTTGTGTCTGAAACCATCCTTCTAATCTATACTACATCAATTGAGGAGAGAGAGACTATCTGCTGCTTCTTGCTAGTTCATGCGACTACACCCATGCCAAGATTGAAAACATATTGAAAGGTGGATTTTCTATCATGAATAAAACCTGCCCAATATGAATCTACAAATCCAACCAGCCTAGGATCTTTGCTTTTGTTGTATAAAATGCCAAAGTCAAGTGTCCCTTTCACATATCTCAACATCCTCTTCATTGCAATCCACTTTTCTAAATTTGGTGTTGTCATGAATCTAGAAACAAAACTCACAACATAGCTCAAATAAAATCTAGTGGTTGTATGATATACAAGGATGACCACTAGTTGCTTATATGCTAACTCATTGACTACCTTAGAGCCAGTTTTGGATGAAACTTTCAGCCCTTTCTCCATAGGTGTTAATGAAAGTTTGCAATTTGTCATTCTAAATTTTTCGAGCAAACTCTTGGCATATTTGGACTAAGAAATAAAAATATTGCCACCTGTTTTCCAAACTTCTACACCTAGTCAGTAATGTAGGAGGCCTAAATTGATCATGTCAAAAGCCTTACAAATATTAGATTTTATTTTTTCAATAGCACTTGTCTCACTACCTGTAATAATGATATCATCCATATATATGATGAGAAGAATGATATCATTACCCACACTTTTGACATATAGATTGGCATCTAAAGGACCACTAAAATCTTTGTTCAACCAAATATTTGTTGATTTGATGTACCATGCAATGGGATCCTGCTTAAAGCAATATAGAGCTTTCTTCAATCTACATACAATATGCTCCTTCCTTACAACCTAAGAACCTCGTGGTTGAGTCATGTACACTTCTTCCTCCAAATACCCATTGAGGAAGACACTTTTTATGTCTATTTGATGGGTTTTCCAGCCAAACTGAGCTACCATAGCTAGAACCAATCGGATGGTGCTCATCTTTGTTGTAGGAGCAAAGGTTTCCTTGTGGTCAATGACCTTTCTCTATGAAAACCCTTTAGCAACGAACCTAGCTTTTTACTTGTCAACTATACCATTTCCCTTGCACTTGACCTTGCACACCCGTTTGCAACCAATGGCTTTCTTCCCTGATGGAAAATCTAAAAGATCCCAAGTCTCATTCTTCGTAAGACTCTTGTTTGGTTACCATGGACTTTTCCCATTCAGGTTTTTCTTTTGCCTTAGCAAACACCTATGGTTTATACACTCCTTGAATATTGGCCATGAGAGAAAAGTTGATTGTATTTGTCTTTCTCTAGCCTCTTAATGATCTACCTTCAATCATTTCACTTACCCAAACATCTCCAATGGTGCTTTCCGACCACTTTGGTCTCCTCTTTGAAGACTCTACATCCAAATCAAGATTGTCATCATTACTTGGGCTTCCCATATTTATGTCATCCAAATGGTGATCCAAGTTACCATCAATGAAAATTGGGTCTATTGCCTCGTGCTATGAATTTTCCCATTCAAGTGGACCTTCCTGAAGTTGAATACCTAAATCCTTAGCCATAATAGTTAGTCTTTGGTAATCTAGAACTCTGGAGATGTTTGGAAAGGCCCTACTTCCTCATCAATCACAACATCTTTGTTGAAAGTCAAGCAATCAAAGTCAACATCAGTCAATCTATAGGCCTTATGATTGTCACTGTACCCTATAAGCATCAATTTCTTAACCTTAGGATCTAATTTCATTCACTTTTCATCTAGAATCTAGACATATACAATGGAACTGAAGATGTTAAAATGACTAATTTTCAGTTTCCTCCCAGACCATGCTTCCTCTGGTGTCTTCCATTTCACCACCTATGTGGGAGACCTGTTTAGCAAATAAACTATAGTATATATTGCATCAACCCAAAACCTCCTGAGAACAATTCTATTCTCCATCATATATTGGGCCATTTTCATTAAAGTATGGTTGTAATGTCCCCCTCTTAGCAGTGATCTTGGTGATGACCGTTAGCCTATTTCTGAGACCCGTAGGCTACTTGGAAGTGGAAATTAGGGTTTCCTATTCTGGTGGAGGTTGTTTAGTTTCTTCTAAAGATTGCCCTTGGAATTCTGGAGTTCTGTTTGTGGATTCTTTCTAGGTTTTCTGAGAGCTTTGCAACGGTACAGTTGGCATTTTATTCTGAGCAACTTCTTGGATTTACTATTTTTAGTAAATTATATTTCTGGCAGTGACCCTGTTGGCATCAGTACTCTTGGTTTTCCTCTTCAAGCAGTTCAGTTGGCAGTGTTTGATTTGGCTTTGGGATGCTTTTCTGGGAGAGATAAGTTATTTTAATAATGTTATATTTTAATATTTTGTCCCTTGACCTAGCCTATTGACTTTTAAGTTGTTTTAAAAGGTGGTCATCAAGGGTGGACGCCTCATCAAGGATTTAAATGAAATATTTCCAAAAATGATAAAGTGAACTAAGAAGAAAAGGGACGCCAACTTAGTGAGAAGGTGAGTCAACTTGGAAATTCAAAATATGTTGACTCCTTGGTTGTGGCGTACCTTCTAGAAGCTTCTAGGGTGCTCCTCACAAGTTATAAAAGGAGTTGCTTCTCTTCATGTTTTTCATCTTGAGTTTATTGCAAAGTTATGCTGGCGGAATGGTGACTGAGTGCTTCAGGGAAGGCATACCCCCTAGCTAGGCTTGGCTTCTTGCTTGAAAGATAGCAACTAGTTAAGATAGGATTGTCCATGGTCTTTGAGTTGAGTTTTGAGCATATTGTAGTTGATTTTTTCGCATTTTACCAATTTTACAAAGTTGTTGATTCTACTCAGCTGATTGTAGTTTTTAATCACATCTTGCAAAATAAAAATAGCATTGTTTTGGGTGTTGTGCCTATTGGTTTCCTTGCTGGGGGCGACCCTTCATGTCAAATCTTAGAATTTATTGACAAGTGTAGAATTTTAAAAGGCAAAATCGCCCTTCTTAGAGGGTCATACTTTTTCTGTAAGTGCGTTGATTTCCGTGCAAAATAAATAGGGGTTGTTTGAGTTGGTTTTGTGTCTTGTCTTGGTCGCCATCCATGTTAGAGCATTATGCATCTTATCTCATGTCAATTGGTTGGGTTTTGAGCAAGTTATGAGCGATTTAATGAGGTTACAGGTTGCTGGTCTGTGCAATTTCAGTCACTGTCACAGTCATATCAAATTATGAGAAGTCATCTCTTGAGTGAGCTTGAGTCTAGGGGGTCAAGATTGAGTATGGGGGAGTTTCTTTACGTTTTTGCGGCATTGTATGATTTCTAATCCTGTGTTTTTGACAGGTTCTCTATCATATTGAAAGTTGAACAATAGTACTATTAGCAATTTTTCTCTTTTATCTAGCTCTTGCGATTCCCATGACTATGGAAGAGACTAGCTTCATTTCAATCTATAGTTTCAGGTTTCCCCTTCTTGCATCACTCGTTGAACAAGTGGAAGAGGCTGGCTTGCCGCCTATTTCTTTACTGTATTGCATTATTCATCATATTGTTGATCGGTTGAGCTGTCAACATGCTCCCGCTGAATAAGTGGTTGAGTTACATCTTTAAATTCAGTAATGTACTTTCCATTTCAGTCCTCCTGCTGAACAAGTGCCAGAGTTGATTGTACTTTCTTTCTATTACTCTTCCAGTAGTTTCAGTTATGCTAACGATCCCCTTTCGAGTATGCTCTCAACCTTGCCCGTATTGGGATCTGGGTTGATCAGAGGAAAGGGTTCCCTTTAGTTGGATTGAGATTTCATTAACGTTAACGAGTGAATTTAGTTGTGAAAAATTAAAAAAATTGCCCAGTATATTTCAATGGTATCAGAGCCATGATTCTGCCAACCTATGTTCAACAGAGTTCAGTTACCGATTAGTGACAGAGCCCACAAGTACTACACCAGAAGTTAGGGGGGAAATCTGTAGTATCAGTTTTCGTCTACACCAGAGGCAGATACTTTCTCAGAGGCACTCAGAGAAACTGGGAAAGCAGTTGACAGAGGTAAAACAGTTGAAGAGATGGCAGACAGTCATAAGCAGGCTACAGATGAGAGAGATGATAGAATAGAGAAGTTTGAGGGGATGATTGACTTGATGTCCCACTTACTTGCAAGAATTGATCAGCAGGCTGCAAATAATCCATCCCATAACCAAAACAACACTATTGGTGAAAATAGTGGAGTTAATGGGAACAATGGTAGTGGGAGAGACAGAACCATTGGCCAGCATGAAACCACGTCTAGAGGATCAACCACTAGGCCACTTTTTCCTACATTCACGCAAAGAGAAGGGCCACAAGTTGAAGCTGCAACAAATTTTGCAGATGATGCCAAATAGGCTTACTTGGAGTATGCCTCCTTCCCTCCTGATCTTAGGGAACAGTGGACTTTTGATCAATTCATGAATCAAAGGAACCGGAGGAATGGTGGAAGAACTGAATACAAAGCTCCTATGGGTCCTAAAACGGATTACCAACAAGCTCTCGGGAAGGTGTCCTTGGCCCACTTCGATGGAGATGATACATGCACAGCTAGGGCATGGGTACAAAAGCTGGATAACTAGCTATCCTTCAAACCTATGGCGGAGGAGGACGCAATTAAATTCGCCACCCTACACTTGGAAGGTGCTGCCCATGAGTGGCGGTATCATGGTTTGGTCACCCTTGACCACAACCTAATTAGAACGTATGAGGAATTCACCAACAAGTTGATCAACAGATTTGACACTAAGGATCCTAAGGTGAAATTCAAGGAGCTTGCTCAGCTAAAACAACATGGTTCATTGGAATCATACATTGGAGATTTCCAAAGGCTTTCTGTGATGGTGCCCAACATCACTGAAAGAAGATTAGTGGTGTTGTTTTCTGAAGGACTAATGGAACCATTGAAGGGATGGGTCAAGGCTTTTGACCCACCAAGCCTTGAAGAATCCATCAAGAAGGCTAGAAACATGGAGTTGTCCGCACTTAGGCCAAAGTTTCCATCCAATCCTTTTCCTCATAGACAAGACAAAAAGGCATCCTTCAAATCAGCATAAGAAGTTTCCTCTTAGGTTGGATGATGATGCTCGGGAAAAGCTTAGAAAAGAGGGGAAATGTTACACATGTAAAGAACCTTGGTCAAAGGGACACAAATGCTATGGAAGAGGCCGTTCTAACCATATGGAGGCCTATTTTGATTACGGATCAGAATCTGATCACTTAGAGCAGCACTCAAAACTTGTTGAAAGTGATGAAGAACGAGAGCTAGAAGAGGCGGAAGAAGAGCAAGGGGTTGAGGGCACCTTTGCCCAACTTTCAAGTTTCCAAAAGAACGAGTCTTTCAAAGTTCGTGGCTTGATTGGGAAGCATCATGTAGTTGCCTTGATTGATACTAAAGTAACACACAACTTCATTGATGAAGGAGTGGTTGCAAAGAGGGAACTCAAGACAGAAGAATTTGAAGGCTTCAAAGTTATGGTGGCTGACGGGTTCCACATTTCTTGCACTCACAAAGTTACCAACATGTCCTTGCAGTTGGGTAACCATGAAGTCAAAGACGACTTCTATTTTGTTAGCATTGGAGACACGGATGTCGTTCTTGGCATTCAATGGCTGCAATCTCTTGGAGAGATATCTCTGAACCTACATGTTAGAATATATTATTCTCTTTTTATTTAATGGTCAATGTAAAGTTATGTTTAGTCTAATATACTGTTTATACAGTATCAAGTAGGTTAGTTAGGTAGATATCATTAATATCTACAGTGCTTCATGCACTTCTATATATTGTAACCTTTTTTATGTTAATGAATGACTTTTAAACCATTTACATGGTATCAGAGTGAACTAGGGTTTCTGGGAATTTTCGTGGGCTTTTTCATAGCTGTAATTCGAAATTCATGGGCTCTTGATTTTTCGTGGCTCCTTGGTCTGGGAAAATTCGAAGGTTTTTTTGTTGATATTTTCGTGGGTTTCTTCCCACAGAAAATCAAAACCCTTTTCCTTAAAATCGTGGCTTCTCTGTTTAAAGATTTTCGTGCTCCTGTTACAAGCAAAAACGCAGGTATTTGTGCCCTAGGGCCGCGTTTTTTTCGTGCCTTCTTTTGTCTGAGCGCGTCCACACGTTTTCTAAGCGCCGTTTTTTTTCTCAGGCCCGCGCGACCTCTGCTGGGCGCGTTTCTTTTCTCTGGCACGCACGTTTTTTCGTTGCTGCAGGTCGCGATTTGTTCACCTAGGCGTCTCTGTGCCTGTGAGTGGATTTCCACAGACCGCGCGACTCCTTCTGGGCGTGTTTTGTCCCACTTCTGCAAGTAAGGACGCGCTTTTTACCTTGTTTTAGACGCGTTTCTTCTATCTTTGGCTGCGGGTTTTGAGCTCGGTGAAGGACGTTTTTTTTTATCTCCTTGCTCCCATGATTGGTCGCCCCTCTGCTCAGCTTCAGATTGCCACATTTTTCGTGGAGTTTCCAGCTGGTTTTTCTGCATTTTCTGGTATTTTAATGGCGACCTAGGGTTTCCAAAAATTTCGACTAGGGTTTTGAACCCTCAGATCAAGTCAAAAAATTATTTTTATTGCAGATTCCTTCTGGGTTTTGCGCGATCTCAACTGGGTTGTGACTAGATTTTTTTGGGTACCTCGTTTTTCGTGCCTCAAAATTTGTGTTGTCAAAATTTTCTGGTTATTCTTCCATCCTTCTGGGTTTTTATTTATCTTTTCTGGGTTTTCAGTAAAACCTCAAAATCCGTGTTCGAGATTCTGTATTTCTATTTTCTTTGCATTATCTTGCCTTCACCTGTTTGATCGCAAGGTATGTGATGGCATCTCTCACGAACATAATGCTCGAAAGCAGCCAGAAGTTCAATGGGAAGAATTACAACACCTGGAAGCAGTGCATGCTGACGATCTTTGAATATCGTTGTCTCAATCAGGTCGTCTTGGGGACCTCACCTCGACTCACTGTAGCCGGAAAGGATCAAGACAAATGGGATGAACGCAACCGAGAAGCCGTCATGCTCATCAAGCTTTCAGTCACTGACGACCAACTACCACAAATGCCGTCAGGCAAAACAGCTGCTGAGGTATGGACAACCCTGAAGGATCTCCATGAAACGTCAGATAAGAGTCGTGCATTTTTTCTTAAGAACATGCTTTTTTCAATAATGATGGACGAAAAGCACACCACTCTTCAAGAGCATCTGACAAGAATCATAGAGATTCGAGACCAGCTGGAAGCCATTGGACGAAAGATGGAGGAAGAGGACATGGTCGTCATTACTCTTAAGAGTTTGCCAAAGTCTTACGAGCATTTCATTGAGATGCTCAATATTACTTCAACAAATGTTGACTTGAAGTTTCCAGACTTGTGTAACAAGCTTCTACAACAGGATCATTGGAGACAGCAGTTTGGAAGCAGTGCCAGTTCATCCTCCATAGAGCAGGCGTTCTCTGCCAAATCTTCTGCTAAGAACAAAGGGAAGGCTCAATCTTCTCAGCCGAAAGGCTCTGGTTCTTCTCAAGACAACAAGAAGAAGAAGAACGTTCAGTGCAATTATTGTCACAAATACGGTCACATTAAGGCTGATTGTCGCACTCGGTTGGCTTCTGAACAAAAGAAGCAGGGAGGATCTCAACAGAAGGCACATGTCGCTGAGCACACTGAGCAGAAAGAGTCTACATTCTATGCGTTTATGGCCAAGAGAACTGCAGATCCGGTACATTCTTCTGCCTGGTATATCGATTCAGGGGCATCGCGGCAGTTTACTCATCGTCGGGATTGGTTCACACAATTCGAACCCTTCTCAAATTCTGTCATTTTCAGAGGAGGAGAAGAGTACACAGTTGCTGGTAAGGGCACTGTCCAGATTCACTCAGGAGGAAGAAATCTACTCTTTCTCGATGTCTACTATGTTCCCGGCATGGAACATAATCTCCTCTCCGTCAGTCAGATCATGCGGCATTCTCCCCAGTTAGATGTTGTTTTCAGTTCGTCCACCTGCAGCATCGTTGATCGGGAGACTCGTACTACAATTGCTATGGGACTTGAGGATCACGGTCTATACAGACTTGCTGATTCTGGTGATTCTCAAGAGCACACTCTAGCAGCCCGAAGTACAACCATTAGCAAACTTTGGCATTAGCGTTATGGGCACTTGAATGTGCACTACCTCTCTTAGTTATCTCGGGAGGGTCTTGTTGCTAGTCTACCTGAGATCCAAACTAAAAATCATGGAGTTTGCGGCGCCTGTCAAGCTGGCAAGCAGCATCAGACACCGTTCTCAGATGGTGACTCTTGGCGAGCCTCCAAGGTACTTCAACTGGTTCATGCTGATGTATGTGGACCGATGAACACTCCTTCTATTACTGGGTCCAGGTACTTTTTATTGCTTGTTGATGATTTCAGTCGGAAAATGTGGGTGTATTTTTTGAAACATAAATCAAATGTGTTCAGCACATTTCAGCAGTTTAAAGCCTTAGTTGAGAAAGAATTGAGTTCTCACATTGTTACTCTAAGGTCAGATAATGGGGGGGGAGTTTTGTTCAACTGAGTTCTCTACTTTTTGTGCTGCACACGGCATTAAGCGCCAACTTACCACACCCTACACCCCTCAGCAGAATGGTGTCGTTGAACGTAGGAATCGCACCATTACCAAAATGGCTCGTTCTATGCTCGAGTACAGAAATGTACCTAAGAAATACTGGGCTGAAGCAGTCTACACTGCAGTCTACCTCCTGAATCGATCACCTACACAGGCCGTTAAGAAGATGACTCCAGAAGAAGCCTGGTCAGGACGTAAGCCTAAGGTGGGCCATCTAAAAGTCTTCGGTTCTACCGCTCATGTATGGATTCCAGACGCTAAGCGTACCAAGTTGGACTCCAAGAGCCAGACACTTATGTTTACTGGATACAGCGACAATCACAGAGCCTACTGGTTGGTCGATGTGGGGACAGATCGTCTCATATTCAGCCGTGATGTTGTGTTGATGAGACTACTGGTCCATTTGTCTCTACCACCAGTCCTGCGGATCAGCCTACGAAGGTTCCTGATGAGGGTGTTCGTCTTCCTCTTGGTTCCCATGATGGGAGGGCTTCAGAGTATTCTGACTCTGAAGATGAGGAGTCTACTGATCATGATCTCGCACCACCTGACTTTCCTCAGGACTCACCTCCAGATGACCTTGTTCCAGATATCCCCGGAGATGCTGTTACTCCTATTCCAGATGTTGGTACTTCTACTCGTCGGCCTAAGTGGTGGGCCAAGACAATCGGTGATCTTCATGATGATGAACTCATTGAGGGTAGATCAACTCGTAGCAAGAGCAAGCAGCAGTCCATAGTCAACTTCGCTCTTCTGGCCAACATCCACAGTATCTACGAGCCTCATACATATTCAGAGGCTAAAGGAATTCCAGAGTGGGAACAGGCTATGCAGACAGAATATCATAGTCTTCTGAAGAATCACACCTGGGTTCTTTCTGATCTTCCTCCTGGGAAGAAACCTATCAGTTGCAAATGGGTTTACAAGGTCAAGTATCATGCCGATGGTACTCTGGATAAATACAAGGCCAGATTGGTTGCTTGGGGATTCACACAGCAGGAGGGCATTGATTACGAGAAGACATTCACTCTGACTGCCAAGATGAGCACAATTCGTCTTCTTCTCGCTATTGCAGCCCAATTTGGATGGACAATTCATCAGATGGACGCCAAGAGTGCCTTCCTCAATGGTGATTTGCAGGAAGAAGTCTACATGACGCAACCTCCTGGTTTCAAGGTTGCTGGCAAAGAACATCAAGTATGTAGGCTCGTGAAAGCACTCTATGGACTGAAACAGGCTCCCCGTGCATGGTATATCAAGATTGATCAGTACTTGGTTGATCATGGTTTTCAACGCAGCCCTTCTGACACTAATATGTATGTCAAACACTCTGGTGATGATATTCTCTTTCTTGTTGTCTATGTTGATGACTTGATCATTATCGGCAATTCAACGCATTTGATTGCAGCAATCAAACAGGATTTGTGTCATGCTTTTGACATGACAGATTTGGGGCTTCTCCATTATTGTTTGGGTATTGAAGTTTGGCAGACCGCTGGTGGTATCTTTATCTCTCAGTCTAAATACGCTCGGAGTCTGCTTGACAAGTTTCAGATGCAGGACTGCAAACCTGCCTCCACACCTATGGAGAAGAGGCTGAATTTATCAGCCAACTCTGATTCACCTCCGGTCGATGAAACGACATTCAGGCAACTAGTGGGCAGTCTCATCTACCTCGCTGCCACTAGACCAGACATCAGTTTTGCAGTGAGCTACATCTCTCGCTTAATGACAGCTCCAAAAGCTGATCATTGGCTTGCAGCGAATCGAGTGCTGAGATATATTAAGGGCACTTCAGATTATGGCATTTTGTATGGCAGATGCACAGATCCAAAGTTGATTGGTTATACAGATTCAGATTGGGCAGGTTCAGTGGATGACAGAAAATCTACTTCTGGATATGTATTCAGTTTGGGTACAGGTGCTGAAACATGGACCAGCAAGAAGCAACAGGCAGTATCTCTTTCCTCGACAGAAGCTGAATATCGAGGAACCGTTAAAGCAGCATGTGAGGCAGTTTGGCTTCGTAGGATGCTTTCTGACATGCACATGTCACAAGCAGGACCTTCTCCCTTGTACACTGATAATCAAGGGGTGCTCAAATTGGCCAAAAATCTAGTCTTCCATGAACGTACCAAGCATGTTGAGCTTCATTGTCACTACATCCGCAAGCTGGTAGAAGACGGATCAGTTCAGCTGCAGTATGTTCCAACAGCGGATCAAACTGCAGACATTCTCACCAAGCCTCTGAGCCTGGATAAATTTGTAAAATTCAAAGGGCAACTTGGTGTTTTTGATGGATTGACCATTAAGGGAGGGTGTTAGAATATATTATTCTCTTTTTATTTAATGGTCAATGTAAAGTTATGTTTAGTCTAATATACTGTTTCTATAGTATCAAGTAGGTTAGTTAGGTTCAATTCGTGCTCACAAAAATAAGTAAGGTGTTTGCTGATCTACCCTCGGGACCACCTCCAGATAGGGGGTTTGAGCATGTCATTGAGCAAAAGGAAGGGGCCAAACCAGTTATCACAACACCATACAAATATCCTAAGAAACAAAAAAATGAAATTGAGAAGAACATAAAAGAACTTTTGGAGATGGGTTTCATTCGCCCAAGCAAAAGTCCCTTCGCTTCAGCAGTCGTCCTTGTGAAGAAGAAGGATGGCACCATCCACATGTGTGTAGATTATCGTGCCTTGAACCAAAGCACCATCAAGAATCGGTACCCCATTCCCAGAATAGATGAGCTCATCGATGAGCTGCATGGTGCCAAGTTTTTCTCAAAAATTGACTTGAGGTCAAGGTATTATCAGATTCGGATGAGGGGGTCAGATGTTGAGAAGACGACATTTTGAATGCCACTATGGTCACTTTGAGTTCTTAGTCATGCCATTTGGGTTGACTAATTCTCCGACCACCTTTCAATCTTGTATGAACAAAACTTTCCAAAAACAATTGAGGAAGTTTGTGTTGATATTCTTTGACGACATCCTCATTTACAACAAGACTTGGGAGGAACACCTCAAGCACTTGGAGGAAGTGCTTAGTATCCTTCAGACAGAAAGCTTTTTTGCGAAGGAATCCAAGTGTGAATTTGGTATGGGAGAGCTGCTCTACCTTGGCCACATCATCAGTGCAAAAAGAGTAAGAGTTGGTCCAGAAAAGATCAGGTCAATCGTGGATTGGCCAACTCTAGAAAATCTAACTCATTTGAGAGGGTTCTTGGGTCTATGCGGTTTTTACAGGAGGTTTGTGAAGGGCTACTCTCAGAGTGTTGCTCCCCTTACTGATCTAACCAAAAAGGGAGCATTCTTGTGGTCAAAAAAGGCACAAGTTGTCTTTGATAAGTTCAAAAGGATCATGAGTTCTTGTCCGGTTTTGGCCATACCGGATTTCTCCAAGCCCTTTGAGCTGCAATGCGATGCTTCGGGAGAAGGAGTTGGTGCTGTTTTGATGCAAGAAAAGCACCCCATTGTGTTTGAAAGCAAAAAGTTAAGAGGTATTGAAAGGACATACTCTATTTATGACAAGGAAATGCTTGCAATCATGCATGCATTAGCCAAGTTCAGACAATACTTGGTGGGAAGCAAGTTTGTTGTCAAGACCGATCACAATAGTCTCAAACACTTCATGCATCAGAAGGACTTGAACGAAAGACAACAAAAGTGGGTAAGCTTCAAGCTTACGATTTCGACATTGAGTATGTCAAGGGGAAGAATAACGTTGTGGCTGATGCCTTATCTCGGAGGCCTCATTTGAGCTCATTGTGTGAGCTTACTGCTGATTGGAGAGAGTTGTTGCTTGCTGATTATGCCAAAAATCAGTTTACAACCAGCATTATTGAAGGTACTTTTCATGATGAAAAGTACAAGGTGGTTGATGGATTGATACATTACAAAGATCGGATCTTCTTGGTGGCCGATTCTAAGCTCAAAAAAAAAGTATTGCAAACTTTCCATGACATTCCACTTGCTGGTCACCAAGGGCACTTTAAAACTTACCGGCAGATCTGTGAAAGGTTTTCATGGAAGGGGTTGAAGAATGAGGTTTTGAGCTACATCAAAGAATGTCATAATTGCCAAATGAACAAGAATGAGCACACATACCCCGCTGGACTGTTGCAGCCCCTACCCATTCCCAATAAAAAATGGGAAAGCATCTCAATGGATTTCATCACGGGGTTGCCCAAAACACAAGGGAAAGATTGTATCTACGTGGTGGTGGATAGATTAATGAAATTTGCTCATTTTTTTGCCATCACTAGTTCATTTACAGCAACCCAGATTGCTGAGTTGTTTTTTCATGAGGTGTTTAGGTTGGATGGCTTGCCAAAGAACATTGTGAGTCATAGGGACAGCAAGTTCCTAAGCACCTTTTGGCAAGAATTTTTCAGGTTGAGTGGTATAGTGCTTACCCCGAGCACTAGTTATCACCCCCAAACCGATCGGCAAACAAAGATTGTGAACAAGTGGTTGGAAGGTTATCTTAAGAACTATGTTTCAAAACAGCAGAAGGCTTGGGTCGGATGGCTTCATTTGGGGGAATACTGTTATAATTCATCCTATCACATGTCTATTAGGATGTCTCCATTCAAAGCCCTCTATGGTTATGAGGCTACTAGCTTTGCCGATTTGGTGTTTGGGGATAGTAAGGCACCTCAAGCCAAAGATATGTTGCAGAAAAGTCAAGATATTTTGAAATCATTGAAGAACAACACTCAGATAGCACAGAATCAGCAAAAGTTGTACACTGATCAGCGGCGTGTTGAGCGCTCTTTCGAGGTGGGGGACATGGTTTATCTTTGTCTTCAGCCTTACAAATAATCTACTCTTAAAAAGAGTGGGGTTGAGAAGCTCAAACCCTGTTTCTATGGGCCATTCAGGGTCATCAGAAGGATCGGAGCAATGGCCTATGAGTTGGAATTACCAGCTAGCAACAAGGTACACAATGTCTTTCATGTGTCTCGCCTCAAGAAGGCGTTGGGGCACAATGTTGTTGCTTCATCAAATTTACCCCCTTTGGATGAGGAGGGGCAGTTGGTGCTAGTTCCTGAAGAGATTATCAATTCCAGAGAACGTTCTTTGAGGAGAAGGACAATCAAAGAATACTTGGTGAAGTGGAAAAATTTGGCCTTCGAGGATGCAACTTGGGAGAACGAGGAGATTTTGCAGCATCCTGGTTTGCAATTGCTTGTGGACAAGCAATTTTGGGAAAGGCGGACTATAATGTCCCCCTCTTAGCAGTGATCTTGGTGATGATCGTTAGCCTATTTCTAAGACCGTAGGCTACTCGGAAGTGGAAATTAGGGTTTCCTATTCTAGTGGACGTTGTTTAGCTTCTTCTGAAGATTGCCCTTGGAGTTCCGAAGTTCTGTTTGTGGATTCTTTCTGGGTTTTCTGAGCGCTTCTTAATGGTATAGCTGGCATTTTATTCTAAGCAACTTCTTGAATTTACTATTTTTAGTAAATTCTATTTATGGCAATGACCTTGTTGCCATCAGTACTCTTGGCTTTCCTCTTCAAGCAGTTCAGTTGGCAGTGCTTGATTTGGCTTTGGGATGCTTTTCTGGGAGAGATAAGTTATTTTAACATTTTGTCCCTTGGCCTAGCCTATTGACTTTTAAGTTGTTTTAAAAGGTGGTCATCAAGGGTGGACGCCTCATCAAGGATTTAAGTGAAATATTTCCAAAAATGATAAAGTGAACTAAGGAGAAAAGGGATGCCAACTTGAAGAGGGTGAATTGTTTTAAAATAATGAAATATTTCATTAAAAGAAAAGGGATGCCAACTTAGTGAGAAGGTGAGTCAACTTGGAAATTCAAAATATGTTGACTCCTTGGTTGTGGCGTACCTTCTAGAAGCTTCTAGGGTGCTCCTCACAAGTTATAAAAGGAGTTGCTTCTCTTCATGTTTTTCATCTTAAGTTTATTGCAAAGTTATGCTGGCAGAATGGTGACTGAATGCTTCGGGGAAGGCATACCCCCTAGCTAGGCTTGGCTTCTTGCTTGAAAGATAACAACTAGTTAAGATAGGATTGTCCATGGTCTTTGAGTTGAGTTTTGAGCATATTGTAGTTGATTTTTTTGAGTTTTACTAGTTTTATAGAGTTGCTGATTCTGCTCAGCTGATTGTAGTTTTTAATCACATCTTGCAAAATAAAAATAGTATTGTTCTGGGTGTTGTGCCTATTGGTTTCCTTGCTAGGGGCGACCCTTCATGTCAAATCTCAGAATTTATTCACAAGTGTGGAATTTTAAAAGGAAAAATCGCCCTTCTTAGAGGGTTGTACTTTTTTGTAAGTGCTTTGATTTCCGTGCAAAATAAATAAGGGTTGTTTGAGTTGGTTTTTGTGTTTTGTCTTGGTCGCCATCCATGTTAGAGCATTATGCATCTTATCTCATGTCAATTGGTTGGGTTTTGAGCAAGTTATGAGCGATTTAGTGAGGTTATAGGTTGCTGGTTTCTGCGATTTCAGTCATTGTCACAGTCATATCAGATTATGAGAAGTCATCTCTTGAGTGAGCTTGAGTCTAGGGGGTCAAGATTGAGTATGAGGGAGTTTCTTTACCATTTTGCAGCATTGTATGATTTCTAATCTTGTGTTCTTGGCAGGTTCTCTATCACATTGTAAGATGAATAGTAGTACTGTCAGCAATTCTCCTCTTTTATCTACCTCTTGCAATTCCCATGATTGTGGAAGAGACTGGCTTCATTTCAGTCTATAGTTTCAAGTTTCCGCTTCTTGCATCACCCGCTGAACAAGTGGAAGAGGCTGGCTTGCCGCCTATTTCTTTACTGTATTGCATTATTCATCATATTGTTGATCGGCTGAGCCGTCAACATGCTCTCGCTGAATAAGTGGTCGAGTTGCATCTTTAAATTCAGTAATGTACTTTCCATTTCAGTTCTCCCATTGAACAAGTGGTAGAGTTGATTGTACTTTCTTTCTATTACTCTTCCACCAGTTTCAATTACGCTAACGATCCCCTTTCGAGTATGCTCTCAACCTTGCCTACATTGGGATCTGGGTTGATCAGAGGAAAGGGTTCCTTTCAGTTGGATTGAGATTTCATTAACGTTAATGGGTGAATTTAGTTGTGAAAAATTACAAAAATTGCCCGGTATATTTCAATGGTTTTGTCTCTCAACTACTCCATTCTCTTGTGGAGTGTAAGGTGTGGTAAATTGTCTTTTGATGCCATGTTTACCACAAAAGTTGTTAAATTCTTTGGAATAGAATTTACAACCTGGCATTTTTTCTACTAATGGTTTGAGCTTTTGAAAGTTATTAAACACCTTGGATTTTAATTTCAGAGAATATACTCACACTTTTTGTAATGTCCCATTTTTTATGATATTGAGAGAGTAATATTATTTAATTCCCAAAAGATTATAATTATCATAAAGGAGAATTAAATAACTTATTTATTATTATTACCTAAAGTTAATTAAAAGGTAATAATTAAATAATTTATAAAGTGACTTTAGGGGATTAAGATTAATTAAAGTCACTTAATAAATGTTGATAACCGCACAAAACTATCAATTAATATTATAAAAGGAGCTTTGGTTTTGGGGAAAAGGGGGCATGATTAATATTTTCTCTTTAGTATTAATTTGAGAGTTTCTCAAATTTGTTTCTCAGCATGAATGTCTGGGAAAACCATTTTCGGCAATGAAACCATCTGCCCTAGATGGTCTTGGAAGAATCAGTCAAATTCTTCAGTTGGATTACACTGAAGTTTACATTTGATATTGCATATTATTATCTTTCTGGCTAGTCGATGCTATTATCAGAACAAAAGTTGATGCACAATCTGTCATGCACCCCCGCTATACATCCTAATCAAATCTTCCCTTGGCTAAAGGCAATCGCTGGTCAAGGAAATAAAAGAGGGGCGACCAAGGTAAATGCAGCGATTCCTAAATGTGATGATTCCCAAATGCAACAATTCACCAAAGATTAAATAATTACCAAGGCAAAGAGTTAAGGCTGCGAATGGTTTAAGGAAGAGAATAAGACAATACATATAGGACGAAATAAGAATAAGACAAAAGGTGGCTGAAAGAGACACAACTATAGTCCAAAAGAGGCAGCGATTAGTTACAAAGAATAATAATGGTAGAAATTAAAAGGGAACAATAAGATAATGAAAGGACATTACGTTCCAAAGATGCCTCTTCACTCAGTCGTGAGGATATAAAGGGAAGCATACTCAGCAAAAGATAAGAGGGGAGAGAGCAGGAATAAAATAAATAGTTCTTGAGCATGGCAAGGAAATGGGGACATGAAGAAAATAAGAATAGGCTCAGGCAGATCAAGGAAGGAATGTAATCCGACTGGGAAGGCAGATTGAAGACAAAGAATAAGGAATCGACAATTATATATATTGGGAAGTAAGTCTAAAATAATTATATATATATGCATATATTCATGCAAAGGTAATTATTGTAAATCAATTTGGAATAATTATATATATATATATACAATTATGTAATAATGATGCTTGCAACAATTATTGAGTTTTATAAGTTGTTATGTTTCTTTAATACAAATATGGATAATAGATTCTTAGGTGTTTGATTTACACTAACAATATCTTCTGAGTATTAAGGACAAATCGATTAGAGAAAAGGAAGATCAGACTAGCGATCACAGAGGAACTCATCTAGTCCATCACAGAAGGTTGTTATTATCAAATATATATATATAATCAAGGGTATATCAGATATTTTTTGCCATTCATTGCTTTACATATGTATATATCTTGCTTATGGATAATAAATAATATCTTAGTATATGTCTTATGATAGAATATGTGATCTACTTGAGTGTCTAAAACCGACCTTGTGGGAAGGGCTTAAGGTGAACTGCTAAGAGCCAAAAGAGCCCACTTACGACCTCTGCCCAATTCCTCAAGAAGGAAGTGCTTGAGGTGGAGTGGTAAGAGCCAAAAGAGCCCACTTGCAACCTCTGCCCAAACCCACAAGATGGAAAGTGTCTTTAGGGGGTTGAGACATTGATGGGGAAAGCAGATACAAGTCGCCAAGGGGGAGGGTTGTAGTATACACCCTCTTAGGCTTGGTATATGGCTTCAGACAGACCCATCATGTCCCTTCTCCCAAAATCCTAATATGTTTGCATTGTTGATAATCTATGGATGTGAAGTAATTGTCTAACTCTCATGAGCATATATATATATATATGCATATATTTTTCATATGGTGTTTGCAGGACTCAAACCCAATATTGCATTATTAAAGACATTTTAATTGGTAAGACGAATCCTAACCCTAGTTGCTGCAATTGGTGTTCAATAGGAAAATTCGAGGGAAAATCTGGAGAGGGACATTACAATGGTATCAGAGCATGTTCCTACCATCCTATGTACAAACCAACTCTAATTAGAATTAACTATTCAACCTTCTTAAGTAGGCCAATAATGCATTTCTATGCATGTGCCTTGCATGTATATACTTTGTATTTATGCATATACTTCATGAATTACATGCATGCTTCATGTATTCACGTGTATGCTTCCTGCTTCGTATCTCACATGTATTTATGTGTATAACCGCATGTATGCTTCTTGTGTATACTTTGTTTATTCACATGTATGCTTCATGCTTCCTATTTCATGTATTACGTGTATTCATGTGTATGCTTCATGCTTCCTATGTATACTTTATGTATTACGTGTATTCACGTGTATGCTTCATGTTTCCTATGTATACTTTATGTATTACGTGTATTCGCATGTATGCTTCATGCTTCTTGTGTATACTTTATGTATTACGTGTACTCATGCGTATACTTGGTGACTTACGAATACTTTGTGACTTACATGTATTGATGTATACCTTGTGCCTTACATGTATTCAAGTGTGTACATTGACTTATGTGTATTCAAGTGTATACTTTGTGCCTTACATGTATTCAAGTATATACTTTGTGACTTACTTTGTGCCTTACGTGTATTCAAGTGTATACTTTGCGACTTACATGTATTCAAGTGTATACTTGAAAATTTGAAATATCCCACCCCTAATAGGATATTTTCTTTCTGATTTCTTTGATTTTTTTTTTCAGTTTGGCATATTGGACATTTTATCAAACAATTTGCAAGCAAACTCACAATGATTTGATTTAGAAGTATTTTTCAGAATTTGATATTTTCAATTCATATAATATGTAAAGATTTGCATTTACAATTAATCATTACAATTAGCAAGCCAAAACTGATACATTCAAATCCCAATACATAAGCTCATTCAATGTTTTCCAAATGAGTCACGAACCCTCAATACTGATTTTTCTGATTATTAGCAACAGCAGCAATACATTTCAGACCCTCAGATATTCATATTGAACAATATTATTGAGCAGACTTATGAATATTAAGTTTTAACACTCAGAAATGCATAGCAACACTAGGAGATATACAACATATATTGAACTCATTTAAACAGCAGATTCATTATTCTGATTTATATTAGAATCTACAGGAAACTCATAACCGGACTCTCAAACCTGGAAATATGAGTCACTGTAATGTCCCCTTCTCAATAGCCACCTGGATATTATTTTTAGCCTTTATTTATTCCCGGAGGCTAAAAGGAGAACTAAGGGAATAATATTAAATTAATTATTTGTAAAGTTATCTCATCAAAATAAATCATAAAGATAGCTTTATATTTAAATAATTTAATAAAGTGACTAAAATAAAGTGTTATATTATAAAGTCACTTGAAGAATGAAATATTATATTTTTCTAGAAGCTTCTTGGAGGTGATTGTAAATTATTTATAAGGAGCTTATTGGAGACTAATTGTCATATCTTGAGTTTGCATATTCGCATATCTACATTGGTGAGGTTGAATTCTTAGCAGTTGCTTGAGGGTTTGAAGACTCTATGGTACCGGTTTTGGTTGTGCAATATCAACCCTAGTTGGATTGGAGTGGAGGATATTTCAGTCTTTCACATTGAGCAAATTTTGTTGCCAAGGGCCAAATTTGAGGAGGTCGATTTGAGCATATAGAGGCAGAATTTTGTAAATGGAGTTTACATCTTCAAGCCAATCGATTTTGCTGGATGAAGGACGATTTGGCAAGCATATTATTGGTGCGAATTTCATATACATAGCTGGTTCGATTTTCTTGAGTGCTGATAAGGAAATCGTGGCATTTTGGAGAAGTTGGGTGCACTTGCAAAAGGTGCGATTTTGTTCAAGACAGCAAGGAAAAATACAAATAAATACTTGTTGGGCAGCCTAGAAGCCAGGTGCAGCACTTTGGAGTGGATATTGTTGGTCTTTGAGGAGAATCAAATGTTTTTGTATTGCTGCTACATCAAATCAGGTTGTTATAAGGAGAAAATCTGTATTGGCATCATTTGTACTTCATTCCCAGCATTGTATCTCATTCATAATATCAAGTCGACGAAGTTGAAGTTTGGCTGCTAATTGTTTGACAAAATGTCTATGTACTATACTTTCATATCAGCTTATGTAGTTGCATGTTAAATGTTTGTTAAAATGTCTACCAGCTGTAGATGTCATTTTCAGTCATGTATATGCATTGAAAAATACAAAAATACCTTGCACTTCATCTTAACTCATTTGAGAGTTGTCTAGCATCAATTAGGAAGCATTTAAACTTCATTTGCATTCATCAAAAGCAATTCAAAACAAACTGAAACCCAAAACCAGCAAGACAGAAGGTTGCAAGAGAAGTGTTTGACAAAATACCTAAGGCAGAAAATCAGAGGTTTCTTATCAGATTTGGCAAGGTACTTTACAGTCGCTCTGAGTATGAGATGGCAAACTGGACACTACTTGACACTGGTAACTGGCCGCCTTGACTGATATTAGCTTGATGTAGCTTTGATTACTTCATTATCATAGACATCTAGCCTCCATTGACTCCCACGACCCGTAAGCTGTTGGTCACTTCCAGATTATGCGCCCAGTCTCAGAACCCCCACATTTGCTCTTATAAGGCTGATAACAGACTGTCCAAAGACAAATAAACACCCAGCAACAAGTGCCTGGCTCTAAAGGTCTCACGTTCTCACCAATATTAGAATATGTTTGAGATATGGCAGCATCAATAAATCATATTCTTTCAACTAAATAAATTGTGAATCCTATTAGAGAGGATACGCTGACTCAGCCTTAGAGTATTCAGAAATTTGTCTTTTTCAAGTTTGTCTCTGGCTCCTTCTTGACTACGTCGATCTCCAAAAACTGAGGTAGCATCTAAGCAGGACCCGATTTTCTACAAAGAAGGTGGCAATAGCTTTTAGGAAGAATATGATTTGAATCCATTGTTTGTCTTAACTAGGTAGATTCAATTTGTCTTATCTGGCAATCATCCTTTCTGCACTCCTGAGATTTTGTCTTTATACTGCTCCACGTCAGAAACACTTTCTAAGAGACCTGCGTCCACTTTTTTGATTTGTCTTTTCTAGCAGCTGCAATGTATTTTTGTCTTGATCCCATGTGGCTCCTTAGGGTAACATTAAATAATTCACACAACCAAATGCAAATATAAATCAACATCTGCAACCCTTCATTAATCTTTCAGAACCCTAAATATTAGATAGCGAACTCCACATAAAGAATACTTTTGATTTGCAATATTATTCAAACCCTTGTCTTTTTGGTATTCAGTAAATTATCGAACTCCTGATAAATTCTTCAAACCCTAGCTATGAAGCTTTTCCTGTAATTTCTTTGAAGCACAAGCACAATCCTTGAAATGGAATTCTCTGCAAGCTGGCTTAGGAGATCTCTTACTCCTATACCAAGTTGTTCTTCTTGAGGGGTTTCGTTCTCAAAAAGCTTGAGATTTTTCACTACCAGCAAACCCTTGCTAAAGCTCTTCACCAAATTTCTCTAAACAAGAATAATAATCATGAATGAATAGAATGAGCTTCAAATGCCCTTTTATAATACTCAATTTGCAATTGTCTTTCATTCCATTTACTTTCTCGCCTTTTTGGTGCACAACTTATAATATAGAGTATACTTTAAATCACTTATATCCCCTTTATAATAAAGTCCCTTTTTAAAATATTTTAATAATGCATAAAGTTAAATTATTTAATTTAACTTTATTATTTAATGTTATTAACATTAAATACATAGGACCAATATCACCCAATATAACTTCAGGATATAATTATGCCACCATGACAGATATAGAAACTTTGCCAGCCGACCATACCGATTACTTACGTATGTGTCAAATGGTCCTGAATGGCCTCCGAAAGATGCACCAAAAATAAACTAGGATGAAGAGCTGAAGGATAATTAAATAAGAACCAAAGGGTTTGATGAAGAGCCAAATATTTCCCTCAAAAGGGTCCCCTGAACACCCTGTTAGCCTACAAGGTTGGTAGACTAACCGTTGCCTAGGAAAAGGGGACATTACAATACTTTGCAACGTGCGTTATTCATGTGAATACTTTGTGACTTACGTGTATTCATGTGTATACTTTGTGACTTATATTCATGTGTATACCTTGCGACTTACGTGCATCTGTGTTACACGGGGATGCATCCCCTGCCCAAAAAGTCACTAAACCCATCCCCACCCATCCCGGGGACAGGAGGACGCAAAGGGGACGGTCCCCTGCCGTCCCTGAATTAGGAAAATTCTTAGGAAACGGTATGAAACGTTTTCTCATGGTTGGGAACGGTTCCATGTCCCCGGTACGGCTGGGGGACGTTGGAAACATCCCCCGTCGTATCGGGGACGACTAAATGTCCCCTACGGACAAGGAGCCTCCAAACATTAAAAACAATTAAAATTTCAATTTTTTAATATTTGTTTCTGCTTCTAAACATTGTGAGCGGGGCCCACCTTCACTACAACCCTAAATATTATTCTAAAATGCAAATCGAACATTAAAATGAGGATATTATTTTCGACTTGGCTGGAAAAGCGATGGCAAACCCAGTTTCATGCATAGAAAAAAAATTGAATGACTTTAGGGCCAGTTCTCATCCAAAACGAATCTGACTCAGGTGTTTTTGGTTTAACAAAAGGCGCTTTTCGTAGGCGTTGAAGTATGTTTCTTCATTCTTCAAATTTCTCATGCCCAGGTCAAGTTCGTGGGTTTTTTTCTTGAGTTGAGTTGCAGCCTGCAAGTGCATTTTCAGATTTTCTTTGTGTTTGGGGCTTGGGGACGCCTACAGGAGCTGCAATTTCTCAATGACTAAATACTTCCAGGTTTGAGATTTCAAAATTTTTTTGCTTCTGTTGTATATAGAGCTAGATTACATTTTTATTTTTTTAATTTTTAATTTTTAATTTTTTTATTTTCATTTTTTGTTTTCAACTTTTCATTGATTTGGTATCATGTTTATAAACTTTCAGACTTTCAAGTTTCAAGTTCAACCAAAAGTAGTGACAACATACAAACTTTCAGTCTTTCATACTTTTAAAAATAAAAAAAGCCTTATAAAATGAGCAGCAATAGCAGTGGCATTGACAATCATGAGGGTAGCAACAGTGAAAATGAAGTTCAAGGAATGTCAATAGACCCTTCTTCTACCTCTAAAAATCCAACCCATGCTTCTTCAGACCATTTTGCATGCCCTATACCCACTCTTCAAAGGTTTGCAAAAGGCCCTTTCAACCGCAACAAACCATTGCGTCAGTTTGCCACAGATGTGATTGTCAACAAGAAGAAAAATTCAAGGGGCAGCAGGAAATGGCTTTGTCATGTTTGTGAATCTAATTACCATGAGAGCTATACTAGGATTAGAGGCCATCTAGTGGGTGACAGTGGAAAGGGTGTTAGAGTTTGCGAGAAAATAACATTGGAGCAGCAGCTTCAATTTGCAAAGTTGGTTGGACTAAGTGATGACCAGATCATTACCATTCAAAATAAAAAACGACCATTAGCTGATTTGCAAGCCTCTTCCAATGTATCAATTTCAGAGAGTTGTGATAGAGGGAAGAAGAAAGCAAGTAAAAAAACTTCAATCATGGGGCTAATTGTCATGTCCTCGAAATTGGAACTTTGAAATATAAAACATTGAAATAAACAAAATACATATTAAAATATTAGCCACTTCAAATTATTATAATTATAATTATCAAAAAATAATATTATAATTATAATTATTAAATATAACTTTATAAGTACTAAAATATAAATATTGTATTATAATCATTATAATATAGGAACATATAATATTTTAATATAAATAATTAAAATATAATATATTAACAAGATATATTATATAAAATATTATAATATAAATATATTTTAAGAGATATTATAAGATGATCGCAATATAAAGGGGAGCGAATTAGTAAATGGAGATAAGTCTCAATCATATAAGACAAAACACACATAAGACAAAAATTGTCTCATTAGATAAAGTTACCTTGATCGCATATGCTGCAACTTTGTGAAGAAATTTAATAAATGTGAAGTGATGCGATAAGCATAATAGTGCGATATGTTAGTAAGAAAACAAACTATCATAAAAGGCAATGATCAATAGTCATTTGACAAAAGGCTGTGATCCATGTAATAAGTGGTACGAATTGGAAAGAGGAAAGCAACGATTAGTATATTGTGTGCCCCTCTCAAAAAAGCACCTCCGTAGATAGGTATAAAGGTAAGCAATGCAAGTATTAGGAAGGCATCTAAGTCAGGAAATGCAGATCAGATATTCGGTAATAAAAGATCAGCAGAAGTAAAAACAGACCAACGATCAAGACAAGACAGATATAAATCAGGAGTAATGACAGTGTGGTGTATGTGTAATACATATTTAAAATATAGCCTGATATAGTATTTAATATATAAATATATCTTAAAGGTGATGACTGATTCATATAAGACAACAATGTCTTATGAATGAAATGATACCGTTTGATATATGAGGAGGAGTGGCCATGAGAAATAAGGAAGGTTTTTAGAAGCAGAATAAAGGTAAGTATTTTCTGAACTCCAAATGATTAATGGGTAAATATATTAAGTATTTATGGGTTAAAAAGTTAATCAGTCCAATACATTATGAATTTAGATGTTGCTGATTGGCAAACAAATTAGTAATTTAAATCATAGTTTGCAAACTCGGACTCACCGTGGACTCGGCAGCTCAAAAATAGGACTCGGGACTCGGGACAGACTCGAGAAAAGAATCGGCTAGGACTCGGCAAAAAAAATACTGTAGTTTTACCAAAAAAAAAGAACAAATTAATGCATTTAGAGAACATAAGAGCCTAATTTGATTATCAAACACTCATAATTCAAAGATTACACATGTCATATGATCATCAAACACTCAATAATTGAAATTTAATCATTCATAATTTCATACTACATAGTCATCAAATAATCATAGTTTCAATGTATAACAGCATCATCAAATATTCATAGCTCGTTCTCTTGGCTTCTTTCAACCTGAAATCAATTTGCAGACCTGAAATTCACAAAGTTGAATGTTAAAATGAAAGAAAAAATGAAAAAAAAACATGGATATTTAACCCATTTTAACTCCTAGCCATGCAGGAGAGTCCTGGGTCAGGACTCCCGAGTCCCGAGTCCTGGACTCGACTCCCGAGTCCCGACCCAGGACTCTCCTGGACTCGACTCCTGAGTCTGTGGCGAGTCGACTCGGCTGGCCAACGGACTCCCGAGTCCGCTGAGTCCGCAAGAGTTCGCAAACTATGATTTAAATAATAATTGATTCTTTATAAACATATTTAAATATATTATGATTGACAAATATATTTAAATATATTAGGATTGATGAATATATAATTGATGGTTGATAAATATATCTAAATAAGGATATTTGATACATACATTAGGCATGTGGATAATGAACATTTAAATAAATTATGTTCGATTATCCAATAATGATGCTTGCAGCAATTATTGTGTCTCAATGAGCTTTTATGACTTACCTTGAAGAATAGACTTCGGGCCAAAACAATTCCCTTTCGCTAGCACTCAACAAGGATAGGGAATTTATGGAGGGAAAGGTTGGTAATTCGATCCATTGAAGGACGGTCCCAAGATAGGTGGAACACCTTGAGGGAGTCCGATTTGAGAGCGTTCACACTCCCTTTGCACAATCAATCTACCATCCAAAGAGGTTAGGAAAGAGGAAACAAGGCAAAGATCTATTCTGATCAAGAGTAATAAGTCATATTAGATTATGTTAGCTATGCACTAGTTGATAACAATGCACTTCATTTATCTTATTCCATCAATTTTTCATTGCTATTTATCAAACAATCTTTAAAAATCAAAATTTTAATTTGTGCATTTTATGTCTCTAATATGGGGACATTACACTAATGAATACGCAAAAACATGAGCAAGTTGATGATGCAGTGGCCAAATTCTTTTATGCACATGCTCTTCCATTTCATTTCGCAAGGTCACCTTATTTCAAAACTATGGTGAAAGAAATATTGACAGTTGGACCCTCTTATGTCCCCCCTGGAGAACATAGATTGCGTACCTCCCTCCTTGACAAACAATATTCAAAATCTACCTCGTTGATGGAGGAGATGAGACAAACATGGCTTAGGACTGGTTGTTCCATTGTCATGGATGGGTGGACTGATATTCGACATAGGACACTCATTAATGTTATTGTTACATGCCCTGTTGGTTCATACTTTATTCGAGTTGTTGATTGTTTTGGGAAGCATAAGGATCCTGATTTTCAATTTGGCATTTTGAGGGAGGCCATAGAGGAGGTTGGGCCTTCTAATGTTGTGCAGTTTGTGACAGATTCAGTTTGTGTTTGAAAGCTAGCTGGTTTGATGATTGAGAGTGCTTACAAACATATTTTTTGGACTCCATGTTGTGTACATGCTTTGAATAATTTTGAAAGACATTGGAAAAATAGATTGGGTGAGGGCAGCAGTTGCAGAGGCTAGAAACATACAAATGTTTGTATGTAACCATCACACTTCACATGCACTATTCCAGTTTTATTCAAAGAAATAATTCCTCAAACCACTTGAGACTAGATATGCTAGCTACTATTTTGTTGGAGAGGATGTTGGAGGTCCAAGATGCTCTACAAGCCATGGTTGTTTGTGCAGATTGGAAAAGGTGAACTCTATCGAAGACAAATGAAGGCAAGGAAGTGAGAGATAGAGTACTTAATGAAACTTGGTGGGCCACTATCAAGTAAGAAATCTGAAAATTTAAATTGTTTTTGAATTTGTTACACTTTGTTTTACTTTGTAGTTTGTATTTTTAAAGGTCTAATATTTAATTTGTTGCTTGTATGTATATTTTCTCTTTCATATCACCAGCTGTGAGGGTAATTCGGTATGCAGATACAGACTCTCATAGCTTGGGAGAGATATATGAGACTTTTGATAGCATGCTTGACCAAATGAACCAAGTTATTCAACAAAAGGAACCTGAGTTGAGTTTTTATGAGGACCATATTAGGCCTATTGTGACAAAGAGGTGGAACACAATGAATACCCCTCTTCATATGCTTGCCTATGCTCTTAATCCGAAGTGTTATGTACCTAGACCTGGCCGAATGCTTCCTTATGAGGATGATGAGGTGATAGAGGGGCTTACAACAACCCTTCGTAAAATATATACCAATGAGCTAGCAACCATTATTAGAGAGAAATGGCTTATGTTTGTTGATCTTCAGGGTCCTACATTCAGCAAACCAGAGGCAAGGACAGATAGGGTCACCATTGCACAGAACAACCCCATTGGATGGTGGAAATTTCATGGGAAGGACACACCGGATTTGTAACAACTTGCCATTTGTTTGCTCTCATAGATTGCTAGTTCTTCTGCTACAGAGAGGAATTGGTCCACCTATGGCTTCATCCACTCCATTAAGAGGAACAAGCTTACTTCAAAACGAGCTGAGAAATTAGTTGCAGTTCATAGTGCCTTGAGACTTCAAGAACGACAGACTACTGAGTATCAGTAGACTCCAGCATCATGATGGGATGTTGATCTTGAGGATGTTAGGCAAATTGATGAGGATGAGGTGCAACCAGGATTGGTCAGGCTACCATTGGATGATCCACTCTTGCCAAAGGATGATAGTGACTCAGATAGTTCTGAGCCTTTTGATATTCATAGCCCGAATGAGGCTTAATTTCATAGACTGTTGGACAATGTATTTAGTATTTTGATTTTCATGTTTGAACTTTGAGACATTTGGATGCATGTTTGAAACATTTGGACATTGAATCTTGATAGACCATGGTTTTATATTGATGTTTGATATTGCTATGGTAAATTTTATATTATAATGCTTTAATGACATTTATTATGTTTTTATACTACTACTTGTTGTGACCTTTTTCACACATCACCCCATCCCAGATGGGGACACCCCCCTAATTTTTGCTCCATTCTGGTCTTTTGGCTTTTGTTAGTGTGTCTCTCTCTCTCTATCTCTGGTCCTTCCGAGGATGTCTTGCCGTTTGACCTGGGTTGAAGTATTGTTCAAGTCTGTGAAATTAGGGTTTTCATTAGTCAGGCTTATTAAAGGTCAAACTGAGTTGTAAAATTGAAATTCGAGCTTAGTGCAGCAGTCAGAAGACTTCCAGCAGGGTCCCACTAAATTTTCACTGTATTCCGGCAACTTACTATTTTTAGTAAGTATTTAATTTGGGGCTATTTTATCGAGATTTTGGAATTCTGTCAGTTCCACCACAGTCAGGCAGCTTCAAAATGCCTACGCGCGAAATTTGAATGGATTCTGACAACTGGCTATTTTTAGCAGTTAAGCCTTCAGAGGCTGTTTTCAGGATTTAAACGAGCAATTCTCCGGTGAGTGACAGGGGAATTGATCTGGGTTTTTGAAGACCTTCGCGATGATGTTACATGCAAACCGAGATGGTGACTTTCAGAGTTCAGCCTCCCGAGGCTATTTTTAGGGTTTGCATGCAAGAATTTTCAGTGCATGTTCAGATATTCCAAGTGGGTTTTGCGAGGCCTTCGCAATGATATGACATGCAAATGGATCGGGTCAGTTTTCAAGGACTTACTATTTTTAGCCAGTGCCAAAACTTTGACCAGTTTTCTAGGTTTTTCTGGGTTTTTTGAGATCCCACGGGCACTGTGACATGCAAACTCGCCCGACATCCGGGTGACCACTTTCCAAACACTTACTATAAATAGCAGTATCATCTCAACAACTACCCACCACTCCAACCCAGCAATCAGGTGCAATCAGGCACGATCAAGGACAGCCAGGAACAAATCGGAGCACATGCAGATCAGATTAGGGTTTCCTCTGCCACGTCTAAAAATAGATGAAGCAAAATGCAGAAATGACAGAACGAAGCACGCCACTGGAATCAGCATCCTTCAGGCTACCGGCTAGTAAAATTTGAACACGATCTGAATACTTACTATTTTTAGCAAGTCACCAAATGGCTAAAAATAGCACGTCCTCGTCAGGGAAAAGGTGTGAATGAGCCCCTTGCAGCATCAAGTACAAGTGGAACAAATTTCAAAGCAAACGGAGATACAAAATTGATCAATTCTAGGGTTTACTAAAAATAGCAAATGGCTAAAAATAGCATGTACGGTGTCAAATCAGGTATAAACGAGGTGATACAGGTCAGCGAGGGCACAAACACGCCAGTTCCAGCTCGGAACAGGGTGAAAATCAATGAAACCCTAATTTCTCCGAATTTGCTAAAAATAGAAAGCCAGGCTAGGGCATAAAGGGCGTTGGAAATTTTACAAACATAACTGATAGGCAAACACCTTCATATGCGCCTAGGAGGAATGAAAGCTTCAAAATTTTCTAAGTGTGAGATTTCCTTGAGCAAGGGCTATATGTGCCCAAGGAAGGTGAAAGGTCACCAAGAGGCATTGAAATTCTTCTAAGGCAAAGAGTTTTTCCCTCTCAGACCCCCATATGTGCCTAGGGAAGGTGAAAGGTCACCAAAAAAAAATGTAAAAAAATTCACTATGGACATAGCATTTTCCTCCTCACGGGCCAATATGCGCCCAAGGCAAAGAAACTTCCCTCTCCCATTGGCAAAATGCGCCTAAAGGAGCTGAAGAGCCACTCAAAGAGGGCGGAATTCCTTGACCACATAGTAAATGCGCCTAAGATGGAAGTCTACAAGGCAAAATGCGCCTAAAGAAGCTGAAGGGTCACCGAAAACACATCAAAAAATTCACTAAGGCAAAGAAGTTTCCTCCTAGCACTAGCAAATGCGCCCAAGGAAGGTCAAGAGTCATGTCTTAGGCGTGGGTTTTCCATCTCACATGAGGAAATGCGCTCAAGGATGAAATAGAAGTCTTACACCCCCATATGTGCCTAAAGGAGGTGAAAAGACACTTGAAAGGCGTGGGTTTTCCTTGACCACAATGAGATGCGCTTGGGAAATGGAAGTTGCTTGGCCTAAATGCGCCAAAGGGAGGTGAAGAGCCACTTGGTAGAGGTGCGTTCCTACACATGAATGAAGTGCGCTCAAGCATGGAAGCCAACACCCCCATATGCGCCAAGAGGAGGTGAAGGGACACTTGAAAGGGGTGGAATTCCTCCTAGCACTAGCAATGCGCCCAACATTAAAGTATGCTAGCCCATATGCGCCAGAAGGAGATGAAGGGTCATGTCCTAGGCGTGGGAATTTCTCTTCCCCATGGCATATGCGCCCAAGGTAAGGATGAAAGGTAAAACGGTGAAGGTGGAAGCTACACATGAAAATTCGCAAGGGATAAGGTGTTAGCCTCTAGGCGTGAAAATGCCTAAGGGGTAAAGGCAAAAGTTCCTACACATGAATGAAGTACGCCCCTCATGGGTAATTTTAAGTGAATTTTCTACGAATTTTTCCTAAAGCAAAAATAAAAAGTTGCCTAAAGAATAAAATGAAACTCATGACATATTCAAAAGCGCCCTCTAGAGATAAAATTTTAATTTTCAAAAATTCCTAAGGCATTTTCTTAAGGGAAAATAAATGAGGAATACGCCTAGAGGATGATGCCAGTTGCCAGAGGTACAAAAAATCTTCAGAGGAAAATTCTTTAGGGAAAATCAAGATAATTTGCCAAGGTTGAGAAGATCGAAATTGCAGGAGTGAAAGACATTCGGAAGGGGAAAAATAAACATTAGCCTTTTTATTATTTTAAATAATAAAAATTAAACGTACCCCTTCGTCCGGATACACATGAAAACAATGGATTTCAGGAAGATTTTTCTTCTGGGTATTGGACGTTTGCAATTCGGAAGTGATCCAGAGTTACTCCACGCCCCACTCACGTCGTTTCGATGGATATTTTGCCCAGTACCTATTTTTATAAAATTCCTAAGGCAAATTTAAGAAATTTCTCTAAGGCAAACGAATGAAATGGATGAGAAATTTCGCTAAGAAGTTTGAATTTGATAAATTTTGCCAAAATGCCTTAGCCAAACTTTTCGAAATTGTTCGAAGAAGTAAACGATTTAACATTTTAAGAAATCAAACGCAACGAGGCAGGCCTGTGCAGAGGTGATGAATTCATAATTCTAGAAGTCTGAGATTCTGATGCTTCAGACAACAAGTGTTACGACTGGAAAAGAGAGGGAAAATGAATTCAAAATATTTGCTAAGATTAGCCTCTGTAGGAATTCGCCCAAGCTATAAGTTTTGAAGTTCTCTTCATTTTTCTCTCGCAAGTTGCTGAAGAGCTGAAAGTGAGAAGTTTGAATTTGTGAGAAGAGCTGAAAGTTGCTGAGGATTTCGAATTTTTAGAGAGCTGGAGGTTGAAGATTTCGAATCCCTGAAGGACTGGAGTTGCTGAAGTACGAATTGCTGAAGTCACAAACTTGCTGGAGAAGTGCGACCTACCTTGTCAGGATTTCAAGTTGCTGAGAAGTGAGTTTCTAAATTGCTGCAATTGTGAGGAAGTTTGAATTTACCAAAGTGAAGTTGCTGAATGCTGAAGTGCGACTTGTGAAGAAAGTCTTAAGTTACTGAAAGTTGCTAGGTTAGGAAGAAAGTACGAACTTGAAGAAGGAAGTTTCAAATCTGCTGAAGGCGAATTGCTGCAGGCAAACATTTCCCAGCATCTGACATTGTGTTGCTGCAAGTAGAGAAACTTCTAAGAAAACCTTGAAGTAAACAGGCGCAGTTGAGGTTTGCAGCTGAAAGTGGCAAAGTGTTGCAGCCTTTTTATTTAAAAATCTGCTGGCACCCTCGGAAGTGATATTTTATTATTATGAAATCTTGTTTGTTGACTATCTTACCCTTTTTGCAGAATGGCCGAGTCAAGTAGAAGAGCTGCAGGCAAGAACGTCCACGCTGAGTCCAGACAGGCAGTAATCAAAAAATTAAGCAAGTCTTTCCTGCCAGAATCAAAGTTCACATCAAAGTTGGGCAGGCTAGCAGACACAAACCTAGGCTCGTTTAACCTGGAGGCGTTCAAAAGAAGGATAATGGGGACTGGAGGCCATCGTCCATCAGTGACTTCACATAGCATTGTCAGAAGTGGGTTATATGCAGCTGCAAATTTTCCACCAGCCATCCGGTGCCCGGAGCTAATTATGGAATGCTCTCACCTCTACGATTTAGAGAAGAGGACGATCGTTGCGCCAGATGGCAAGGTGCTGGCTAACCTGACACCACAAGCAATCGGAGAAGCATTCGGGATCCCCGCCCACGAGAAAATGATTTACAAAACGAAGGACAGGGCTGACAGAATGTATTCATCTACAACGGACTGGTGTGCTGATGTAATAAACACTAGGTGGATGATCAAGCCCAAACCAACTCGTACGAAGTTGCCCAAACAGATAATTTCCGAAGACTTGAAGCAAGAGTTTGGCGACCTGATTATGATGTTGAGTAGAGTTGGAGGGTGCCCCAAGCGTTCGTCTTTGAACCTTGGATGTTTTACTTTATCAACTTGGTACTGGAGGGCAAGGATTTGATGGATTGGGCACTGTTAATCAGTGATGGTCTACATGAGCAGCTCCGCAATGTGAGGAGGACTAAAACATTTTATATGGGCTCTTACCTCGTCTATATGCTGGCTCGCATGACAAGATACGGGGGGATCTCTTACAAAGAACCAATTGGTTGCGGTTCTCAGCAATTCAAAATATACGAGGCTTGTCCGCAGTTGCATTTGACAAGCACTACTAATTACAAAAGAGTCAACGATGCCTTTACTATGCACATCACGAGGACCTTGCAGCAAAGGACCCATCATAGAATATCGAGGGAGGCACAAGAAATGATTGAGAAATTTGGATATTGGTTTATCCAATTCCCAAAATTCACTTACATAAGGCTGCAGGGATTCTCTTCCTACCCATACAGGTTGCCCCGATATCCCACGAACAGGGTAGTGATGCTGGAAGTTTCTAGGCAACTAATTGCCTACGATAAGATCCAAAAGAAGAAGAAGAAGGGCGGACTTGGGTTCCCGATTGCTATGGGAAATTCAGACGAAGTATGCCCATCACTACAGGCAGCAAGGGAGGCAGAGGCGGAGCTCCAGTTCTTTCAGCTTTCTTACCATTCCAGCAGACACTACTACGATCCTCATAGAAATATCAGGTGGGTATTGACAGAGGAATTTAGGCACAAGGCACAAATAGAAGACTTTTGGGCAAGTGCAGTGGATGAGGTCGAAGTCAGAAAGAGGATGTTTTCCCGGATACCATTGGCAATGATCAGAGAGTGCGAGATTATTCCTGTACCAGATCAGATTGAGGAGGACATAAACGTTGTACAGGCTGATTACGACACAGTAAGAAACACGTCCTTGCCACTCCCAGATTGGTTAGAGCCAGAGATCACCGACTTGGATACACTTTGTATCCCAGTCCTGACATTTACACGGAGTTGGATAGAGAGACATGTCAGCCGACTAAAGGGAAGGTCAATCTCCCTTACCTACAATTTGATGGGAGACAGCAGGTTGCAGACAACTGATCCGAGGAGACGGAGTAATCCAACTCCAGAGCCTCGGGGAAAAGAGCCAGCCCGACCGGAGCCTGTGATAGTTGAAGAATCCTTGCACATGCCGGTTCGAACACATTCTCCAAGCATATAGGAAGTGTCCCTATTTGCTGATCAGAGGGAGAGGTTGCAGGCAGAACAGGCGGAACAGGCAGTACAAATAGAGAGCCAGCCACTTCGTAGGGAGTCCGTGGGCCAGAGCATCAACGTGCCCCGAGAGGATAATCAACAGGAGAACCGGCAGGAGACCGATGAAGGCACTGCCACAGATACTCAGTTTCAGCATGAGATTGAGGTAGCTCTCGAGGATGATGCTGCTTCCGATCGAGATGCCCAGAGCTCAAGAGACACTGAGCCCATAGATGATGATCAGCCTCGTCAGAACGAGGGCCATGAAGTAGAGGCCGAGGTAGAGCAACCTTTCATCATGACAGACACACGACAAGAGGTGCCAGACTGGCTGAGGGATAGGATGAGGCGTGATCCTGTGGATGAGACTGATCCTACAGTCGAGATGGAGGAATTGCTGCAAAGGATCAATGCACCTCCCACGAAGAAGAAGGCTAGGAAGTTTTCCAAAATATCCACAGATGAGGATGGATCCCGAACCTTGCATATGGCAATTCCACGGGAGGAATGTGATAGAGACAAGGCCGTTCCTGAGAACTATATTGTGACAACCATGGAACTAGGCCGCCCTACTGGGGCACAGGTGGTAGAGGAGTGCGATAATTCCTATTGGGCACTCAAGGACAGATTGTCCCATGTTGAGGGCAAGTACAAAAGGTTGAAGGTAGAGCATCGGACACTGATTGGCTACGTGCAGCACTTGTCCCGTCCTTGTGGGCAAGAGAAACCTGCAATCGAGCTCCCAGCTGAGTTTTCCAGGGAGTCAATCAGTGGATTAGAAGATTTAAGGAGAATGGCACAGCAGGCAGACACGTGGGTTGCCAGTGTGCGTACAGAGACAAGAAAGTTTATGGAAAATCTTGCACATGCCTATGGGCAAGCTTCCGATATTATGGCTAGAGTGGAGGCAGTTAACCATGCTTGGGGTGAGGCTCGCATCTATCAAACGAGAGTTGTTCTCCGTCTAGGGGCTTTGATGAGCATACCTCAACACACTTTGGTTGAGGAAGGTGTTATCCAGCAGGGAGATAGATACGACTTTGTCAGATGGTATTCTTCAGTAGTCACAGGCCGGGGATTCTATGATGCATCACAAGCAGATTCTGTCAGGGTCAGAAAGGCCATGACGAACATCTTAGATGGAGTCCTCAACACGTTGGAGGCAATCTTTGCTAGGAGGTTGACTTCTGAAGAGATAACTGCAGATGGACTAAAGGACAGATTGGCGCCATTCTTCTTTGAGGTGAAAACCTTCACTCAGGATGATTTTGAGAACACTGCCACGTTCTCCAGTATCATACAGAACACCCAGGATGCCCTTGTTGCCTGGAAGAAATCATGTGCCCGGCATGGGCAAACAGTTGCAGTTTTAGAGTTTCAGTTGGATCACATTCCTCCTATCTCCAATCAGGAAGTTGAGGAAGTATTAGCCAGGTTCACTAGATTTGCAGCCAGCGAGAAGGAGAAAGGAAACGCTCTTCTGGACGACGATCTGCTGTAGGAGGACGATGTGCATTGATTGCAGGTAGTGGGCCTGCAGAGGAGTGGAGAATATTCTGCACATTCATTGCCCCACTCTTCTCAGTGGCGGTTTTTAGGGCATAAACCCTAATTAGGGCATGGGTGGCTCAATCCGAGCCCTTTATTGTAATCAGATTTGAACCGTCCACTGGATTGGGTCTATTATAAAAGGGGTATCCCCCCTCATTTGTAATCATTAGAATTAGACTTCAGATCAGAGCTAGACTAAGATAGAGATTGATAAAGTAGAGCTAGGAGTTAGCTTAGTTGGAAAGGAAAGAAAGACTTTCCCTTTGAAAGTTTTTTGCAAAAGATTGTTGTGTAAAACTCTCATAATATAAAGATTTCATTGATTGGTGACTTCATTTTGTGTTGTGGGTAGTTGACGAGATCTTTTCGTCTTTCCAATTCGAATAGAGTAAAGTAAAGTAGATTTTGTTTCCATGCAGGTAGTGTTAATTATGGAATGCAGCATTGGTTTGAACATATCTCCCTATATCCATACCACTAGCGGGCTTGCTGACGGTAAGTCTGCCCTGCGTGGTCAACTGGAATTTCAGCACGTAACTTCGGTTGTGATTCGCGTGTCCACTTGCTTCGTGGTGAAGGGGTGTGCATGTTGAATCTCGATCTGAATATCTACCTATCCTTTGAAGATTGCATCGGCTTTGTCAGAGTTGTCCAAAGGGGAGACGATACAAAGTTTGGTTTGGAGATTGTTAAAGCTAGTTTTGCCTTCCATCCTTAGAAATAGATTGTAGGATTCCTATCCCTTTCCCTTTAATTCAGTATTTCCCGATCGATTCGAACATCAGAGCAATATCGTCAAAATCATTCATTGTTTCACTATGATTGAACAACTACGTAAGTCCCCTTGAAATAACTAGCATATACACATCAACCAACTGAGTCTATTCGCGATGAAAGGAACCTTGGAGTTGAACGCATGAACTTTCACGCAATCTTAGCATGCGGAATACTTTGATCAAGAGAGAATAGAGTGACCGTTGGACAACTTTATTCTGTGTTGATGTCGTCATAAAAAACACGTCAACACTACTCTCGCAATTTATTTATATATTGATATTGTTATTATCAATTATTAATTCATTGACATATCTCTCTCTCTTTCCCTCTCTCTGTCTATAATATATTAATAAAGTTTGAAAAAATCATATATATATATATATATATATATATATATATGTATGTATTTTGTATGTTGCCATCCCCTACCGTCCCCTAAAAATGCCCCCCTAGGAAACATCTCGGAAACGTGTCCCCAGTCGTCCCCCCATCCCCGTCCACGAAAGGTCGTGGAACATAGACGTGCATTCATGTGTATACTTTGCGACTTATGTGTATTCATGGGTATACTTTGTGACCCACGTGTATTCAGGCATATACTTCATGACTTATAGGTATTTAGGTGCATGCTTCATATCTTATGTGTCTTTCACATGCATGCTTCATGTATTAAGTATGTCCATGTGTTTGCTTCATGCTAGATATGTCTTCAACAAAGATTAGTCCATGTGTGTTTATGATTATTTTATGCTTAAAACTATGAAAATGTTTCTTGAGTTGAGAAGCATTACCAAATTAACTTATCTAAAATCAAATAATTAGGAATGGTAACTATTGAAGTAAAAAAGGTGTGACTCCCTCAAAACTATAATATAAAAGGGAGAGCATTTCATCCATACCATCATTTGAAGGATCCAATTAAGAATAGAACCTTAAATAATTTTGCAAGAGACTTAAATTAGGTTCTCAAGAATAGTGATGATGTGAGAAAAGTTGTGACCCTCCAAAAGACAATGACTCCTTTATAATGAAGGGTGGTGACTTCTTCAAGGAATAGATATAAAGGATAAATCAATTCATTGACATAAGAAATCATCAATCAAGAAATCAAACCATCGTCACCCACCTATTCGACAAGAAATCAAGAAATCAAAATATCAAAAGATTCCTAAGGAACAATCAATCATCACTACTCAACTTAGTTGAATCTAAGGATACAACTCAACTTCCAATTCTCAAGTGGAAATCCTTTAGGAATTATCAATTCTTTAGGAATCTACAAAATTGGACCCTTGGAGAAACATTGAAATCTATCATAGGATATATTCATCAAGCTTCATGAAGGAGGACACAATTGTTCTAATAAAAAAAATAATTGTTCTACTCATTTTTTGAATAAGACCATATTGCACAAGCAAAGCCATAACACAACAGCAACGCATAGGTTGACCTTATAACCTATAACATTAATCTAAGTGAACTTGGAAAATATTTTTAAGACTCTTAACCAAGACTCTTCTTCTCCTAAAGAAATTCTTCTTGATTGGAGGGCTTTACGTCCATGATTAGGATCGAGAATATCAATATAAATTTGATACAAATCAAGTTACATTATGGGCCCATAACCCACAAATCCCAAGATCATTCTCGCCTTTCAAACTTTGGAATAAATTGATATTGTTTAAAGGAATTGAGTGAAATAAAAAATATGAAAATAAATTTAGTACCAAACACGGAGATATGTCAAAGAGGAGTGATAATCTCCAACTGAAGCAGATGGAACAAGAATTGGATATTAGGGTAAACCTATAAATTTAAGCCCTCCTATTGCTTGCTGAGGCTGTTAAACTATTGTACATCTTTCATTTTAATTACCTATGAGAGTGGCAGATGTTTGACTAGGTAAAATGATGCAAAAACCCTATAAGCTCCTCATTAGAAACAAAATTACCTCAAACTTTGATTGAATATTTACACAAAATGAAACATACTTTATCGAAGGAAACTTGTCATTCAAACATCTAGGTCCTTTACACAAATGCAAAAGTGATTTTGCACAAAAGAGTGGGACCTTGATATCCACAACCTTCCCACAGTCCACCATGATTTTAAATTTCAACAAGGAGTAACGAAGAGTTTGTATCATTGTCTAGGATCCTTAGGGTGATGAAATGAGAGAAAACTTGTCTTAAGTAACAAGTCTTGCCAATTTCCAACTCTTGGTTTTGTTGTTGAGAGTTATTGGGAAATAGTAAGAAGACTATTGGACAATAGATTATCCTCATACGTTAGGGGATGGTACTAGCCTTATTGGTAATCAAGTTGAGGCAAGTATACTAGCAACTACTCCTCAAAGACATCATTGTAGTGTAGAGTCAGACATAACCAAGATAATTGCCAATTGGGCAGGAACCGAAATCTTCGATCATCCCAATTTGAAATTGCTTTAGGACAAGCAATCTCAGGAAGGGCGGACTGTCATGCCCCCCCGGTATACATCCTAATCACATCTTCCCTTGGCTGAAGGCAATCGCTAGTCAAAGCAATAAAAGAGGGGTGACCAAGGTAAATGCAGCGATTCCTAAATGTGACGATTCCCAAATGCAATGATTCACCAAAGATTAAATAATTATCAAGTCAAAGAGTTAAGGCAGCGAATGGTTTATGGAAGTGAATAAGACAAGATACATAGAGGACGAAATCAGCATAAGAAAAAAGGTGGCTGAAAGAGAAGCAACTATAGTCCAAAAGAGGCAGCGATTAGTTACAAAGAATAATAACGGTAGAAATTAAAAGGGAACGATAAGATAATGAAAGGACATTACTTTCCAAAGATGCTTCTTCACTCAGCCGTGAGGATATAAAGGGAAGCATACTCAGCAAAAGATAAGAGGGGAGAGAGCAGGAATAGAATAAATATTTCTTGAGCATGGCAAGGAAATGGGGATCAATAAAAAATAAGAACAGGCTCAAGCAGATCAAGGAAGGAATGTAATCCGATTGGGAAGACAGATTGAAGACAAAGAATAAGGAATCAACAATTATATATATTGGGAAGTAAGTCTAAAATAATTATATATATATATATATATATATATATATATATACGATTATATAATAATGATGCTTGCAGCAATTATTGAGCCTTATAAGTTGTTATGTTTCTTTAATACAAATATGGATAATAGATTCTTATGTGTTTGATTTACTCTAACAATATCTTCTGAGTATTAAGGACAAATCGATTAAAGAAAAGGAAGATCACACTAGCGATCATAAAGGAACCCGTCTAGTCCAACACGGTAGGTTGTTATTATCAAATATATATATATATATATATATATATATATAATCAAGAGTATATCAAATATTTTCTGCCATTCATTGCTTTACGTATGTATATATCTTGCTTATGGATAATAAATAATATCTTAGTATATGTCTCGTGATAGAATATGTGATCTGCTTGAGTGTCTGAAACCCACCTTGTGGGAAGGGCCTAGGGTGAAGTGGTAAGAGCCAAAATAGCCCACTTACGACCTCCACCCAATTCGACAAGAATGAAAGGCCTGAAGTGGAGTAATAAGAGCCAAAAGAGCCCACTTGCGACCTCCGTCCAATCCCACAAGATGGCAAGTGTCTTTAGGGGTTTGAGACATTGATGGGGAAAGAAGATAAAAGTTGCCAAGGGGGAGGGTTGCGGTATACACCCTCTTTGGCTTGGTATATGGCTTCGAGCATACCCATCATGTCCCTTCTCCCAAAATCCTAATATGTTTGCATTGTTGATAATCTATGGATGTGAAGTAATTGTCTAACTCTCATAAGCATATATATACATGCATATATTGTTCATATGGTGTTTGCAGGATTCAAACCCAATATTGCATTATTAAAGAGATATTTTAATCGGTAAGATGAATCCTAACACTAGTTGCTGCAATTGGTGTTCAGTAGGAAAATTCTAGGGAAAACTTGGAGAGGGACTTTAGACAATCACTTCCTTATTACTGTTTGGATTTTGGTTTCTATATTTTCAAGGTTGGTCAATTATTTATATACTCTGTGCTGGGCGATTATATTTATTTATAGAGGAGGCTGAATTATTATCAAAAGCATATCCAACAAGGCTTCCTTTGTCAGGGAATAGGCAGCACCAGCCACACCAAATAATAGGAGTAGCTGCGATTCATTTTGGAAGGATATTTATTCCTTGAGCCGCCACTACAAATTGCCTGCTGCTTTATGCTATTGGCCTGTACCAAGAAAATCGATGTTGGAAGTTATATGGGGAAATCAAGAATTATCTACTGTCATTCTGTGCTAGAAGCGAACATTTTCAAGGTGCTCTTTTAAATCTGCAATGTTGATTTAATGTTTCTAGATTGTCAACATATTTAAAAATCATTTATTCAAATAATATCTTGGCATTTTGAAAATGTTATTATAAGGTTGTTGTTATTTCTATTGTATTATCAAATTGATAACTATCCTAGCATCATTAAAGTCACTTTATAAATTATTTAATTATTATCTTTTAATTAACTTTAGGTAATAATAATAAATAATTTATTTAATTCTCCTTTTTTATATTTTTTATCTTTTGGGAATAAAATGATATTACTCATTACTTTCTTGTCCTTTAAGACAGTTTCATTCAGGAATTGCATTTGTGCTAAAAATTTACAATCTATTTTTAATTTCAATTTGCTACAATGCCCAATCATTGTGATAAGTATTTATTTCAGTTGGATTTCAGTTTTCGTTTGTAGTAGAAATTATTTTGAGCATTCAAAGTTTATATTTATCCTATTTGTTGGCGTTTCAAATCGCACCTCTGGAATGCGTTTTGGAAACAAACAGCCATGTGCAGTAAACTGCTCTTCAAATTAGGAGGGGAAGCTCCCTCTTTTGCTGAGTTGCATAAAGAAAGTAAACTAAACTTAATTTTTCCTATCTTTTTGGTTCAGCTGCGAGAACACAAGGTTATAGAACACTAGATGTTGCAGCTGAGGTTTTCCCCTTAATGAAACTTGACAACTACAACTTAACTTACGCTAAAACGTTTCTATCCTCTCAAGTAAACACAAAGCAAGAGAGTTTAGAAATGGACGAAGTTGATTTTCTGACAAAAATACTTAATTAAACTTTCCTCAACATACATCTACTAAATTTCGATGCAGATTGAAAAAGGAGATCATAAAAGTATTACACAAATAATGGAAATATGAGACTTTATTTCAAGGGCAACAAAGCAAGCTTCAAGATTTTATTTCCTCACACTTCTAGCACAAAACAATAAACGAAAATCTGAGATTTTATATCGAGCCAGCAAAGCATGCTCAGGATTTTATTTACTCAAACTTCTGGCACAAAGATTACAATTTCGGGACAGCAAATTGTAACAAAATACTTGCAACATGCGATCAACCAGATTAAAATTGACACATAACATATGCACTAAACAAGTATTTGCAGCTAAGGAGGCATGCAAACTTGCTCTTTACTCAAAGTGAACTGACACTAAACGATAACAAACATGAAGGCATAAGCTCAACGATTTTGTTATCACAAGCACGGTTAAACTAAAATGAGCAAAGACTGCTCTTATTTATAACTAAGCAGAGGAGTAGGTAACCTTAAAATCTCCTTGCTTTTACAACTACTGCTTGCCAACATGCAAGCTTTATTTCTAATCCTAGAAAAGATAAAACATCTAAACCCTAAGAAAGCATCTAAAATCGAAAAGTGCCAACTCGTTACAGCTGTTTTCTTTCTATCCTCAAAGAATGGATAAGAATTGAGACAAGAATAGAAAAAAACCGTGGAAGAAGTTTCTAGAAGAAAGCTGATTTAAATCTCAATCACATCTGCCAAAAAGCGGGCAACTTCATCTGTGGTGGGAGTGTTGATACTATTAATAGCAAAATGCCGTTTTTCCAAGATTTCTTCGCCATCCTCAATAGATCTCAAGAAATCTTCACTCTCATTGGCCGCTTTCTGGAACTGTGCTGACATCATGGAAATCATCTTCATTCTTCCAACACTGCCATCGCTGCCATGCAAGATACTCTGAAACTCTATTTGGACTACATCAAGCCCAATGTATGAACCATCCTCAAGGCAATACTGACAAGGAATTGCTGCAACAAATTCTATGATGAACTTAAGAGTATCAATGACTCTTTGCCTATACACTGCAAACTCCTCAAATATTCTAACATATGTATTTACCTTGAAAAGGTGACCTTTCCACTCCAGGATTTGTCTTTTGTGTCTCTAAATCTGCAATTATGATTTCGTGCATAGGCTTGAACTTGGCTATCAACTGCTCAAAATCTTGGATACCTTGGCGTAAGTCATGAGCTTTGTATCTCAACTGGAAGACCTGTGCTAGGGTCTTTCCTCTGACAATGAGCTCTCCGATCCATTCCTGAGTTTCTTTTCCACAAATAACCAACTGCCTCAACTGCTACTGATCAGCTGGTGTCTCTAAAAATTGTGGCAGCAACTGTGTTGTTTGTGAGGTGCCTTGAATAAGATTTGATATACATAACCGGAGTTGACGATTTTCAGCCTTGAGGGCTGCTTTGTCTTCTCCATCCTTTTGCACTCTTTCTTGAATATTTTCAGTTACCATCTTAAACAAACTCATATCAGCATGTCGTGTACTTTTACCAAGGTTTGCTTTGACTATTATGAAATCATCGACATCCACCTCATCCCTGATTTTATCTTCAAGAGGCGTAGCTGTCTCCATGACCATTTCACCCTCAAGATTCCTCTCAAAATGCATTTTTTTCTTGGCCTTCTTCTTGGCTGCTTCCTGATATATACTAAGGTTATCATCATTCACTTGATACAAAGGCCTTCTTCTCGTCCTTCCCAAGGAGCTCTCAAGCCAAGATGTGGTATCTCTACAAACATCCAAGGGAGGAATAATTGCAAAATCGGCCTCTATCTCCTCGTCTTCCAAATCAATGTGAAATGGCGAAGACCTAGGAGATGGTAAAGGGTCTTGTATCAAAGGCTCATCTTGTACTTCTTCTTGAAGTATGGGCTTAGGTGGAGGAACTTTTGTTTCAATTGTAGGCTGCTCCTGGATAACAATTCTTATGAAATCCAACCTCTTCTTCGCATTCTTTGTAGACCTACTTCCCTTAACTTCTTTACCTTTTCCTTTTGTCTTTGACTGAGCTTTAGAAGAAGGAGGCAATGGATAAACCCTTGGCGGCTCTGCTACTGGATTTGACTTCATTCTTTTGAGTGTTAAGAAGGTCTTGCTGTAATCTACCACTTGTCGTGTCCTTTCTTCCACTGTAATGCATTCTTTGTTAGCCCAGTTGACCTGCGGAAGAGGTTGTTGTTCAACTTGATTTCTATTATAGGCTAGGAGAATTACATCCCCATCATCATCTGATAACCCTTCAATGTCTTCGGATAAACAATATTTCATTTGGTGAAGGGTGAGCCTACAATTACTTCACCTTCACACCTCGTACTCGTCTCTGCAGTTAGTTGAAAATTCTTCAAGTGCGAGCACATGAGCATAGTTCTGACCAAGTCGAGTTGCATAGACACCATGGGGATCATATGATCGTCTCTCGCTAAAAGGCTTCAGACCAAGTTTATCTAACTCATTACCCATTATTTTAGCGTCTGCGGATGATTTGCACCTGTAAATACCTAAAGCAAAAGGAAAGTTGAATGTAATGTCCCTTACCCGATTTCCCCTAGAGTTCATTTGTTGATTAGGTTTAAGAATTCTTCTTTTCCAAATGAATGTTCTCTTAATGCAATAACCCTAGATAAGAATCTTATATTCACCATATTAACAACATACCCGTTAGCATTAATATCTAGATATCCGAAATATAAGCATAATCACAAAAGTAATAATGAAACAGAAGAGGAGTGGCATGGATAGATCCTCCCGAAGTTATCCATCTAAGCCCAAGGGCACAAGCACCTCATTAGGACAACCCACCCCTTGGCTCCGAGTTGAACATCCAAACTAGGACCATTCCATACTCGGAGTGGCGTGCTTAGTGGAAACACTGGTACCTGCTTTCTCTACCCATGTCAGCACCTCGGAAGACACTTGACTTATTGGGGATAGTCGGGGGAACGGATAAGTGGCCCGGGCCTACCACCCCTCCAAGGCCGCAGCGGACTATGAGTGGAACCCCCACCCCTCCATGGCCCACCCAAGCCTTGGGATTGGGCGAACTATGAATGGAATTTCCACCCCTCCAGGGCCCATCCCTACCTTGGGTTCCGGGGGCGGACTTATGTGGGGTTTTTAGGCACCACTTCCCTCGCACCCTTCCTCCCAATAAGCTTACAAACACAAAGAAGACAATCTTTTAGCAATCCAATACATTTGCATTTATTACTGATTCTTTAAGTTAATATCAACATTATTACCATCATGATAATACTAAAGAAAGCATTACACCAATAATCATATTAGCACTATCTGTTTCTTATATTCAAAATATGCTAAATATTATTGCTAAGTGAGTACATCACCTGAGTTGCTATATCTCTCCATGTTTCCTTACTCGCCTCCTTCAACCTTATACTAAATTGATCATAGGATGAGGACAATTCATAAATATACATAATCTACTTATGTTTATATTAAAGAGTCATCATTACTTATAAGTATCATCATTAGTATTCATATATATATATGTTTATATAATTATTCTTTCCTTATTCATATATATTCTTTATTCATTGCATATTATTCATTATAAAATTTATCTATATCTATGCATATATACTTGCATGCCTATTAAATAGTATATATATATATTAAATGGCTCTATATTCCAATGCATAGCAATCATTGTTGCTGCTGTTCTAAATTGCAAATCATATTTCTCCATGTTTTTCCCCCTTCCTTATTTTCTTTCCTTCCATTTATACCATTCAAGGTAGGTGACTCATGGGGGGAATGTATTGTTTGGTGAAAGAGGTGACTTTTCATAAAATATATCCCTTTGTTAGATTTAATTGCTGCCTTTATTATCACAATAATATCTATTTTTAAAATAATATATTATTACCAATAATTACGATATTTCAGATTTATACTTATTTTATTTTATTTTATTTTGATGTTTTATTGAACATATTTTAACATTAAAGTATAATAATAAAACCAGTTTGCTAATATCTTATTATTATTTTATTCTAATGTATTACAATCTTTGATGTGTAATGATTATAATATTTATTTATTATTATTATTTTGATATTAAGTTATTTAATACTAGAATGTAATAACAATAATTTGCCTATATATTATTATTATTTGTTATTTCATATTTATATATTTTTATATTGATATGATACACATTTATTTTATATTTAATATTAATATTGCTATTTAGTTTATTTATTAATTTATTTGTATTTTAACACTTGGTCTTTATGGTTTTGCTATTTCGGGGACATGACACTGAAGGCTGGTTTCTTTTTGTTGCGCAGGCGAGTGTGAACATCTGATACCTGTTTGAAAAATTCCATACACACAACTTCATCTGATGGATACCTTGGTAACATAAGAGGAGCTCCTGAATAGCCGTACACCCTTAGGTAAGTGAAAGTGGCAAACTGAATAAACCCATCAGCCTATTCTAACATTACTGCCCTGGCAATAGATGAGATGCGAACATGTAGCTTGTTGTCTAGGTCACGCACTGTGTAGATTAAGAATGCTTCATTCACTCTTTTGTAATGATGTGATGCCGCAGTGAACTCCAACTAAGTGTAGTAATTGTAGACATGTTGAACATTTAAAGAACCCTTCGTATTTAACCCTCTAAATTTACCCTGATAGGCAACCAAGTAGACTAGGTAGGAGACCATGTGGAATGCATGTCTATTAAAATATTCAGTTATTTGATGGTGAAGGCAATCACTAATTAAAGTAGGCTAGTCATAGAACTCTATCTTCTTCATGATATGAAGTATCACGTAGAACATCCAAGGCTGAAACTTTGTTGCATCCGCTTAACCAGTAATCCGGTTGAGTAGGGTGATTATTATAGCAAATTCGTCCTTGAACTCTCCTCTCCCGACGTTCTTTGGCAATGTATTGTATTTATCTTTCAGCCACCTGTGTGCAATCTTCTTGCTATATTTTTCTTGATGCCATGGTGGGATGGAGAAGCATTTCTCAATCATGTCTGGCTTTAAGTTGCATATGATTCTTCAATTAACTGACTGGATTTCCCTTGTGGCAGGATTATAATGCTTGATACAAGCAATTATGAATTCTAAGCTTTGTACTAAGAAAGGTATGGATGCTACTGTGAGAAGACCTGAATGGCCAAGATGCCTGATGGTGGTGTTGCCTGCATCTTCCAAAGGACGTAGATTGAATACTGGCTTGATATGGTGTAAGTCAGTCTCAGTTGTTTCGATGAAATCATGGTACAGTGCTGATTTGGTCCTAAACTCTGTAGGAATGTACTCCATTTTGCAAAACTTGAAGATTGACAATAAAGACGCCTAGGTTCTGACAAGTTTTAATAAACTTTCTAATTTTAGCTTGTTGATTTTTCTTCGTCAAACGGATGAAATTTTGAAAAAAAAAATTGAGATATGGGTTTTGTTTAGAATTTTGTTACAAGCCAACCCAGATTTTCCGTTTTTGAAAATTTGAAGTGAAGACTGAAAAAGCAGCAAACCCTAATTTTCTCCAGAAAAATCAGAAAAAGCTGGCATCTGGGTATTGTTCATGAACATATTCTGGATGAACCCAGTTGATCAGATTTTGCAAACCCTAGCTTCTAACTGAAAAAGAAACCACTTTAAGTTTCTTTGAAAAAGCTGTGATATGGGTTTTGTTCAGAAGAAGGTTTAGTATAGACCCAAAAGATTAGAAATGGAAGAATTTGAAGTTTTCTCTAACAAGCAAAATAAAAAGCAACTGCTGCAACCTTTAGAAAATCCTTCAACAATTTGTCCAGAAGATAGAACAAATATGAACCAGTTTGTTGAAAATTGATAATAATGGCCTTCTTCACAAATTTGATGTTCTTGATGAAGAAATATGGAAAAGCAAGCCTTCTTTGAGTGTTGATCTGAAAATTTATGAAAAACCAGCAAGTTTAGGTTCTTGAATCTTGAAAAATTTAGGTTTGAAGTTGCTGCTCTGTTTCTCCTTGAAGAAAATATGAAAACTAATACATAGAGATGTCCTTAAAAAAGTTTTTGCTTTGAGAAACAACTCTCAAACCCTAATTCTGAAAACCCTAAATTTAGCTCATGAAATGAACCAAGGCATTTTTTTTTCCTTCTCTCAAAATTTAGAAATTTTCAAAAATTTCACTAAGGCATGAGAATATGGGCGCCCTTTTTGAGGTATGGCGCCCAGTCTCTCCAAACTTGCCAATTTTTCACCGTTTTCACCTTCTGCTCAATTTTCAACCCTAATTTGACTCTGCCTCCCGGCTTCCAGATTGATTCGACGAACGAACTGAACATTTCATTACGGAGCCTGATCGAATCTGACAACACTATTCTGGAGACGTCATTTGTCAAAAACTTCATTTGTCCCTTCGAATTGTCAGGTGTCTATCTCTAACAAGGGCACCCATTTTCTCCAGTGTTAAGCCATTTTCATGATTTTCAAACCTTGCTTGTCTTCTGACCTTCAGATGAATTCACGATTCCAGGCATTGTATTGATCGGACTGACTGGCTGACGGATTCACTAGATAGCTAATAAGATTCTGGAAGGGGTCTTCTGGATACCTGATCTCCGGAAACTAACTTCTGATGGCTCTAAACCCTAGGCGCCCTTCTCCTTCAGGGGTGCCCATCTCTTCCAGACTTAGTTGTTTTAACTGTTTCTCACCTTCAGAGTTTCAAAACATCTCTCTTTGTGACCTCTGTTTGACTTGGATTTGCCGACGATTGGGTGATCTGACGAGCTGACAAAGACATTCGCTGCGAAGCTGGCAGGAAACTGAAGGGATTGATCATACTTACAAACTCTAACTGCCAGATTAGGTCATCTATAAAGTTGGGCACCCAGAGTCACCAGCCTTAGAAAAAATTTCATCATTCACAATTTTTCATTCTGTCTCCAGCGTGAAATGCCTTTGTTTGATCTGATATTCCGGATGATTGTGTGATCGAATGATCGTGTTGACTGATTTGTTGCAGAACCGGGAAGATTGTGAGTAACATTGGCTTGGAAGCAGAAACCCTAATTCTGACTTTTAACCTCTTGAAAGGCTAGGCACCTTTCTCCTTCAGGGGCGCCCATGGCTGGCAGAGTTAGAAAAATTTATGAACTTCTCAACTTTTTGCCTCGTTTAACGTGCCTTCCTTGTCTTTGACTACCAGAACGGAAAATTTTCTAAGGCATTGAAGTATGGGTGCCTCTTCTTAACTAGGGCGCCTGAAGTCTCCAGACTTAGACAGAATTTTGCATTTTTCAAATTTCCAATCTTCCTTTGTCTATTCCTCTTTTTTCGTGTACGTTCCTCGTTGATAGCCTGTGTTTGATGCTCGAACGTCTGATTCTGACACTTGGCAGCTGACCGACCTCCATTGATGACCTTGGATCTCCGAAAAAACTTTTGAAAAAGTAGAATAGACCCAGTAGGGTAAAACTGATCTTTTTGTGATTCTGACTGCACCAGCCTGATGAGGAAGTATTTTGAGCCAATCAAAATCAATCTTAACCCTAAAAGCCAAACTTTCTATTTTTGGAAATTTTCTATTTTTAGAAAATTTTACAAGTATCTATTTTTGAGAAACCCATAAAAAGTTTCTATTTTTAGAAAACTGCTAAAAATAGGAATTTTCCTAAAATTTAGGGATGAAAATATGAAGTCTGGGTATTGTTGGTTTGATCATTTTGAATCGACCCAGATAGCCTAATTTTGAAATTTCTAAGTTTTTGACCCTCATACATGACATGCAAACCCCAATTTTGACCTTTTTGACAAATTTAACAATATTTTGACTCATTTCTTCAAAATGCCTAAGTGTAGCGAAAATTTTAATTTGGAGTACAACACTATTGTGGCACAACCACTTTGTTGTAATAAGTGATATTGATAGAGGAGTTCGGTGTTCCTATATTTCTCTGTATTGCTATTTCAATGTGATTTTTGATGTGCCATATGAGTTGCAGTCGTAACAGCAATGAATGTATTCAGTATTATGTGTTAGGGTTTCAATCAATACTTCGTATTTTTATGTGTGGCACAGTCATATAACTGGAAAAGCTGCGAAGAGTCAAGTATTGGTTTCAGGATTTCATGAGTAAACGTTTTTTCATATATGTTTGATCATTTAAGGCATAGACAACAGCAGTTTGCATACATAAGTGGCAGTTTGGGTGTTAATCATCATTGTTTTTTACATTAGAAAATACATTGTTTTCATTAAATTAAAAAAATAAATAGTGAGTAATCCCTTAGCTTGCTCACCATATGCTCTCACCTTGCCCTCACAGGATCATCCTATTTGAACTTTGGTGTTGTCATGATAGTGCCGAATTTTTATTTCTCACTTTGAAGATCACTCTAGACTTAATGTGCTTACATTGTTTAAAAATTATATAGATGTAATTCCATTACAGTCATTCTCATAATTATTTGATTATTTTTTCTCTATGATTAATTGTTAGAATGTTCCACTAAACTTGGGCTTTGGGAAAACCCCATTGAAGCACAAGGACCAAAGACAAGACAATAATCAATTCCAGAATTATTTGTTACATGTCTATGTTTAGTATGATAAATTGAATGAATAAAAGAACAATTACCTGTGCAGTTGCTGGTAGAGTCTTCATTTGAGAGTCCACATGACTGAGTGCAGACTTGAACTGCTCAATATTGAGTTCTATTGCCTTATCATGTCCACTTTCTGCTGCCCCTTCTAGCAGTTTGGTTGCATTACTCACACGCTGTCTTTCCAAATAAAGATCTATTTGAGGATATCTCATCCGGATATCCTTTATTACAGCAGTAAATTCATCCATGGTTAAGGTGCCAGAATTATCCTTATCTGCAATCTTGAATATGTAGGATATGTCTTCCTGCAATTTATCAGACATTCAACACCATGACACACAACAAGAAGTAGATCTGCTCTATCATTAACAAGTTCCAAAATATCAATATTTAAGCATTATAGCATATTCCAATTTGCATTCAATATTATTACCTAAAACTACTGTATTAAAATTAAGTCTTTGTCTTACTACTTTTGTTTATGTTTTTCTATAATTAGGAGGTATGTTTTTTTGTAATAAATCTTCTGGATGAAAATTGCAGTGATGTTTTTGAACTACCATCTACACATTTTACTCAAAAGATATGTTACAAAAAAGTATGCACTGGGAATTCTGAAATATTTAGGTATGTAGTTAGCATAGAACAAAGAACATAACACAATTTAAGTTAAATGTGTAAACAATGAGACTCTGATAAGAATCTCCAAATTCTAATCTTTAGGTATCTTGGAATTCCAATTTGTTAGTAACAAAAAAAAAAATTAAGGTATCTTGAGGCATCAAGACACTTATTATTATTCCATTTTAGATGCAAATAGCAACCAGTGAACCTAGAGGAATTAAGTTTCCAGAATGTCCCACTAAGTACCTACAAAAGTAAACATTAATAGCTATGATGTGTAGTGAACGTCTTTGTGATATAGTCCAGTTATGTAATAGCCTCTCATGATTTGAATTTAAAAGCCGAGTTAATTTGATTTCTTTCTCTTAATATTCCTTATGAGTATCTCCAGCTTGAGTATTTTCCTATTTCATTTTCAGCACACGCAAGGTTGCAATGATCTTTACAACAAAGCACAATATAGGTTCCAATAGATTAAAGCATACAAATACTACATCACCATGATGATTAAGCAATTTAGACTCACAAAGCATGAAAATCAATGAAATTTAGAGGATCATTTCCTATGAATACAATACTAAATATACCACCAAATAAATAGACTGCTTTGATCAATAAAATTGTTGTGGTTAACAAAGTTTTGGACATGAATTAATAACTTATGCATGTTTGAGAATGGATGAATAGTTTTGGTCAGCCCTCTATAGAAAACGTTAAGGTTGTTTTTTTAGGTTGTGGCCAAGCCAGCGCCAACTTTCTATTTGAGACCCTCCTTGTGGAAGCCCATGAGAAGATTTCTTTACATTTACCTTATATGTTGTTCAAATATGTACCCATAGGTTTTGACTGAAGAGATAAATATTGATAAACTTATGCAGAAGAAGCAATGCAAACAGAATCATAAATTCAACACAAAGAAATACAGCCACACTCATGGTATAACAAGAGATTTTACCCTAAGAAAGCCTTCTGAAAAAACCTTGGCAAAAAGTACACTCACTGTATTAACTAATGTTCATAATACAGTAAGATAGTTCACATTTGTGCTTAATCCTAATCCATATGTGAGTATTTATAGGCAAATCAATACAAGAAACTGCTAAGCAAAAAGATAGCTTACAATAAGTACACAAAAATATGCCCAAAAAAAAACACGTAATGACAACATGTATCAAACAATCTCCACTTCTTAAATAAACACTTTATATAGGGCACCATACATGCATAAAATCGATTGCTAAGGGAAGCCATGCCCATTGATTTCCTGCACCAGGCAAACTTCTAAAAACCAACTAACATAATGAATGAATCAACAAAATTCATCAAGCTACCAACCTTCTCAGATAATACCATGTCTCCAATTATCTGTCTAAAAAAATGATACTACACATCAAAATAATTTTTATGAGCACAGAAAAGTCTCTTTGCCAAATAGCTTGCACTTTGATCATCCCAATCTATCTTTATAGATTTCAGTAAGAGTCCAATACCTAAACATAACCTTTGCAATCACACAATTTCTTTACATGGGTTAGTGGCCAACATATACTCAACTTCAATTGTTGACAATGTAACAACCCACCCCTTGCTCATCAAGCTAATTGCTCCACCAAACAAGCTAAACACAAACACTTGTAGAGCTTTGGTAATCAAGATCAACGGAGCAACCTGAAACAAAGATCCAACAGAAGCACTTTAGCATGAAAAAATGTTCAAAACTCAAAAAGGACGCCCAAAAAGGTCAAAGCTAGATCTGTTGACTTGAGTTAGAGATTTTGAAGGCTTCTCATGTCCAAATGTCCCACAATCAGTGGAAATCGGGGTTGAGAACTCCAAATCAGGCCAATCCACTCCTCAATCATGAGTTGGCGCCCATACTTGATGCATTCAGGCATCAATCATTATATAACCAAGCATAGGCGTCCCAATTCATTATTCTCTTTTGCAGGTTGAAGGCTAAAAACAACAATTTGCTCTCCAAGACGTCTTTTCAAGATCTGACAAAGGGTTTTGACCGTTCGTATTTTTTTTGAAGATTAGTTGCACAGAAGATAAATTCTCAAAAGTTGCATCCAAAGGCAGATTTTTACAGAAGGGCAGCAAATAACTTCAAATCTTCCTCTTGTCTTCTTCCTCTCTTATGTCTTAAACTTCTTGCATGTCACAGAAAACAACAGATAATCACAGATCTGACCAACTGGGTATGATCAGCACTACTTTTTCAACAAACACACATGTTAGATTTTCCAGATAAAGTAGCCCTGCTGCCCCTATTTTTAGGGTTTCCCGAGAAAATCATAATTTTGAAAAAAACAGACAAACTAGGTTTGTTCAGCTTTGAAGCACAAACAAAACCCATGTGTTGGATTTTTCTAGGAAAATCATTTTCTAGTGCCTTGATGCCTCTGCCATTGAAGGGCTCTTGCATGTCATAGAAAAATTCATTTTTCGAATTTCTGACAATCTGGGTTTGTTTAGAAAATTATTCTCAACAAAACCCACGTCTCAAAATTTTTAGTAAAAAGTTGCCCCAACAAGGCTATTTTTAGCAGTTCCAGAAAAAGTTGTCTGAACAGTGTCATGTGCACAATTGATCTTTAAGTTTTTCAGGATGCAGTTCTCCCAAGTACAGTACAAGACCGAAACGGTCTTGTACCATAATTTCCTGAAAACAATTGACACCAACTTGCATCAAAAGAACCCAGAGGTTAATTCAGAAGATTTGGAGGGCATGAACCAGATCACGCTAGAAATGTTGACACAGGGATTTGCACCCGATGCAAAGTTGAAAAACTCCTAAAATATCATGCAACATGGGACTACTCTCAGGTTGTGGGTATCCTATAATGAGGGTAGACCTCCAAATTATGGGCTGGCTCCCTTCGGATATTTCTTGTGAATACTGATTTTTTAAACAAGGGAAAAGGGGGAGAAAGATAATACTTGGCAAAATAAACTTAACACTAATGGGTGATACACCAAATGAATAAACCTGATAATGCTTTTGAAAACTCACAAATCTGGTCAATCTAAGGAACTATAGTATCTCACAACTCAGTTGCACATGTTTGCAAAAGTATTTTTGATGAAAGGCTTTAGTTTTATGATGCTCATAAGAAGGAAAACAAAGATGTTTTCACAATTCTGATGCAACAAAAAAACAAACACATCCACAGACTTGCACTATAACATGCTACCTTTTGCATCCAATATTGAAGGAATTTTGATTAAATAAAGGAGAACACAGTATTTTAATCAAATCATTCACTAATCAATACTGAAGCAAAAGAAAATTGAGGAAACAAGCTTCTTCTATTAAAAATTAGGAGACAAATGCATTACAAAATATCTGAAATCTCATGAGAAATGAGTTACAAAGGATGAATAATCTGCCTTAGCAATCACCAAACTCAGAACTAGAGAAAATAATGAAAGAAGAGAAAGACTTATAGAAAAGGCTCCAAAAATTCAAAATTTGAATCTTGGCTCCAAAACATGATTTGTTGTCCATCCTCTCGTTCAAATATGGCATGTAACTATTGAGAACTCCTCCAAAAATGCATAAAGAGTTTTGTATATCAAAAAAACCTCATGGGTCATATGCAACTAAAAACCCTTCCAAAATAGGGTTATAACTGAATGGAACAAGGTGTTATGTGCCTGATTTTGCTCCTTGATTGAAATCCAAACAATCAAAACACTTAATTGAAGTAGAACTCACAATTAAGTGCTCAAAAATCCCTAATTTCCCTCCACATGCTGGCACAATTTTCTCAATCTTTTCCAAGAATCATGCAAAGCTTTTAAAGCTTCATCATAACTCCCGACCAACATTTGAAAATACATCATAAGACATTTTAATTTTGCATTTCAAGATATCATTTATTAAAAGTGATTTATAATATCACTTAAAATAAAGATTTACATTTTGAATTTAAATGCAAAAAATAAAATCGTATCTCATTAAATAAAAATTGCATTTGTTATCTCTATTTAGCAATTTTTTTTAAAATAACTTTTATTAAAATGATTTATATTATCATTTTAATAAAGTGATAACAAAATTTGTTTTAAATGCCAAAATAAAGGAATTTGATGAAATCAAATAAAACAGGACTTAAATGACTAAGTCTTAATGAAATTTTCAAAAAGACTTAAAAAAGAAACCCAAGGCAAATAAAAAATGCCATGGCTCCAGCAAAGTGAATAAAATTTTAAATAAAACCTTAAGGCAAAATTGCCTTTCTCCATCGAGCCCTTCTAGGGTTAGTCAAAACCTAAAATGAATGATAGCCATTCATTTTATTACTTCACTTTGTCATTCTGCCTTGTTCATCATTTCAAAGGCTTTTTGGAAGATTAAACACAGACAATGCCTGGTGAGTCTGATTTGAAGCCATTAAGGGGTCCATCTTGTCACGGCCAAAGCAATTTTTTGATATTTTTTGTGTAAATCTCTTTACTGTTGGTGCTTTTTTGTGGCCTGATATCTTTGTAAAATAAAATGAATTTATGTCTAAAACACGAATAAAATAATGAATATTTATTGTGTATTGTGCATAAATCCTCATGGGTAGGGTTCGCCCTGAAAGCTCCTACCTATCATGCTTAAACCTCGTCCATGCTCCTTCTATTCTTGATTTCATTTCTAGATTCATGTAAAAAAAATGATTTCATTTACTTCAAAACCCTAGCTCGAGGGATTTCTGGGTTAACTTTTTTGCAAACCCAAGTAAGAAAATCATAATCATTTGTGAGGCTTTCCAGAAAACCCAAGTGGTCATGCTGCATATTCTTTTCATTTTACACTGCATACTATGAATCTTGTAGCACCTACTGTTTTCTTCATGCATATCTCTGAGATGCTAACTCTTGTATATGGCAAGCTTTATCATGTGGCTTTATTTTAATTGAAACAACAAAAAAATTGCTCCATATTCAGATTTATAAAAGAAAGAAATTCTCCATTTTGTTTCTATGAAAAACTCTTTGCTGAAACTTTCTCATGGCTGCTTCACTTTATATTTGAAACATTCAAACCCCTTTTGTCATCTTCCCTCGTGATGTGGACTGTATTTAGAAGTCTATCATTTATCTATGCATAGTGACTCTTCGTCCATCTCTTGGAAGTTTGCTCATTGTGTACACAGGTCTACAGTGACCTCACATAAACGAATACTTTCATTATACTTGATCACTGTAGCAAACTATTATCTAAAATCCTTCTTACTTTGTATGCTAATTACTGTTCCCTTGAATCTGCAGATAATGCATTCTAAAAATGAAATTAACTTGCAGCACTGATGTTATTCACACTTGCATACATATTGTAGTGAATTTTCTGGAACTTCTGCAAAACACAATATTGATTTCATGATTTTCACACTGCTTATATCACTTTAATGAGCTGAGCTTCACCCTTGAGGGAGCCACATTTAACCCCACTCATATCGTAATTTGATAAACAACAACATCAATTTTCTTGTATCTGCACATGGAGCAAACAAGTTAGAAAAATAGTGAATTCAATGATTTCTCCTGATGATTCGCTTTTTGATGACTTAATCATCTGATGAATGCCTGATAGGATGCAAATTACATTTTTGTTGGTAATGCAGGGATAAGGTAGAATGTGATTTTTCATTGCTCTAACACCACCTTTCAGCAATCTTGTAGGTAAACCTTGGAGCGAGCTGGAGTTGGACCTAGTGCTGGAGTGGAACCAAGATCAACACAACTATGACAATGATTCATCATTCCAGGCAATGACGAATCACCTTCTCTCCCTATTCTTATATTATCTTCAGTTGAGTGATATACATTTCTTTCTTGTATTTAGTATTTGATTAATCAAATCAGGCTACTCCCACGGCTTGTGTGGGACTTTGGTTTTTTACAATATGAATAAAACAACATTTCTTATGCAAATTTATGAGTTTTTCTATTACAAACATTTGCATAATAATACTGGAAATTCAAAAGTAATCAGATTTGTATAGCAATGAATACTTAGCAGCAGATTTTGAAATTAATTGTGTACCTTTTAATGATGAATGCAACTCAGCTCTACCTGTAACAAGAAAACATCGAGCAATCCGGATTGCTTGAAGTTGCGTCAATCTTCGTCACATTACAGAGCGTGGAGTTTGTAATTGCTTGCATTAAGCATTACAACCCTACCACATGAGAAATTTGATCAGTGGATGGGCGGGTGATTTGCAGCCTTAAACCAAAGGATGTCGAAACATGTTTTGCTATTCCACCATGTTCGACCAATAAGGTCATATCTGTGAAACAATGTGAAAGAGCATTCGAAGTGGCAAAGTATAAGTATCAGCTGAGAATGGCTAAAAGTGAAAAAGGCCAACTTACCCAAGAATGTTGGGCGAGGAGAATTCTGAGACGAGTATGCAGTGATGATCACTCTACTCAATCGGATCATTGGACAGGAGGAGGAGAACCAATTTCAGTCGTGGATGTACTACATCATCGCTAAGATTATCAACAACAAAGAGCATTACAACTAGGCCACCCTCATCAGTGATACACTCCACCAACAAATGACCAGGTTCTTAGAGGCTAACAGGTTCCACATGTGATCTTATCTTGTATACCTGATTGCCTTCCAAGGCTAATTCAGAACATTGAACACTATGGGAACCTTAGGTGTGCAGAAGGTCCACGAACAATTTCCGCAACTTGAGTTTACTCAAGCAGAACAACATTTCAAACGGATAAATGATTTGTTCATTATGCACATTGTAAGGGACCTCGACCATGAAATGCATGTATGTATATCACCAGCAGCCAAGGAGGCAATGGTGGACTGGGCAGATTGGTTCATCCAATTCCCCACCTTCACCTATATACGCATATATGGATACAAGTTACAACAATCATCCTACCATGATGCCCCGCTACCCTTCAAATAGGGTAATCTTCATGGAGTTCTTGCAGCAGTTGGCCGAAGTTCATTCTCACCTGTGCCTCAAAAAGAAGACAGCCGCAAGCTTTCCTATCCAAATGGGATTTTACAGGTGTAAGACAGCGGTTGACGCCAAAATCATGTGCCAAGAGATGGTGAGACTCAATCTCAAATATCTCATTAAGAGGCGGTTGTATGATCTGAGAGGCCTTTAAGCAACACACCTTGAGCAACACTCATCACACGAGTCTTCTATTGAAGACTATTGGGTCAATTGTGATGATGAGTTTGATGTACGAAGACGAAACTACAGCCAGTTTAGGCTCTCACAAATTGCTGACTTCATGTCAGAAGATGTTGAGGGCCTATCTGATGATGACAGGGAGGTTATTCTCCCCAAATTCTTCGTGGATCAAGTAGACTCACAACCACTTGGAAAAGTGGATTGGTACGCCAAGGAGAACACATCTATAGAGGAAAGAACGAGTAGGGTTGTCAAAAACAATCAACTCTACTTAGACAGCAAGAGGACAAGGAAGGTAGTAATTCCCTGCACAAAGCCGCCACCAGTTCAATCTTCACTACCTTCCACGTCAAGGAAGAAGCCCAGACGAAAGCAATGGAGTAACCCTCCCAAAGGAATGCGAATGTCAGGGCATACATGGGGAAGAACACAGATTGCTGATACAAATCAGCAAAAAGTATATGTGGAGACAACCACAAACATGTCTAAGATAGTCATGGACACCACTGCAACTAAGTCGGTGATTGAGGTAATCACAACCAAAACAGAGCCCATAATAGAAGCAGTTGCAGCGGATATAGTGCCTGTGGTAGAGACAGAACCTCCTACTACACCACCATCGCAACAGTCACAAGTCCCCAATGACTTGGACTCTCCACCACGAGACATCACTGCAGCACAATCTCATTCATCAGGAATTCAGAGGCCTAACATTACTCCTTCCAGCAAGCCTAGTCGGAATTCCATCTGGCTTGAGAATCTCCTAGGAAGGAAGAGAGAAAGGCCATCCTACCAGCTTGACTTCATAGAGTTTGATCATGTCCCTGAAGACATGCCAACGAAGAAATTGAAGAAGCAGGTTCATGTAGGAAGGAATGCAGATAATGAATTGGTCATAGAGACAGCTGCCCCACGTGAGGAAAGAAATAAACACAAGGTAGAGGTTGAGAACTTCACATTATCGAAGGTCAACCTCGGTAAGACCACTCGTCAGATGGAGGCAAATCTTCTTGGAATTGCCTCAGTGAGTGCTCAAGAAAGGATGGCTAAGGACGACCGAGACAAAGCAACCTTAAAGGCTGAAAACAAACAGTTGAGGATGTACATATCTAGCTTGATGCACGACACTCCAAACTTCTCTACTTTGCCACGAGAGTTGCTAGACCTCCCCGTGGAGCAAAACCCTCACCAGCTGATTACATATGGCAAACACTTGAGAAATCAAGTGGAGGAATTTTTTGTCAGAGGAAGATGTATACTGGCAGAAATATACCAGTTGATGGGCAGAGCACATGGACTCCGCACAGAGATTCAACAATCAGAACTAAAGACAGCAGAGAAGAGGCCTAGGGATGAAATCACAGTCACAGATTTGCAATTCGCGTACCAATCAATTACCACTACAGAGAACAAGCAACATCTCTTTGCTTGGAAAGAACAGCTGGCATACAAGGTGAAAGCCTATGATACCAATTCTGTGGAACTAATCGAATACTGACATATTGTGGCAGATATTATCAAATTCGCAAGAATGTTGGTAATATCCATCCCTTGCCTTTACCAACATGAGGGAAGTGCGAACATTGAACTAGGCGTAGTACAAAAACAATTCCAGGACATTGTCCGTAGCTCATTTTTCGATGATCCTGATGGTTGCAAATTGGCTAAGGTTGCAGCCATGTCTACCAAGCTAGATGATGCAACTGCCAAGTGCATAGAATATCAACAGCAGCTTGCGAATGGTGAAGAAATGTTCAAACGCCACGTCAGTCCTACAGAGCATTAATTGTCCAGAAGCTGAAGAAGTCAATGAATGGATAGAAAGCCTGTTGACCAGTGGGGTAGAGGTGTAAAGCACCCTACAAGGACATCCTACCCACCAAAATAGCACTAATGGTGACAAGAGTTAACTTGATGCCTCATTCCAAGTTAACTCCAAGTCCCACTGATCATGCATGTTAGATCCCACCAATTATGGATGTCTATTTCTAGATCTCCACTAATTGTGGATCTCTATTTTGGACACATTTTGTAATTAAAGTTCACTTGTAGTTTAGTTTCAGTTAACTCAAGTAGATTTCCAATTAACTGCTTCCTCACCTACTTTTAGACATAGGAATAATTCTTGCTGATTGGCAAGAACTGATTGTTAACTCAAGGATATTTTAGGGTTGCCTACTCCTTTGAGTTTCTATAAATACGAGCCTTGGGCTCATTATTTGTTAACATTTATTTACTACGCAAAATTGTTGCACCATTGTTGCCACAAGCTTACAAGTTTGTATTTGTTCACTCTTGGATGAGAGTTAATTGGTTGATCGCAATTGTGCATGACTTCATGCCTTTGCTGTCCCAATCTTTGTAATTCGTTGGAAAAGCTTGAAGAAGAAAATCAGATGGCACTTGCATGTTTGGTCTAAAGATTTGAGTTTGTTCAACGTCTTGTTTTTAATAGCTCATTGTCTCAATCTCCTCCTCGGACAAGGGTTCCTCCTCCTTGGATATTTTGTCATCAATAGCTATCGTTTGATGTTGTTTAATGATCTAGATTTCAGCCTATACTTCGGACAGGGGTTCCTCCTCCTTGGCAACCCTGATATCCATATCATCGTACCTTGTTGTTTCTAGTAAGTTGTTTCCCAGCCTATACCTCGGACAGGGGTTCCTCCTCGGCAAGTCTTAGATCCAACTTACCATAAAGAGTGTTTGCTTGTATAAAACCTTATCCTAGCGTATATCTAAGAGTTCAGAGCCTTGGCCATATTCTAAGGAGACCGCGGATTCAAGTGATCCAACCCATCCATTTCACTCCTATGCCGTCATGTTCTGTTTATCTTAAGGAGATAAGATAGTTTAGAAGCTAGTTTAGTCGTAGTTAAGATCTGCAAAAACCAGAGAAAACCTTAGCTACGATGTACTGTGTTTATGCACCCTTGTGTCCTGCCGCTGAGTAAAAAAGATAGGAACCTTAGTCTACTGTGCCCTTTTTTATGTATAACATCAACAAAGAGAGATCTTCCTCTCTATAATTCGAATTGCAGTACTATAACACTTGCAATAGCTGTCTGTTTCCAATAAGCACTCCAGAGATGTTACTTCAAACGCCAACAAGTGTAATGATGAGGCTTGGCATCAACCCAACAAGTTTGAAAGTGCATATTTGTTCACTCTTGGATGAGAGTTAATTCATTGATCGCAATTGTGTATGATTTCATACCTTTGTTGTCCCATTTCTTTGTAATTTATTCAGAAAGCTTGAAGAAAGAAATCCAAAGGCACATGCAGTTTGATCTAAAGATTTGAGGTCTTCCAAAAGTCTTGTGTTTATAGCTTATTGTTTCAATCTCCTCCTTGGACAGGGGTTCCTCCTCCTTGGATATTTTGATATTGATAGTTATCGTTTGATGTTGTTTAATGAATTGTCTTTCAGCCTACACTTTGGGCAGGTGTCGCCACCTCCTCAGGAATCCTGTTAGCCAAGTCATCGCACCTTGTTGTTTCTAGTGAGTTGTTTCCTAGCCTATACCTCGGACAGTGGTTCCTCCTCCTTGGCAAGTGTCATAACCACTAAGGAAAAGAGGGACACATTAAAACTATATTCAAAAAAATAAATCTTTTCTTTTAATTCATAACATACATTAAAATGAGTCATGTAATAAGTTCTACAAAAAATCAACTTATAATAGTATTTACTAATTTACAATTAAACCACCAAACATACTTAATGATTATAGGAATGTGGATTGTACATCATGAATGATGCAGGACTTAACCTTTGCAAACGATCCTTGGGAGAGGGAGATAAGGCCTCGGAATCCTGGTTAAACAACAACCTTAGAGCCAGCCAAGTGAGGGAACATTACAGTAGTATCAGAGCATAACCCTGCCAACCTGTGATGGATTCCTTTAAACACAACTACCATAGAAGAAACCATAGCAACAACATACCCACAAATAACCCTACGGGTGACCCCTTTAGAGAGGAATTTTGAGCCCACCTTGAAGAAAGCAAAGAGACGAGTCTCGCCATACTTCAAACTCTCCAAAACCTGAATAATCATCATGAGAAAGAAACAAATTCCAACCACTCTGAAGCCAATAACTCCACACCCACGAAAGCCACCAGCTCTAGGCCTACTAGACCTTTCTTTTTGCCTAGGAAAGAACGTCGGGAGGTGAATGGGGCCCATGTGGAAAGTGTAGAAGAAATTGCTGCAGCATACTATAGGCTTGATCCCGAGATTAGGGAAATCATCCCATTTAAAGATTTTTGTGATGCTAAACTTAGAATAGCTCCTAGGGGGGAAAATGGACAACCTAACAATAACCTCAAAAATAGGGTCGACAAACTTACTCTCCCAAGACTTGATGGGGAAGGAAAGGTCACCGCTCGCTCATGGGTACAAAAGCTTGATACTTACTTGGCACTCAGCCCCATGACGGAAGAAAATGCTATCAAATTTGTTGTACTACACCTAACAAGGATGGCACATGATCGGTGGCATCACGGTCTTATAACTCAAGGCCATCAACAAGTTACTACATACGATGACTTTACACAAAGGTTGATAAAAAGGTTTGACCAAAAGCACCCGGAATGGTACTTTAGGGAGCTCACTCAATTAAGGCAACAAGGAACTATAGAAGATTATGCTACCGAATTTCAGAAGTTAGCCGTCATGGTTCCGAAGATTTCTCAAGAAAGACTCACCTATCTTTTCATAGAGGGCCTGAGGGGAACAGTCAAAAGTATGGTTGGTGCATTAGAACCTACCCGCCTTGATGAAGCTATCCAAAAGGCCATGAAATATGAAGAAAATTGGCCAAGAGACAAACCCGAGAAGTTCACTTCATCTTCCAAACCTTCTCACAAAGAGGAAGGAGACAAAAGGGGGCAAATAGCTAGAACCTACCTGTTGTGACCTTTTCACACATCACCCCATGCCAGATGGGGACCCCCCTAATTTTGCTCCATTTTGGTCTTTTGGCTTCTGTTTTGCATCTCTCTCTCTCTGATCTTTTGTCCTTCCGGGGATGTCCCTGTTCTTTGACCTAATTTGAAATTTTGGCTAAGACTGAAGTGAATCTATGAAGTTAGGGTTTTGTTCTTCAAGCTGGATTGAGATTAAATCAAGTTGGTAAATTGACAGCTAAGCTTAACATTGCTTTCAGAAGGCTTCCAGCAGGCTCCCACTGAATTTTCATCATGTTCTGACGACTTACTATTTTTAGTAAGTGCTCAATACGAGGTCTTTTCCTCAGGATTTCGGGATTCTACCTACTTCAGCACATCCGGGCAACTTCAGGGTGCCTACACATGAAATTTGAACAGATTCAGACAACTGGCTATTTTTAGCAGTTCAGCCTTCGGAGGCCATTTTCAGGGTTTAAACGTACGATTCTCCAATGCATGACTGGAGAATGGATCTGGGTTTTTCAAGACCTTCGCAACGGTATAACATGCAAACCAAGACAAGGACTTTCAGAGTTCAGCCTTCAAAGGCTATTTTTAGGGTTTGCATGCAGAGTCTTTTAGTGCATGTTTGGATATTCCATGTGGGTTTTGGGAGAGCTTCGCAGTAATATGACATGCAAACGGAATGAGTCAGTTTTAAGGGACTTACTATTTTTAGCCAGTGCCCGCATGTTGACCAATTTTCTGGGTTTTTCTGGGTTTTTTGAGATCCCACGAGCACTGTAACATGCAAACTCATCCGACGTCCGATGGACCACTTTCCGGACACTTACTATAAATAGCAGTTTCATCCCAGTAGCTACCCAACACTTCAATTCAGCAAGCAGAGTGGCAAGCAACAGAAATCGAGGAAATCGGGAGCAGTCCGGGGCACATGCAAATCAAATTAGGGTTTCCACTTTTATAGGGGCGAGACTCAGAAATTGTCAAAATGAAGTACCCCACTGATATCAGTATCATCCAAGCAACCTACTGGCAAAAATTGAGCGAAATCGGAGAATTTACTATTTTTAGTAGGTCATCTCAGAGCTATAAATAGCAGGTATGTGCCAGAGGTAGGTATGAGCAGGGGACAGGCGAAAACAGGATCACAAGGCGAAGAGTATCATATGGTGAAATTTTCAGGCAAAACGAAACTGCAGAAGTCCAGCAATGTTAGGGTTTGCTAAAAATAGCAGGCAGGCTAAAAATAGCAGATGAGCTTGGGCAACAGGTATAAAGGGGTAGCAGAACCATAGGAGGGCTTTGAAAATCCTAAGTCCACAAATGGAAGTTCCCCAGGCAAAATGTGCCCATCAAGGTGAAACAACTTGGAAATTTTCCTAAGTGTTCAAAATGAAAGTAAGCAGGCTAAAATGCGCCCAAAGGGAAATGAGCAAGCATAAAAATTTCTAAGTGTTAGAAATCAAAGCTACCCCATGTAAATGCGCCCAAGGAGGAATGAAAAGGTTTTTTGAAAACTCACAAGGCAAAAGTGAAAGCTTGCACTTCAAAATGCGCCCAAGAAGAGTTGAAGAAGTCATAAAATTTCTAAGGCATTGAAAATGGGAGCTTCACCTTCAAAATGCGCCCACCTTGCAAAAGGAAAATATGCTAAGGCATGAGATGGAAGCTAGACCTCTAGAATGCGCCCAAGTTGAGAGGAGGGTCATAAAAATTCTAAGGCACGAAGTGAAAGCTTAGCATACCATTTGCACCCTCAAGTGAAAGCTCCACCATGCAAATGCGCCCCAGCCTAAAGGGAGATCAAGCAAACATAAAAAAAATCTAAGGCGTGAAAATAAAAGTAGAAGCATGAAAATGCGCCCACCTTCAGCAAAGGTAAATGGAAAAGTTTCTAAGGCACAAAGTGAAAGTAGCCTAAGCTATTTGCGCCCAGCAAAGGGTTGTGAGTGAAGAAAAGCTTCAAGTGTTGAAAAATAAAAGCACACTCTCCTAAATGCGCTCAAGTTGAGTGAAGCTGTTGAGAAATTGTCTAAGGCAAAAAAACAAAAGCTTGAGGGGCAAAATGCGCCCATAATGGAGGAGTAGACTGAAAACGCCTAAGTGTTAAAAATGAGAGCACACCCTTCTATATGCGCCCAGCAAAGGAAGTGAACATGAGGTGTGTAAAATTCCTAAGTTACAAAACAAAAGCACCACCTTCAAAATGCGCCCACCTCCAGCAAGGAATGAGAAACGCCTAAGGCAATAGAAACAAAGTAGAAGCATGAAAAGGCGCCCAAGTTGATGTTGCTAGTCAAATATGCCTAAGGCATTAGAATCAAAAAGTGGAGAGTATAAAATACACCCAGCTCAAGAGGAAAGGAGATGCTAAGGCGTGGGAAATGAAAGCTCCCTAGGTAAAATGTGCCCTAACATGGAATGAAGACCTTCCAAATGCGCTCAAGTGGAATGAGGACTCAAAAGTTTCTAAGGCATGAAAATGGAAATAGCTACTCCAAAATGCGCCCATTAGGTGGTGAAGAGGTTAGAAATTTCCTAAGGCGTGAGAAATGGAAATGTGGGATTCAAGATACGCCCATCAAGTGTTGAAGGTGTTTTAAAATTTGCCTAAGTCTAAATGAAGGCTTCACATGTGATATGCGCCCAAGGTGAGTAAAAATGGGAAAATTGTTAAGGCGTGAAATTGCTTGGGAAATGAAGGTAAAGTTATGTGTTATGAACTGCGCCCAAGGTAAGTTAATTAAATTAAAAAGTTTCTAAGGCATTACAAGGTGAAAGTAATAATTACGACTAAGGAGGAGGGAGTTTCTTCAGGAAAATCAAGGAAAATGCCAAAACATGAAAATGAGGACTACAGGTGTGAAGTGCGCCCAAATTTGAAATGGAATCAACCTTAGCAAATTTTATTATTTTTCAGAAGTAATAAAAATTAAATGTACCCCTTCATTTGGATACACATGAAAACGATGATTTCTAAGGGGAAATTTCTTCTGGGTATTGGATATTTCTCACTGGGAGATGATTTGAAGTTCTTCCACACCTTGCTCGTGTTGTTTCGGCAAAGATTTCGGCCTGGCACCCATTTAACAAATTTCCTAAGGCTCTGGGGGATAAATTTTCTAAAGCATGGTAAAATAAAGCTCAAGAGGTCAAATACACTCACAGGGTAGAGATGAAATTTGTCCAGGGCATAGAAGAAGTTGAAGATGAAGTGAAGCCCAGAGATCCATCAGTCAAAACATGGGAATAAGGTAAGTAAAGTGAATTTATATTATAAAATGTTCTGATGCTCTTCTTTTGTTTTGCAGGATGAACACCAAAGCCAGAGAATGAGGACTTGAGGTGATGAAGCTGGACAATGTTACAACTTTGGAAAGAGAAACGATAGTGGAGATTGGCCTAAGACACCAAGAACGTGATGCAAAAGAGGCAAATGCGCCCAAGGCAGTAAGCTAAAGAAATGTGAAAGTTACAAGGAAGAAGTGCGTCCAGGAGTCAAAGCAACAGGAGGGTTGAACGGCAAATCCTTTCAAATTTTAATATCTGCGGAGACGATCTTAGAGACTCTTTTGCTCTCATTTGTCATGTCCCCTTCTAGTTGACATCTCTTTGCAGTGTAGAGTTAGCCTATTATGCAACCTCCGTAGGCTAATGAGGAGATTAGGGGGTCTTGTGAGGCATGGCTCAGCCTCGATTAGCGGAGTTTCTTTGCTTGGCTTTCGTTCGGGGTCAATAGGACATCTTTTGGCTAGCCTTACTATTTGTAGTAAGTCATGGGAGCACCCTGCTATTTTTAGAATCTCAGTTTAGTCACATGTGGATTTAGTCTCTCGACTCCTGGCTCAGACGGCTTAGCAATCAAACAAGTAAATCAAGAGATATTAAAATTTAAGTGACTTAAGTGATTTATTTAATATTTTAATATTATTATAAAGTTATAAAGTAACTTTATAATAATAAAGTCACTTTAATAGAGTAAAGTGCGTTAAGTGAATAATTTAATGTGGGAATAAATCTTTTATCCCACATTGGCCAGGAAGGTGTTTGAGCTCTCCTAAGGAAAGAATAAAAAGAGACTTAAGAGCTCATTCTCGGCATCCATTGTTATTGTTATTGATTATTGCTTCTTGCTCTGAGCTCTGGACAAGGGTTTCCAGTATTCACCATTAAAGAACATAGTTCTTCTATGTGTTCATCATTTGAGCCAGTGAAATACTTGGTGAATTTGATACTTCAAAAAGAATCTCATACAGAGGTTCTAATTGTGCTCCAACAGTACATTTTCAGTATTCTTCTATTTACAGAACAAGGGAGAGAAAGTTGCAGCCATGAATAGTGCGCATGAACAGTGCGCATGAATAGTGCGCATGAACAGTACGTGTCAATAGTGCATGTGAACAGTGCGCGTGAACAGTGCACATGAACAGTGCACGTGAACAGTAAAATTGCAGCTTCGTCAACAATCAGCAATCAGCAGCGTGGTTGCATTCTGGAGACAAACAATCAGGTTTTAATCATTTCATACAAATGCTTTTTATGTATTTTTTTATCAGCAATACGCTATGTTTCAAAACATTAGCAGTCATATGGGAATAAATGACTTTGATCAATATTGCAATCAATTTGAATTTTAGTTCAGATAGATTAGTTTTCAATTATTGTTTTTGCTTTGTCAAAACCCCTTGAAAACACAAAAAAATCAGAATATTAAACAAAAAAATAAAACACATCAAACGACATAGCGGATAGAGCCTGCGAAGGGTTTCTACAGTGGTATCAGAGCGGTTTCCTGCCAGCCTAAGGGATTTGGGTTTCATATGCAGCCACAGGAAATTGGACCTCACAGGTATTACACCCACAGAAGAGTTGAACAGGAAAGGGATTGGAGAGAAGACAATCCATTTACAGAGGTACCAGCAGTTGAAATGGGTGACAGGTTTGCAGGCAGTCCACCTAGAGGGAACAGAGATGAGGAACAAGACACTAGAGAGTTCCTCAGAACAATGGCTACAGGACAGTAGCAGATGGCTCAAGCTATACAGGCACTTACTACCTTGGTTGAACGTATTAATCCACAGGATAGACAAAATCCAGATCAAGGGGATAACAAGAGTGCAGCGGGTTCACTTGGAGGCCAGAGGACTCGTTCTTGGACAGCAGGTAGGCCAACTCGTCCTACCTTTGTTAGAGATGAGCCAGAGGTAGCCCCAGTAGAAGAAGCAAGTGAGGAGGCGTTCGCAGATGTCCTTATGGCTACGAATGATGAATGGGAATTACTAACTCCACAGGTGCGTGAGAGGATGACTTTTGATAGGTTTGTGAATCAGAGGAGAGAACACTATAGTTTAGTTAGACAAGATAGAAGGCCCAGGAATCAAAACAGTGAACTTCAGCGAGCTACGAGCAAGCTTACTTTGCCTTCTTTCGATGGTAGTGGCAAGATGACTGCTCAAGCTTGGATTCATAAGCTTGATACTTTACTAGCATTGAGACCTATGACAGAGGTTGAAGCTATTAAATATGCCACCTTTCACTTGGAGGGAGTAGCACACGATTGGTGGTCTCATGGGATGATCACTCTCCAACATAATCAGGTGACAGCTTATCAGGATTTTGTGGATAGGCTCGTGGAGAGGTTTGATAAGAAGGATCCAGAAGTTTACTTTCGAGACTTAGCTCAGCTGAAACAAACAAGCAGCTTGGATCTTTTCATCAGTGAATTTCAGCGATTGGCAGTTATGGTGCCAAATATCTCAGAGAGGAGATTAATAGTCCTATTCACTGAGGGCTTATCGGAACCGCTGAAGGGTTGGATTAAGGCTTTTGATCCTCCCTCACTACAGGAAGCTATGAGGAAGGCACGTAGCATGGAACTTGCATCCCCATCTAGCAAGTTCAATTCTAGGAGTTCTTCTTCTTTTAAGGACAACAAGGGATTCAATAGGAACAAGGAAAAATCTGATTTTAAGAGTGACTCTAAGGGCAAATCAGCAGCACCCTTAGACCGAGAAACTCTTAACGATTTACGCAAGAAGAAGTTATGCTTCTACTGCAAGGGTCCCTATGACATAAATCACGATTGTCCTTTGAGGCCAAAAGGAAAGGCCAACAGGGTTATGTGGGCTTACTATGAGGGTTCGGATTCTGAAAATTCCGAACAGCAGGAGAGTCCTGAGGAGTCAGAGGCAGAGGTAGAGGCTTCAGAGCCTAAGGGTGAGACAGAGTTTTAGTTCCAGGAGGCACGGCTGTCTAGCATTCAGCAGGAGGGATCTTTTAGACTCCGCGGAGTCTTGGCTGGTCAAAAGGTTATTACCCTTCTGGATACAGGTGCCACCCACAATTTCATTGATGCCAGATTTGTGGAGAAGCGTGGGATAATGATCGAAGAGTTTGAGGGTCTTCGGGTTAAGGTGGCTGATGGTTACACTCTTAAGTGTGACCGCATGATTAAGGATCTCCCTTTGCGCTTGAATAATTATGAATTCAAGGCTGATTATTATGTGGTTAACATGGGTGATCTTGATATGGTCTTGGGCATGAAGTGGCTCCATTCTCTTGAGGAGGTTACACTTCGCCTTAAAGACATGGAGATTCGGTTCGAGGTGGAAGGAAAAACTCACATATTGAAGGCCATCAGAGACAGTAGTGTTAAGACTATTTCCTTCCGACGGATGGAGAGACTCATTCGTCAAGACCAGATTGAGTGGGCAGCAAAGTGTACCTTGATGCCTACACAGGGGGGACAGCATAAGACCGAGTATCATCCTGACATCCAGTAGTTGCAGGTTAAGTATGATAAGGTTTTCAGTGACATTCCACTAGGGAGACCTCCAAACAGAGGGATAGAGCACATCATAGAGCTTAAGGAGGGCGCTAAGCCCGTCATGATTACTCCTTACCGACACCCGAAGCGGCTTAAGGATGAGATAGAGAAGACAATCAAGGAGCTGCTTGCTATGGGTCACATTCGGCCGAGTAAGTCGCCATTGCTTCTTCAATTGTTCTAGTGAAGAAGAAAGATGGTACCCTACGTATGTGCATTGATTACAGGGTATTGAATAAGACAACAATTAAGAACAGGTACCCCATACCCCGTATAGATGGGCTTATTGATGAGCTCCATGGAGCCTGTTATTTTACGAAGATAGATTTGAGATCGGGCTATCATTAGATCAGAGTCCGTGAGCAGGATATTGAGAAGACCGCCTTTCGTTGTCATTGTGGGCATTTCGAGTTTGTGGTTATGCCATTTGGGCTAACCAATGCTCCAGCTACCTTCCAGTCCACCATGAACAGGGTCTTCCACTCTCAGTTGAGGAGATATGTACTCGTCTTCTTCGATGATATATTGATTTACAGCAAGACATGGCAGGAGCACTTAGCTCACTTAGAGACTGTACTCAACATTTTGGATAGGGAGTCCTTGTATGCCAAGGAATCCAAGTGTGACTTAGGAATGACTGAGTTATTATATTTAGGCCACATCATCAGTGCAGAGGGAGTGCGGATGGATCTTGAGAAGATCCGTGCTATCATAGATTGGCCTACTCCTGAGAACCTTACACAGTTGTGAGGATTCCTTGGGTTGTGTGGTTTCTACCACAGATTTGTCAGTGGTTATTCTCGCCATGCAACACCTATGACGAATTTGTTGAGGAAAGGTGCATTCATTTGGACTCCTGAGGCACAGGAGTGTTTTATGAGGTTCAAGGAGCTTATGACTACATGTCCGGTACTAGCTTTACCTGATTTCACAAAGCCATTTGAGCTTTAGTGTGATGCTTCTGGTGAGGGCATAGGAGCGGTGCTAATGCAGGACAAGCACCCGATAGCTTATGAGAGCAGGAAACTCAGAGGACCAGAGAGGATTTTCAGCATATATGATAAGGAAATGCTGGCCATAATGCATGCCTTGGCCAAATTCAAGCAATACCTAGTAGGCAGCAAGTTTTGCATTAAAACTGATCACAATAGCTTGAGACATTTCCTTGGACAGTGGGATTTGAATGACCGCCAACAAAAGTGGGTGAGCAAGTTACAGGCATATGACTTTGACATTACCTATGTCAAGGGAACACAAAATGTTGTTGCCGATGCTCTTTCTCACCGGCCTCATCTGACTTCTATGGTGCACATTACAGAGGATTGGAAGCATTTGATTGTGGCAGAGTATGCCAGGGACACTTGGGCATCAGGTATTGTTGAGGGATCCATAGTAGACACCAGGTACACACTTGTAAATGAGCTGATCATTTACAAGAACAGGATTTTCTTGGTCCCAGGTTCTGAGATGAAGAACACCATTATGCGAGCTTTCCATGACGTACCTACAGCAGGACATCCGGGTTACTTTAAAACATACAGACAGGTACGAGAGCGGTTTACATGGAAAGGCCTTAAGGCTAATGTTCTTCAGTATGTGCATGAGTGCCCTATTTGTCAGCAAAACAAACAGGAGAACACATTTCCGGCAGGATTATTGCAGCCCCTTCCGATTCCTGATAGGAAGTGGGAATGCCTGTCGATGGATTTTATTACGAGCTTGCCGAAAGCCCAAGGACGTGACTGTATTTATGTAGTTGTGGATTGGTTGACGAAATATGCTCACTTCTTCCCGATCACCACCACTCACACAGCTACATAGGTAGCAGAGATTTTCTTCCGTGATGTTTTTAGATTACATGATTTGCCACGAAGTATAGTCAGCGACAGGGATAGTCGGTTCTTGAGTCACTTCTGGCAGGAGGTGTTCAGACTTTGTGGGACTGAGCTTACCCCGAGCACCAGTTACCACCCGCAGACCGATGGTCAGACGGAGATTGTGAACAAATGGGTGGAAGGTTACCTCAGGAATTATGTTGCAGGGCAGCAAAAGGCATGGGTCCGATGGATACATTTGTGTGAGTATTGTTACAATACCACATATCACATGACCATCCAGATGTCCCCTTTCATGGCGCTGTATGGTTATGAGGCGCCTAGCTTTCTTGATTTGCTTCTGAGCGACAGTAGGGTGCCCAGTGCAGGGGACTTATTACAAGAGAGCCAGGACATTGTAAAGGCTCTTAAGGAGAACATAGCTAAGGCACAGAATCAGCAGAAGCAGTATGCGGATCAAAGAAGGACAGAGAGATCTTTTGAGGTGGGAGACATGGTATACCTCATGCTACAGCCCTACCGACAGTCTACTCTCAGGAAGAGTGGATCAGAGAAGCTCAAGCCACGATATTATGGTCCTTTCCGGATTACAAGGCGTATTGGAGAGGTGGCTTACAAGCTAGAGCTCCCAGCTGATAGTAAGGTCCACAATGTTTTTCATGTATCACGCCTCAAGAAGGCATTAGGACATCGTGTGGTACCTTCAGCAGTATTACCTCCCTTAGATGATGAGGGAAAATTGATTTTAGTGCCTGAGTCTATTCTGGAGTACAGGGAAAGACAGCTTCGCAGGAGGACTATCAGGGAATATCTGGTGAAGTGGAGAGATTTACCTGTAGAGGATGCTACGTGGGAGAGCGAGGAGATTTTGCAGCATCCGAAGTTGAGATTGCTTGAGGACAAGCAATTTCAGGAGGGGCGGACTGTCATGTCCCCTTCTAGTTGACATCTCTTAGCAGTGTAGAGTTAGCCTATTATGTGACCTCCGTAGGCTAATGAGGAGATTAGGGGGTCTTGTGAGGCATGGCTCAGCCTCGGTTAGCGGAGTTTCTTTGCTTGGCTTTCGTTCGGGGTCAATCAAACATCTTTTGGCTAGACTTACTATTTTTAGTAAGTCAAGGGAGCACCTTGCTATTTTAGAATCTCAGTTTAGTCACATGTGGATTTAGTCTCTCGACTCCTGGCTCAGACGACTTAGCAATCAGACAAGTAAATCAAGAGATATTAAAATTTAAGTGACTTAAGTGATTTATTTAATATTTTAATATTATTATAAAGTTATAAAATAACTTTATAATAATAAAGTCACTTTAATATAGTAAAGTGCGTTAAGTGAATAATTTAATGTGGGAATAAATCTTTTATCCCACATTGGCCAGGAAGGTGTTTGAGCTCTCCTAAGGAAAGAATAAAAAGAGACTTAAGAGCTCATTCTCGGCATCCATTGTTATTGTTATTGATTATTGCTTCTTGCTCTGAGCTCTGGAGAAGGGTTTTCAGTATTTGCCATTGAAGAACGTAGTTCTTCTATGTGTTCATCATTTGAGCCAGTGAAATACCTGGTGAATTTGATACTTCAAAGAGAATCTCATACAGAGGTTCTAATTGTGCTCCAACAGTACGTTTTCAGTATTCTTCTATTTACAAAACAAGGGAGAGAAAGTTGCAGCCATGAATAGTGCGCATGAACAGTGCATGTGAACAGTTCGCGTGAACAGTGCACATGAACAGTAAAATTGCAGCTTCGTCAACAATCAGCAATCAGCAGCGTAGTTGCATTTTGGAGACAAACAATCAGGTTTTAATCATTTCGTACAAATGCTTTTTATGTATTTTTTTATCAGCAATACACTGTGTTTCAAAACATTAGCAATCGTATGGGAATAAATGACTTTGCTCAATATTGCAATCAATTTGAATTTTAGTTCAGATAGATTAGTTTTCAATTATTGTTTTTGCTTTGTCAAAACCCCTTGAAAACACAAAAAAATCAGAATATTAAACAAAAAAATAAAACACATCAAACGACACAGCGGATAGAGCCTGCGAAGGGTTTCTACATCCTCCTAACGTAACAGAATTGGCAGAGAAGAACAGTGGGAACACGTTTCTAGAACGAGAATCTTCTAGAAGAAGATAGTGGGCATTAATTGCATATAATGGTTCCTGTAGAGGAGTGGAGAATATTCTATGCATTCATTGCCCCACTCCTCTCTGTGACGGTTTTTAGGGCAAAACCCTAATTAGGGCATGTGTGGCTCAATCTGAGCCCTTTATTGTAATTCAATCTTAGCCGTCCGCTGGACTGGGCCAACTATAAAAGGGGCATCCCCCCTCATTTGTAAGAGATTAGATTGGAAGTAGATGTTAGATCAAAGAGTATAGAAGATAGAAGTTAGAATAGATAAAGAGTTAGCTTAGAAGATAGCTTAGTTTGGAAAGGAAGGAAAACTTTCCCTTTGAAAGTTTTGTAAATGGTTGTTGTGAACACTTTTCATAATACAAAGAGTTTCATTGCTTGGTGATTTCTTCTTTGTTATGAGTAGCTAGCAAGGCCCTTTCATCTTTCCGATTCAAGTAGATTGAGTAGAGTAGACTTTATTTTATGCACGTAGTTGTTAATTGTGGAGTGTGGCGTTTTGGGTTTGAGCATATCTTCTTTCGTCCATACCACTAGCGGGCTTGCTGATGGTAAGTTCGCCTTGCGTGGTCAATTGGAGTATCGGCACTTAACTTCGATTGTGGCTCATATGTCCATATGCATCGTTGTGATGGTATATACATGTTGTGTCATAATTTGAACACCTTTCTTATCCTTTGAAGATTGCACCAACTCTGTCAAAGTTGTCCGAAGGGAGACGAAGCAAAGTCTGGTTCAAAGATTGTTTACGTTGATCCTTGTCCTCCACCCTTTAGAGATAGATTGTAGAATTCCTATCCTTATATCCTTTTACATTCAGTATTATCCGGTTAGTTTAAGAACCCGAGCTTCATTGACAGATCTCCCGAAATTTGAAAATCCTTTCTTCGAAGTTGAACAATTACGTAAGTCCCCTTGGAATACCCAGCATATTCACATCAACCAACTGAGTCTATTCGCAATAAAAGGAACCTTGGAGTTGAACGCATGAACTTTCACGCAATCTTAGCATGCGGAATACTTTGATCAAGAGGGAATAGAGTGACCGTTGGACATTTTATTCTGTGTTCGTGTTGTCATAAAAAACACGTCAACACTACCCCTAGTGCAGGGAGAAGAAGGAAAAAAACCATTGGTGTAAGAGAATGGATGAATTAAAAAGGAAGGGATTGTGTTTCAAATGCCAACAACCATGGGGACAAGACCATAGATGTGGCGGCAAAGCCCACCAACTCGAGGCTCGCCCAAGTGGGGAATACCCAAACAAGAAGGTTAGAATTGAGGAAGAGAATCAAGCAATGATAGCCACCATTTCTCAAGCCTCCAAACATAGCCCTTTCCGCATCAAAAGTGCACTCTTAGGACAGAGAGTTATCACATTGGTGGACAGTGGGGCCTCTCATAACTTCATCAACCAAAGGATAGTAAAACAAGGGAAGTTAAAAACCAAGATAGTGGAAGGTTTTGAAGCAGCAACAGCCATCGGTGCTAAGGTACAATGTACTACCTTAGTACCCCAATTGAATGTCCTCCTAGGAGATCACCTCATCACAGAAGACTTCTATGTAGTTCCCCTAGATGCTGACATCATCTTGGGAACCCCATGGATTTACTCATTGGGTTGCTTTATGTTTGATCTCCCCAACCAAATCATCAGTTTCCAACACCAAGGGCGAGAAGTCACCCTAAAGGGTCTACCTAATGGATCACCAAAAGTGGTCTTGTGTAAAAGAATGGAAAAGATTTTTAGGCGGGGTCAAGGAGAATGGGCCGCCCAATGTATGATACTTGACAAGAACACCACACAAGGGAAAGCCATCCACCTTGAAGTTCAGCCTATCATCAAAAAATATGGGAGGGTGTTTGAAGAGATTCCACCAGGATTGCCGCCTAAAAGAGGCTTTGAACATAATATAGAATTGGAAGAAGGGGCAAAACCAGTCATAACCACCTCTTATCGTCACCCCCATAAATACAAAGAGGAGATAGAAAAGACCATTAAAGAATTGCTAGAGATGGGACATATTCAACCCAGCTCTAGTCCATTTGCATCTTTCGTGGTCCTCGTTAAGAAGAAAGATGGCACGTTCAAAATGTGCATAGATTATCGGGCTCTAAACAAAAAAACCATCAAAAACCACTACCCCATCCGCCGAATCGATGAACTCATTGATGAGCTACATGGGGCAAGGTACTTTTCCAAAATCGATCTTCGGTCAAGATATCATCAAATAAGAATGAGGAAGGAAGACGTGCAAAAAACAACTTTCCAATGTCACTATGGGAATTTTGAGTTCCTAGTCATGCCTTTTGGGCTTACCAATGGCCCAACTACTTTTCAATCATGCATGAACCACACCTTCCACAAGCAACTCAAAAGATTCTTCCTAATCTTCTTCGACGACATCCTCATATATAGTAAGACATGGGAGGAACGCCTTCAACACATTGATGAGACCCTCAAAATCCTCGAGCAAAGCATCAAAATGTGAATTTAGCATGGAGGAGATATTGTACTTAGGCCATAAAATCAACACCCAAGGGGTGAGTGTGGATGAAGAAAAAATAGCCAACATAAAGGAGTGGCCTAAACCCAAAACCCTCACACAATTAAGGGGCTTTGTGGGATTGTGCAGTTATTATAGGCGTTTCGTAAAAGGCTTTTCCAAGATTGCAGCCCCCCTCACAGACCTAACCAAGAAAGGAGCTTTTTGATGGAATGAAGTAGCCCAACAAGCCTTTGAGAAATTAAAAGATTCCATGAGTTCTTGTCCAGTTTTGGCCATTCCCAACTTCACCTTACCCTTCAAACTACAATGCGATGCATCAAGAGAAGGGATTGGCGCAGTGCTAATGCAAAATACGCACCCTATAGCTTTCGAAAGCCGCAAACTGACCCAAGCAAAAAGGCACTATCCCATTTATGATAAAGAGATGTTGGCTATAATGCATGCATTGGCAAAATTTCGCCAATATTTGGTTTGCACAAAATTCCATCTGAAAACTGACCATAATAGCCTAAGATACTTTATGCAACAAAATGACTTAAACGATCGTCAGCAGAAATGGGTTAGCCACATGCAAGCCTATGATTTTGACATCGAATATGTAAAGGGGACTAACAATGTGGTAGCAGATGCCCTCTCAAGACAGCCTTGCTTGAAAACCTTAACCACGTTAGCAGGGGACTGGAAATATGACATCATTTCAGAATATGCCAAGGACCCTCAGGCTAACGAAATCTTCGAGGGACATTTTCCAAATGAAGAATACAAGGTAATTGAAGAAATCATCCTATTTAAGGGCAGAATTTTTCTAGTACCCAACTCCAAAGTTAAAGAGAAGATCCTTAAGGAATATCATGATAACCCACTAGCAAGACACCAAGGGTACTACAAGACCATAGTAACGAGACTCGCTCGGACTCGCCAAAACTCGGCGAGTCCCGAGCCAAGCACCCCTGGCCGAGTCCTAAGAGCCCGGACTCAGCCGTGGCCGAGTCCTGGCCGGACTCGCCACTTCTCGGAGAGTCCCGAGCCTTGGACGCGGCCGGCGACAGCAACATAAAAAGTGAACAAAAAACAAAAAAATTGATGTTTAAGTTTGTTTTTTTTTTTTTTCTTATATTATCTCCCCAACCCTAAAAGCAACCTCATTTCATTCATTTGGCAAAATAGGAGGAGAAGAGAGTTATGAAGAAAAATAGGAGGAGAAGAGAGGAGAACCAGCAAGTTGTTGAAGACAAATACAGGGCCATATATCATTTGGGAAGCTTCATACCAGCAAGGAGGTGCATTGAGAGTTCATTACCAGTGATTAGGAGGAGTTTGCATTGCATTCCAAATAATTCATTGTAATTTGTAAAATCATTGTTTTCTTTAGTTTGAAATTTTTTTTTACAAACCCTACTTGCAACTTAAATAATTTTAGAAACCCTACTTGTTATTGCAGCCACATTCATTTGCAAATCAAAGCATATTATTATTTTCACAATGTCTCAAACACCAGGCAGAAAATACCCTGCTTGGAAACATGCTAAAATCTTTCCTGGAATGAAAAAAGGAGAAGCAAAATGTAAATACTACAAAACAATATATCATGGAGGCATAAATAGATTAAAATACCATATTGCACGTTGTAGAAACCCTAGTTTCCCCGTTTTCTCTGTATCTGACTGTTTTTATGATTTTCTGAAGGGTTTTGGTTTTTTCGACTGTTTTTGAGAATTTTGCATAAATAATGAAGATGGCGATTTTTGCAAAGAATTGAGAATAAATTCAATAAAAATATTTCAACTCCGTAAAATATGAAATCTACTGAGAATAAGGTTGCCAGATAATTTATTAATCCTCTGAGATGATTACAATGAAGATTTGCTAACATGCAACAATGAATCAACAATTATTTAATATAAAGAACTTGGTATTTTTGCAGCAAGCTCGAAGTACAGATCTGGTACGGCTGCATTAAACATTCCCTTCTCCCTTAGTTCTATGGTTTGACCCAGACTCCTAGGCGCCAAGTTGGATGAAGATTGCAAGCCCAAAGGAGAGGCATTTTAACCCAAATGAAAAACACGCCCTTTTTATGCAAGTACGGCCTGACAGAAGGTACGGCTGCTGCAGCAATAAATGTAAATTGTACGGCCTTGTCCAAAACTCTCCAGGTCCCCTGAAATGTGAGCCTAAAGCAATAACTCCTCTGTATGAATTATTAACTGAAAACTCTGAATGCAAATAACCTCTGAATGTTCTGTAATTTCTTCTGAATGAAGAAATCTCTCAACTGGCAATAAATCAAGTGATATCTCACACCCTCTGAACTGCTTCAATGGAGATGGCTCGTTCTCCAATGAATTCGAGACTGAAACCCTAAAGCTTCTTGCTCAGACCAAACTTGATCAATTTTTAATAACCCAATATGCATAATGGCTCGAATCCCAAGGCAAATGCACTATATCCCTCAAAAGTGCGAATTCCTTAAAGATAGGAAATTTTTAAATAATTCGACTTCTTTTAAATTCTTTCAATAGTCTCAGCTCAAATATTAAATTATAAATTTAATCTTCAACTGGCCCCTTTCTAATGATGGGCGACCCCTTTATCAAAATCACTTAAGTTATAATAAAAATATTATAACTTTATATTATAATCTCCAATTAATTAATATTTAATTAATTCAATTAAATATTAATATCTCTCTCATTATTCATCCGATGCCTGATCCGTCTGAAGTTGACGAACACTGAAGTGATTCTAAACATCAACAATCCATACTGCTAAAAATATCAGGGGTCCCACGCTGACTGCCAATAACTGCTAAAAATAGCAACTTCTGCAAGAAGTGTCCGAACGAGCCCGAACGAAAGCCAACTTATCAACAACTGCCAACTGAAGCTGAGCCAAGCTCCAACATGACCCTCTATCCAGTCTATCAGCCTACGAGGGTCGCATGATAGGCTAATCCTGTGCTCGGAGAGATGTCAACGAGAAGGGGACATGACAGTCCACCCCTCCTGAAATTGCTTGTCCTCAAGCAATCTCAACTCTGGATGCTGCAATATATCCTCGCTCTCCCATGTAGCATCCTCAACAGGCAAATCTCTCCACTTCACTAGATATTCCCTGATAGTCCTCTTACGCAACTGTCTCTCTCTGTACTCCAGGATAGACTCAGGTACTAAAACCAACTTTCCCTCATCATCTAAGGGAGGTAAAACTGCAGAGGGTACCACACGATGTCCCAACGCCTTCTTGAGGCGTGATACATGAAATACATTGTGTACCATGCTCTCTGCTGGAAGCTCAAGCTCATACGCCACCTCACCAACTCGCCTCAGGATCTTGAAAGGACCGTAATAATGTGGCTTAAGCTTCTCTGACCCACTCTTTCTAAGAGTGGACTGACGGTAGGGCTACAGCATGAGGTAAACCATGTCACCCACCTCAAAATGCCTCTCTGTTCTCTTCTGATCCGCATACTGCTTCTGCTGATTTTGTGCCTTGGAGATATTTTCCTTGAGAGCCCTCATAGTATCCTGATTCTCTTGCAACCAGCCCCCAACACTCGGCACTCTACTGTCGCTCAGTAGCAAATCCAGAAAACTCGGCGCCTCATAACCGTACAACGCCATGAAAGGTGACATCTGAATGGTCATATGGAATGTCGCGTTGTAACAATACTCACACAAATGTATCCATTTGACCCATGCCTTCTGCTGCCCTGCAATATAATTTCTGAGGTACCCTTCCACCCACTTATTCACAATCTCCGTCTGCCCATTAGTCTGCGGGTGGTAACTAGTGCTCGGAGTGAGCTCGGTCCCACAAAGTCTGAATACCTCCTGCCAGAAGTGACTCAAGAACCGACTATCCCTGTCGCTCACAATACTCCGAGGCAATCCATGTAGTCTGAACACCTCACGAAAAAATACCTCTGCTACCTATGTAGCTGTGTAGGTTGTGGTGATCGGAAAGAAGTGGGCATACTTCGTATGTCGATCCACAACTACATATATGCAATCTCGCCCTTGAGCTTTAGGCAAGCCCGTAATGAAGTCCATCGACAGGCATTCCCACTTCCTGTCAGGAATCGGAAGTGGCTGCAATAAACCTGCCGGGTACGTGTTCTCCTGCTTGTTCTGTTGACAAACAGGGCACTCACGCACATATTGAAGAACATCTGCCTTGAGTCCTTTCCATGTGAATCTCTCCCGTACCTGCCTGTAGGTTTTGAACTACCCGGGATGTCCTGCTGTAGGCACGTCATGAAAGGCCTGCATGATGATGTTCTTCACCTTTGAACCTGGGATCAAATATATCCTATTCTTGTAAATGATCAAGTCATTTACAAGTGTGTACCTGGTATCAACCGCTGATCCCTCAACAATGCTAGAGGTCCAAGTATCCTTGGCATACTCTGCCACTATCATATGCCTCCAGTCCTCTGAAATGTGAACCATGGTGCTCAAATATGGTCTACGTGAAAGTGCATCAGCCACTATGTTCTGTGTACCTTTGATATACGAGATATCAAAGTCATAAGCCTGCAACTTACTGACCCACTTCTGCTGTCTATCATTGAGATCTCGCTGCCCCAAAAAGTGTCTCAAACTATTATGATCAATTTTAATGCAAAATTTGCTGCCAACAAGATACTGCCTAAATTTTGCTAAGGCATGCATGATAGCGAGCATCTCCTTATCATAAATGCTATAAAGTCTCTCGGGCCCTCTGAGTTTTTGGCTCTCGTAAACAATCAGGTGCTTGTCCTGCATAAGCACCGCACCAATGCCCTCACCTGATGCATCGCACTGAAGCTCAAAAGGCTTCGTAAAGTCGAGTAGTGCCAAAACAGGGCACGTGGTCATCAACTCCTTAAACTTCATAAAGCACTCCTGTGCCTCCGGAGTCCAAATAAATGCACCCTTCTTCAGTAAATCAGTCATAGGGGCTGCATGTCGTGAATAACCATTCACGAATCTACAGTAGAATCCACACAATCCGAGAAACCCTCTCAACTGTGTCAGGTTTGCCGGTGTGGGCCAGTCAATAATAGCGCGAATCTTTTCAGGATCCATCTGCACTCCTCCTGCACTAATGATATGACCTAAATATAACAATTCGGTCATTCGCAAATCACATTTGGATTCCTTGGCGTACAAGGACTCCCTCTCCAGAATACCCAATACGGTCTCCAGGTGAGCCAAGTGCTCCTGCCATGTCCTGCTGTATATAAGGATGTCATCGAAGAAAACCAACACAAATCTCCTAAGCTGTGAATGAAAAACCCTGTTCATCGTAGACTGAAAAGTAGCTGGCGCATTAGTGAGCCCAAATGGCATCACTACGAACTCAAAGTGCCCACAATGACATCGAAAGGCAGTCTTCTCTATGTCCTACTCACGGACCCTGATCTGATGATAACCTTACCGTAAATCAATTTTGGTAAAGTAACAGGCACCATGGAGCTCATCAATAAGCTCATCAATCCGTGGTATAGGATACCTGTTTTTGATCGTCCTCTTATTCAGGACCCTGTAGTCAATGCACATGCGTAATGTTCCATCCTTCTTCTTTACCAAGACAACCGAAGAAGCGAATGGTGACTTGCTAGGCCGAATGTGACCCATAGCAAGTAACTCCTTTACTGTCTTTTCTATCTCATCCTTCAATCTCTTAGGATGCCTGTAAGGAGTTATCATAACGGGCTTAGCGCCCTCCTCAAGCTCAATGATGTGCTCTATGCCCCTGTCTGGAGGTCTACCTGGCGGAATATCACTGAACACCTTATCATGCTTGACTCTCAACTGCTGAATGTCCGGATGATATTCTGTCTTTTGCTGTCCCTCCTGTATAGGTGCTAAAGTGCACTCGGCAGCCCACTCTACCATGTCGTGACGCATGAGCCTCTCCATCCGACGAAAAGAAATTGTTTTGATGTCGCTGTCCCGTATTGCTTTTAATATGTGTGTCTTCCCATTGACATCAAAACGGATCTCCATATCCTTGAGACGAAGAGTGACTTCCTCCAATGAATGAAGCCACTTCATTCCCAAGACCAAATCAATATCCCCCATATTAACAACATAGTAATCAGCCTTGAACTCATAATTGTTCAAGAGTAAAGGGAGATCCTTTATCATGCGTTCACACCTCAAGGTGTATCCGTCGGCCACCTTAACCCTAATGCCCTCGAACTCCTCAGTGATGAGTCCGCGTTTCTCAACGAATCTAGCATCTATGAAATTATGTGTAGCTCCTGTATCAAGAAGGGTAATGACCCTCTGTCCCGCTAACACACCACGAATCCTGAATGAGCCCTCCTGCTGAATGCTAGATAGGCGTGCCTCCTGTATCTGAAGCTCTGACTCTATCTCTGCCTTAGGCTCTGAAGCCTCTGGCTCTGACTCCTCAGAACTCTCCTGCTGTTCGGAATTCTCGGACTACGAATCCTCGTAATACGCCCACATCACTCGATTCGCCTTGCCCTTAGGTCTTAGAGGACAATCGTGATTGGCGTCATAGGGACCCTTACAGTAGAAGCAAAGCTTCTTCCTGCGTAGATCGTTAAGGGCCTCACGATCCAAAGGCGGTGCTGCTGATTTACCTTTTGAATCGTTTTTAAAATCTGATTTTTCTTTGTTAAAATCAGACTTCTCTCTGTTTCTGTTAAAACCCTTATTGTCCCTGAAAGATGAAGAACCTCTGGAGTTAAATCTACTGGACGGTGCTGCTAACTCCATACTACGAGCCTTCTTCATTGCTTCCTGTAATGAAGGAGGATCAAAGGCTTTGATCCAACCTCTCAGTGGCTCTGTCAAACCCTCCATGAAGAGTAATACCAATCGCCTCTCTGAAATGTTCGGAACCATGACTGATAACTTTTGAAAGTCACCAATATAGGACTCCAAACTGCCACTCTGTCTCAACTGAGCCAAGTCTCTGAAGTAGGATTCTGGATCCTTCCTGTCAAACCGCTCAACCAATTTGTCCACAAACTCCTGGTATGACGTGATCCTGTCATGCTGTAAGGTCACCATACCGTGGTGCCACCAATCGTAAGCTACTCCCTCCAAATGTAATGTCGCATATCTGATTGCATCTCTCTCCCCCATCGGACGCAATGTAAGAAATGTGTCTAGCTTACTAATCCATGCCTGGGCTGTCACTTTACCACTACCATCGAACATCGCTAGATTAAGCCTGTTTGTAGCATGTTTTAGGTCATTGTTCTGCTGTCTAGGTCTCCAATCCTGTCGTCCTCTGCGATATTCTCTCCTCTGTGTAAAAAATCGGTCAAAGGAAATCCTCTCTCTGACATCCGGTGGTACTAACTCCCACTCCTCGTTCGCTGCCATAAGTGTATCTACGAACAACTCCTCATATTCCTCACCTGCAATAGCCTCATCGGGCTCCTGTCTCACAAAAGTAGGCCTAGTGGGCCTGTCTGCTGTCCGTGAAACAGTCCTAGGTGCTCTCCGGGATCCTGCATCACTCCTGTTATCGTCACGCTGTGGTGACGGTCTCCTCTGTATACCCAACCTCTGGATTGCCACTGCCAACTGCTGTAGCACATCGTTAGATTGTCGTTGACCTGCTCGTAAGTCTCTGAGAGTGTCTAAAACCTCGGCATCGTCCTGATCTCTAGGGTTATCAGGAACCTCTGTTCTCGGAATATTTGTTCTGTCAACCATGTTTCCCGGCTGCCAGATCGAACCCTGTTGCCTGTCAATCAAGGCTCTCCTGCGAGTATAATACCTGTGAGGCCCAAACTCCTGTGGCTGCATCAGATTGCTAAACCCTCAAGATGGCAGGATTTAGCTTTGATACCACTGTAGAAACCCTAGTTTCCCTGTTTTCTCTGTATCTGACTGTTTTTATGATTTTCTGAAGGGTTTTGGTTTTTTTGACTGTTTTTGAGAATTTTGCATAAATAATGAAGATGGCGATTTTTGCAAAGAATTGAGAATAAATTCAATAAAAATATTTCAACTCCGTAAACTATGAAATCTATTGAGAATAAGGTTGCCAGATAATTTATTAATCCTCTGAGATGATTACAATGAAGATTTGCTAACATGCAACAATGAATCAACAATTATTTAATATAAAGAACCTAGTATTTTTGCAGCAAGCTGGAAGTACAAATTTGGTACGGCTGCATTAAATATTCCCTTCTCCCTTAGTTCTATGGTTGCAAACTGACCCAGACTCCTAGGCGCCAAGTTGGATGAAGACTGCAAGCCCAAAGGAGAGGCGTTTTAACCCAGATGAAAATCACGCCCTTTTTATGCAAGTACGGCCTGACAGAAGGTACGGCTGCTGCAGTAATAAATGTAAATTGTACGGCTTTGTCCAAAACTCTCCAGGTCCCCTGAAATGTGCACCCAAAAGCAATAACTCCTCTGTATGAATTATTAACTGAAAACTCTGAATGCAAATAACCTCTGAATGTTCTGTAATTTCTTTTGAATGAAGAAATCTCTCAACTAGCAATAAATCAGGTGATATCTCACACCCTCTGAACTGCTTCAATGGAGATGGCTCGTTCTCCAATGAATTCGAGACTGAAACCCTAAAGCTTCTTGCTCAGACCAAACTTGATCAATTTTTAATAACCCAATATGCATAATGGCTCAAATCCCAAGGCAAATGCACTATATCCCTCAAAAGTGTGAATTCCTTAAAGATAGGAAATTTTTAAATAATTCGACCTCTTCTTTTAAATTCTTTCAATAGTCTCAGCTCAAATATTAAATTATAAATTTAATCTTCAACTGGCCCCTTTCTGATGATGGGCGACCCCTTTATCAAAATCACTTAAGTTATAATAAAAATATTATAACTTTATATTATAATCTCCAATTAATTAATATTTAATTAATTCAATTAAATATTAATATCTCTCTCATTATTCATCCGATGCCTAATCCGTCTGAAGCTGACGAACACTGAAGTGATTCTAAACATCAACAATCCATACTGCTAAAAATAGCAGGGGTCCCACGCTGACTGCCAATAACTGCTAAAAATAGCAACTTATGCAAGAAGTGTCTGAACGAGCCCGAACGAAAGCCAACTGATCAACAACTGCCAACTGAAGCTGAGCCAAGCTCCAACATGACCCTCTATCCAGTCTATCAGCCTACGAGGGTCGCATGATAGGCTAATCCTGTGCTCAGAGAGATGTCAACGAGAAGGGGACATGACACACGCATACCCATCCATGATGTAGTGGGCTGCCCTATAGCACCTCCTAAGGTTGTTCGTGAAGTGTAGGTGCAATTAGAAACTTTTGAAATGCAAAAAAAAAATGAAAAAGAGACAGAAGTAGGAATTGGTGAGTTTGGGAGTTGGACAGAGACTTGTGCTGTTGGAGATGCTTCTTCCATGCCTCCATACCGTCCTAGTGCTAGTGCTAGTGCTACTGCTTCTGCACCAGCTATGCCTATGCATATTCCTAGTGCTGGTGGCACTACTACTGCTAGTGGCAGTGGCAGTATTAGCATTTGCCCTAGAGTTCGTAAATCTATGGTGGACTTATATTTTGTACCACGCACTACTCCTAGTTCCCAACCGTCGCTTGAGAGCATGGGTTGGAACAAGGATGCAAATGATGCAGCAAAAAGGACAATTGCAAACTTTTGGTACTACTGCACCATTCCGTTCCATGTAGCTAGGTAATTCTTTTTCGTTTAATTGTTTTAAAATTTATATTTAAATTTTATTATTTTAGAATCTAAATGTATCTCATTATCGAATTCAAATTTAAAGTTAAAATCTTAAAACTTTTCATTTTACAATACTTATGTAACTTATTAATTTATTTATGACATGTTTTAGGTCACCTTTTTGGCAAAACATGGTTGATGCCATAACCATATGTGGGCCGGGGTTCAAAGCCCCTTCTGAAGATGAATTAAAGGGCCCACTTTTGACTCAAAAAGTGGTAGATGTGAAAGCACAATTAGAGGAGCAGCGCGTGCAGTGGAGGAGGATTGGTTGCACCATCATGACTGATGGTTGGACCGATAGGAGAAATAGGACGCTGCTTAATTTTCTAGTGTCCTCTGGAGGTAATTGTACTTCCCTCAATGCATTGAAATTTGAATTTGATTTAGTGAATAATAATTTAATATGGCTGATGTATGTTTTTTAATTTATTGAATAATTGGTTTTGCTTATTCTTTCAGGTGACACCGTCTTCATGAAGTCCATTCATGCTTCTGCCCAATTCAAAAATGCCACATACCTGTGTGAGGCTATAAAGGAGGTGATAGCTGATGTGGGGGAAGAGAATGTATTGCAAGTGGTGACAGATAATGCAGCAAATTATGTTGCTGCTGGTAGATTATTGATGGAGAGGCACCCTACTATATTTTGTACTCCATGTGCCGCCCATTCCCTTGACCTCATGAAGGAGGATCTTGGCAAGCTCCCATGAATCAAAACATGTGTGGATGCAGCAAAAAACATTTGCAAATTTGTATACAATCACACATGGGTGCTTAACCTTACGAGGCAATACACAGGTTTGAGGGAGTTGTCTCATCCTGGCATCACTAGGTTTGCAACAAATTTTATCACATTGCAATCCTTGATTCGGTCAAAAGCAACTTTAAGGCACATGTTTGTTGGTGAGGAGCGGTCTTCCTCATCCTTTTCTACAAGCACTACAGCGATTGTTGTGGCTAATTGCATTTTTGATGAGCAAGGGTTTTGGACACCGGTGGAGGAGATTGTGAAGGTAAAATTTAATTCTTTATTATATTTTAATTTTTAATCATATCTTACTTTTATTTGTTTATTTTCGTTCACACTTATTTGTGAAACATGTTTGCACTTTGCAGTTTATTGAGCCCTTGCTAGTTCTCCTACGAGTTGCAGATGGGGAGAAGCCCGCAATGGGCTACATATATGAGGGCATGGATAGGGCCAAAGAGGCCATTAGATTAGTCTATGGTGGAGTTGAGGAGAAGTATCGTCCCATTTGGGATATCATTGATAGGAAATGGCAAAACAAACTTCATAGGCCCATCCATGCAGCCGCATGTTTCCTATATCCCGATTTTCAATTCCGTCATGATCTCCGTGCGGATAGAGAAATTCTTAGTGGGCTCTACTCGACGATAGAGTGGATGTTGCTCGTTGTTACTACACAGATAGTGCAAGAGATAGATGCCTTCAGTAAGGCACAAGGAGACTTCTTTGCACGTCAAATGTGCAAAGACAATAGGACAGCATTACTACCAGGTAAAAATATATTTAAGGGCATAATTTTCATCTTTTTATATTCTATTTTATTATTAAATGTTGAACTTGAACCTGAAACTTGAAATGAGATTGATTTTGTTTCTTTTTCTCATCTTAGATAGATGGTGGGAGTTGTTTGGTTCTGATACACGGAACCTGCAAAATATTGCCATTCGTCTATTGAGCTAGCCATGCAGTTCATCTGGTTGTGAGCGCAATTGGAGTATGTTTGAGCACATACACTCCAAGAAGCGCAATAGATTGGTAGTGGAGAGGATGAATGACTTGGTATATGTTCATTACAACCTTCGGCTCAGATACAGGAAGCTTTTTTACCACAACAACACCCCGATCAATCTAGAGGAGGTTAATCCACAGTCTGAGTGGACCACTGAGGCTACAGATGCAATCTTTAGTGACGAGGACCTTGATTGGGTGGACCAGGCAGAGAGAGAGGTTGAGTTTGTAGCCATGGCTGAGGAGGAGGCTAGAGCACGAGGAGACATAGTTGTTGTTGGTGAGAGTGGCATGGAGACTCAAACAGAGGCAGAGACTATGGCTGCAGTTGCAACATCATCTAGGACCCTTAGACGCCTTCGTAGGAAGGATGTTGGCTCCACTATGCCATAGAGTCATAGACTTATAGCTATTGTTTTGAATCTTTTGATATTTCATATTTGTATGGAACATTTGATGTTATGGATTTCATATTCCATGAATTTTGTATACACTTGACTAATTTTATATATCTAAGTATGCTATTTCCTTCAGCAGCGCAACTACAATTTGTGTACTCTATACTTATGTGATCGTTGTATACTTGTGTATGTGACCAAATTTGCTTTTATTTGTGTTGTATTCAATAAAGGATGCTAGAAACAAGTTTTAAATCCTTAAAAATCTCTAAATTTCTAGGTTTTTTTCAACTTTTTTTCATTTTGCCAAGTTTGCGCCGAGTCCGAGTCTCGAGTCCCCGAGTCCCGAGTTGAGTCACCCTAGCCGAGTGAGGGACAAGTACTCATGGAAAGGACTCAAGAGGGATGTGCTGAAATATGTGCAAGAATGCATGATCTGCCAAAGAAACAAGAAAAAACAAAACTACCCAGTCGGACTCTTGCAACCCTTGCCCATTCCCAACCAAAAGTGGGAGAGTATCTCGATGGATTTCATTACCAGGTTGCCCAAAACTCAAGGGAAAGATTGTATATATGTGGTGGTTGATAGACTCACCAAATATGCTCACTTCTTCGCCATATCCATGGATTATAAGGCACCCCAGGTGGCAAACTTATTCTTCAAAGAGATATTTAAGCTCCATGGCCTCCCAAGGAATATTGTCAGTGACTGAGATAGTCGGTTTATGAGTCTATTCTAGCAAGAAATTTTTCAACTGTCCGGGACCACTCTGACACCAAATACCAGTTATCACCCCCAGACAGATGGGCAAACTGAGATTGTCAATAAATAGATAGAAGGCTACTTAAGGAATTATGTCACTGGACAACAAAGTGCTTGGATCAAGTGGCTACATCTGGGAGAATACTGTTACAACACGATCCATCATATGTCCATCCAAATGAGTCCTTTCAAAGCATTGTACGGGTATGAACCCGCGGATTTTGGAAGCTTGATTACTCAGGAAAGTCAAGTACCCGAGGCTAAGGACTTTGTGCAAGAAAGCATGGACATCCTAAACACTCTGAGAGACAATCTACATCAAGCCCAGAACCAACAAAAGTTGTACGCAGATCGGAATCACATTGAGAGGACTTTTGAAGTCAGGGACCTAGTCTTTCTCTGGTTACAGCCATATAAGCAATCATCTCTCAAGTCTAATGGAGCTGAGAAGCTAAGGCCATGGTTCTACGGGCCTTACAAGATCATACAAAGAATTGGAGAAGTGGCCAATGAACTTGAGCTACCAAAGGATAGCCACATACATAATGTTTTTCATGTATCCAGATTAAAAAACGTTTTGGGCCAACGGGTGGTACCGTGTACAAAATTACCCCCAATGGATGATGAAGGGAAACTGATCCTTGAGCCCAAAGTGGTCCTCAATATGAGGGAGAAAAGATTAAGGAATAAGACTATACCGAAGTTCTTCATCAATTGGAAGAACCTTCCTAAAGAAGATGCTACTTGGGAGGGTGAGGAAAGTTTCAAACACCCAAACCTCAAGTTGCTTGTGGGCAAGCAATTTAGGAGGGGAGGACTATTATAGCCTTTAAGGAAAAGAGGGACACATTAAAACTATATTCAAAACAATACATCTTTTCTTTTAATTCATAACATATATTAAAATGAGTCATGTAATAAGTTCTAAACAAATCGACTTATAATAGTATTTACTAATTTACAATTAAACCACCAAACATACCTAATGATTATTCCTCAGCAAACAAATATCGGTTATCAAATCCAAACGCCCTCACGGGAAAGACATGAATCGCACCATTACAAGAAAGACATGAGTCACGGCTATGAGAGAAGACACGAGGGAAGCGCGCCACGGTTTGACCTTCCTCCTTAAAGGAGGAAGGGCGAACTCAGATGAGGATAGAGGAAACACCGGAAGGCTGGACAACACGCCATTCAGGTGAATTTTTCACTTAGTGTTAACATTTGATATTCTCGAAACATGATATAACGATATTTCCAGATCTTTGTGTGGATTTCCTCACTTATCGTCAAAATTTACTTCTCAAGTTGGACCATGTAATGTTGTCAGCACTCTGTATGTGCACCATGTCTGCATGAGTCGACCCCTGTGTTATCTGCATTTTCAAACAATCATATCAAATGGTCCAGTCGACCTGGCTATGATTACATTGTGAATCATTTCGCCCTAGGGCAACAAATCTGGAAGAGCTTAGTGCATTGGAACGAATAACGACACCATAATTAGGAGACTGTGTAATCCTGAACTGTTCATAGACAATGGTGGTACCCCTTCCATAGTCGTGATTTCATCCCAGAGTATCATAATAAATCTGATAATCAGTAATTTGCATTTATATTTGATTGATTCCTGAATTTTGTGTTTTACATGTATATCGACTAATGTTGGACCTACAAGATACATTGAATGATATAAGACATATACTGATTATTGTAAACATAAATACTGTGTACTTCAGTTCTGTATTTTGATTTATTTTTATATTAAGACTTAATGGACGGTCTGATCATATTGAATACTTTTATAGCCTGGTAAAGAATTAATGACTGCATATTTGATGGCTGCAAACAAAATTATTTGAATCATGCCTATCATCTTGCCAGGAGAGGTGAATCATGACCTAAGTGATTGTCTAAAAACCACTGGCCCGAAGCAAAGATTGGGTCATGGAGGGATGGGGGTTCCATCTAAGCATTCTGCCCCACGAGCCCAAGAGACAAGTTGGGCAATAGGAGGTGGTAGACCGTTGGCCCCTTGGGGGTTCTCCTCTCCTGATGGGTTGAGTGATTTCTTTATGTGAATAATTTGCAAATATTGTTGTGTCTGGTTTTCTAGATATTGGATGTTAATGCTAACATGTAGGAATGTGGATTGCACATCAATGATGCAAGACTTAACCTTTGCAAAGGATCCTTGTTAGAGGTAGATAAGGCCTCAGAATCCTGGTTAAACAACAACCTTAGAGCCAGCCAGGTGAGGGAACATTACAGCAAGTCTTAGATCCAACTTACCGTATAGAGTGTTCGTTTGCATAATACCTTATCCTAGCGTAGATTTGAGAGTTCAGAGCCTCAGACATATTCTGAAGAGATAGTGGATTCAAGTGATGCAACCAATCCATTCAGCTCCTATACCCTCATGCTTTGTTTATCTTGAGGAGATAGGATAGTTTAAAAGCTAGTTTAGTTGTAGTTGAACTTGAGATCTACAGAAACCAATGGAAACCTCAGCTGCAACACATTGTGTTTATGCACGCTTGTGTCTTGCCGCTGAGTAAAAAAGATAGGAACCTTAGTTTACTGTAGTTTTTACGCAATACAATCAGCAAAGAGGGATCTTCCTCTCTATAATTCGAAGAACAGTATTAAAACACTTGCAATAGCTATCCGTTTCCAATAAGCACTCCAGAGGTGCTAATTGAAACGCCAACAACCGATACATCCAGGATCAAAAGATGTCGGGTGTTAATACTTTTGTTGAGCATTACCAAGTGAACATTCGCACTAAAGACAAACCTTGGTTTGTTAATCTAGGCTAGTGTTGTACTCCAAAAGAAGCTGAGAAGTTTACCGCCGTGTTCAGACAATACAAGGATGTATTTGCCTGGTCTTACGAAGACTTGAAGGTCTTCACACCTATCGAATTATCTCATACAATTCCTCTGAAGTCTGATGTCAATCCTTAATCAGCAGATCCAAGATACTATCTACACGGGGATTCAAAAAATGGTGGACATAGAGATAATTTTTCCAATTCATCACTCCACCTGAGTGTCTAACATAGTTCTTGTGCGCAAAAAGAAGGGTGAAATCAGAAATTGTGTGGATTTTAGGAATTTGAATCAATCATCCTTAAAGGACAACTACCCCTTACCAATCATGGAGCACACCTTGCAGATAGTCACCGATCCGGAGATGCTATCACTTTTTGATGGTTTCTCCGAATACAATCAGATTGGAGTGGTAGAGGAGGATCAGATCAAGACAACTTTCACCACCCCGTGGGGAACGTTTTCTTATGAAAGGATGTCTTTCGGCCTCATCAACATCGGTGCTACTTTTCAAAGGGCCATGGATCTGGCTTTTGCGGATCTCAAGAATAAAATAATAGTTGTCTATCTTGATGACTTGACCGTTTTCTCAGATAAACGGGAAGACCACTTTTCACACCTTGTGAAAGTGTTCGAAAGATGCAGGTACCAGAAGATCTCATTGAATCCAATGAGGGGACTAAAATTGACCTAAATTGACCCAAATCGGATGGATTCAATTAAAAATTTGTCTCTTCAATTAAATAAAACACAAGTGCAGTCCTTTTTCAATAAAGTTAGCTTTATCCGAAGGTTTGTACCTGATTTCTCGGAGCTGACAAAGGAGATCTCATCTATGATGAAAAAGACATCCACCTTCATATGGACAGAAGAAGGCAAGCAGGTCTTTACCAAAATCAAAGAAGCTATTACTAATGCACCAGTGTTGGTTCGTCCTGACTTTGAGAAGGATTTCATCCTTTATTGTTATGCGTCGAAATACACCTTGTCTACTATATTGACTTAGAAGCTCAGTGAAGAAAGGGAATCTCCAATTGCTTTTATGAGCAGCAGTTTTAAAGATAGCAAATCACGCTATTCTCAAATTGAGAAGAATGCACATGCTGTCGTCAAAGCTATTAAAAGTTTTAGGTTTTATATCTTGAATTCTCATACAACGGTGTTTGTCATTGATCCAACAGTAAAAAGTGTGCTAACTCAACAAGAGATGGGCACGAAAAGAGGAAACTAGATTGCAAAAGTTCAAGAATATGATCTGGAGATCAAGCCGACCAAGCTCATCCGCAGGCAAGATCTTTGTCAGTATTTGGCAAAAGATGGAGATCAAAAGTACCAAAGCAATGGTGGAATTGAACCTGAACCTAAAATTGAAGAGGACCTTCCTTTGGTCCTATTAGTCGATTTTGCAGACGAATGGTACACAATGTTGTACCCAAAATAATTTTTTGGCATTCTACTTAAATTGAGCTAAATCATGTAAAAATGTCGTCAAAAGTCTATTTTAGGTCAAACCAAACATAAGGTTTTTTGTGGGTTTCTGTCAAGTCAAGGAACATATGTGTAAAATTTTGAAAAATTAAAAATTAGTGTTTTGTGCCCCTATTTTTAAGGAAACCCCTGAAAAAATAGGACCTTCTCGAAAATGATTGAAAATGATTTTGATAGGATTAATCGACTTCACGATCACACTGGTCAAGTCAGAATCATCAAAAAACATGTTTTACTCTGGTGGGTCTACTTTTATTTTTCAGGAACAAAGTTAGGAACTCTGCAGCCATTAATGGCAGATTAGCCAATACCAAGTGCTGAGAGCTAAGCTTCAACGAAGAATCCATAGTGGAAAATGCTCGAAAAGATGCTCTGCAATGAAGGGGATTTTCAAAAGTGAAAAATGCTGAAAATTGGCTAAGTCTAGAAAATGAACGCCTTGCTACCAAGGAGACTGTGTAGTTGAATGCCTTTGTCATTTTTCCAACACCCATACACATAGCATGATGAAGGTGATTGCAAGGATGCATGTGTCTACATTGTCAACAACAATGCTCAAAACAATCACAATGCACGACGAACGTGAAGCATGAAGAGATGAAGTTTTTCAAAGCAAATGATGAACTTGCACCTAAAAGGCGCCCCTGCTAAAGAAAGACGCCCTTGAATTCAAAAGATCAAAAGCAGTCATCAATCTTCAACAAGGCAGTCGTCTTCTCCGTGTTCCTGCCAGCTTTCCAACACATCGTCGAGCTAAGTCATCTGATTCAACAATCAAAGACAAACGCGAGCAAAGTCAAGAGACCCTGTAAAGCAAGAGCCATTAAAATGGCAGTCAAACATGAGGAAAGGCGCCCTTGCTGACCAGGGGCGCCCTTGAATTAGATGGTCCAAATGTCATTTGTTGAACAAGCCTGTCTTCGAGTAATCTCTCCAGCATCAGCTCAACTTCACAATGAACCTGTTTGTTAGCCTACGAGACACATTAAACGATGGCAACTGATGATCCTTAGAGCATGCCAAATGAAGGTAAATAAATGCACATCAAGGCAAAAGTGCCCCTGCAGGCTAGGGGCGCCCCTCATTTTTAGTCACCTAATGAAATCTTCAACAACTGCTTTCTACAAGGCATTTGCTCAGCTTCGCGATCAATCCAGCTACGCATTCACAGAACATGTCAAACTGTCAGAGGCGGAGATCAAGCAGAAAACAACTAATGGTGAAAGCTGAAGGAAGAATGTCAAGAAATTGGCTAAGTGTTGGTCAAAAGAGCCCCTGCTGAAGAAAGGCGCCCACCTTTTTGGGCAGTCAGATGCAGCTTATGAGCTTAGTTACCTCCAAGATGATCTTCTCCATTATGATCGATCTCAACAACGACACCATCAGCAAAGACAACAGAGTAATCTGGCACCTGACAACAGAGATCAAACTAGGGCCACTCTTGAAGGTTGACTGTAAAGTCCCTTGCCAATTGGACAATACTTTTTTCCCAACACTTACCTTGACATAGTTCTTTATCAACTAATCAATCACAACTGATTATGCATGATAATGTTTTATGAGCATGAAGTATGATAAATAAGATGATTCCCAAACACATTCATATGCTAATTGAATACATCACTGGTTTCTTGCATCATAATGAACAGTATTACCAAACTGATTACTAATTGATGGTATAGTGACTAAAACAGCCTTGCAACATCATTCACTAGACTCTAAACTCCCCATGACAGACATTACAAGACATAGCATCATATGAGGGACTGCGATAGTAAATATGACACTAATTTCTGAACATACACACACACAGAATATTGTCTCACATGAGTACAACAGTCTGGTAATACAAATCTGAGGTACAAGAACTTATATTGGACTGAAATTATAATGCAACTTCAGAAAACACACTTTCAGACTTGATACAACAAATTACTGTGCATATTCTAGAGCAAAGAAGAGCAGATTTAACACTCAGAATTGTATATAGACTTGCAAGTATGCACAGAACAGACCTGGTGTGATTTTCAGACCCAAAATGCTCTCTATTCAACTCAGTACTGAGCAATACTCTCAGAAAGTATCCTATGACTGAAACAATAATACTCCCTTATAAACCCTCTTATTTGATGATTGCTTATCAGCAAAAATACTTGACAATGCTTAACAATGCAGTGACTGAAATACAAAAATAACAGTGGCAAATTGATGAGTTCCTCAGACCTGGAAGATGGCACGAATGGCTGCAAACAACTGGAGAATAGTAGTTCAATGCCAATGGAAGTCTTAAAGCTCCAAGTCATTCCTTCTAAGCAAGACAACACTCCACAAAGGTCACACACAGCTCCAGTAATAAACTCGTTTTTCTCATAATGCTCAGACTCCAAAATCACATACTTCACATGACCCCACAATCCAGTGTCAAATGCCCACGATTTTTCCAGAATAATGCTTCAAACTTTACGCCTAGGGTTTGTCTGGTTATCACGCCACTTGCAGACTAGATCAAACTCAGAAATATCAATTTTCAAGGCAGTTTCAGACCCAGTATAAGAGACCCACGAAAATCTGAGATGTAGTCTTTTCTTCTAATTCAAACCCTTGCACAAACTCCAGCCACAAATCAAACTGAAACCACTGATCATCTCGAATTTGCAATAATAATAACCTCAAAGATAAATATGAATATTATTCAAACCCTTCAGCATAAGAAGTTGCAACAATACAACAGCTGTAGCAAACTTCTCAACAAGATGCAATAATACTTCATTTATTCTTCAAATCGAATTACCCAAATTTGGCCAAAGGCCACAAAATTTACACAATATGAAGGACTGAATATCCTCCACTCCAAACCAGCTAGGGTTGATGTTTCACAACCGAAACCGGGCTCCTAGAGTCTTCAAACCCTCGGATGCAACAATGCTCGAAAGCTCACCAACAATGGCTATGAAGAAGTAACATAAGACTCATAATGATCAAATGATACAAATGTACCTCCTTATAAAGGTGAGCTAGCCGCCCTCATGATCTTTCTAGAAGTTGGGCCGACATAAAACAAAGTGAATTTATAATTTTAGTTTATTTTATTCACTTTATTTTAATTTTAGTATTTAAGTGACTTTTTCATAAATCATTTTATTATAGTCACTTTATTAAGTTAATTATAATAAAGTTACTTTTGAGATATTATTTTATCAGGATAACTTTATTGAATAATTAATTTAATACTCCACTTTAATTTAATTAAAATAATCAATTAGTCATCCTTATGAAATATCAATATTTGGACAACTTAATTAATTAATTTAATTTTTTACTCTGCTTTCAAATTGGGGACATGACATTGAAAACATGAAAATCATAAGTAAAAAAGCCAAAGGCGCCCCTGCTAGCCAGGGGCACCCAAGCTTTTGATGGACCTAAATTGACTTTCAAGAGCTGAGATACCAGTCATCCTTTCCAGGACTAAGTTGGTTATCCACCCAACATTTCGGCAAGATCATCAAACTCACCAATCAGCAATGATCTCAAATCAGAACACAAAGGGTCAAAAAATGATCAAATTCAAGAATAGTCAAGAAATTGACTAAGTCTAAAGCCAAAAGTGCCCTTGCTGAGGAAAGGCGCCCCTGATTTGAAGGCATCAGATTCAATCTTTGAGCTTTGCAGCTCCCAGGCACACTTGATCAGGTTTGTCCTATCTCAGTAGTGAATCAATCAACATCATCTCAAAATCAACTAAACGACCGGGACCAAGGATCGAACAGTGGCACTTCAACATAAAGATTGATGAAAAAGTGTTCAAACTCAAGGAGGACGCCTAAAATGTCAAAGAGTGATTTGTTGACTTGAGTTAAGAGATTTTGGAGGCAAAAGTGGCCAAACGTCCTACAATCAAGTGGAAATCATCTTTTAGAACTCCAGATCAGGCTTCATCATGAGTTTGCGCCCAAGCTTGATGCACTCAACTCCAAATCAGTATATGCCAAGCCTAGGCATCACAATTCGTTATCTTTCTTTGCAGGTTGAAGACAAAAACAGCAATTTCTTCTCCAAGACGTCTTTTCAAGATCTGATAGGGAGGTTTTCACCGTTCTTCATATTTTTCAAGATCTGTTGCACAAAGGGATAATTTATCATAGGTTGCATCAAAAGGAATAATTCTTCCAAAAAGATAGTTGATAAATTTCCAATCTTCCTCTTGCCTTCTTCCTCTCTTCTGTCTTAAATTTCTTGCATGTCACAGAAAACAGCAGGTTATCACAGATTTGACCAACTGGGTATGATCAGAACAGTTCTTCAGCAAAACCCATCTCTTGAAATTTTCTAGAAATAGTAAACTTGCTGCCCCTATTTTTAGGGATTTTTCCAAAAAGTCACAGATTTCAAAAATCCAATGAACTGGGTTTGTTCAATATTGAAGCACGAGCAAAACCCATGTGTCATATTTTTTCTGGAAAAATACTTCTCAACGGGTGCTATTTTTAGGGGTTTCAAAAGTTGTCTAAACACATCCGTGTTTACAGGCAACAGTGAAGTTTTTCAGAATATAATACTCTCAAGTTGAAATCAAGACCAAAATGGTCCTACTTCTTTATTTTTTGAAAAAACACTTGACGCAAACATGCATCAAGTAAAGCCTGCAGTCAAGTTAGACACCTTGGAAGCCATGAATGACATCACCATTCAATGGATAGCCAAATGCAGAAGGTAGTCATTCCAAATACATAGCTGCCATCAAGTTACTATCACACTACCTTCCACATTTCATGTCAACAAGGTTGGATGATGCAGCTGCAAAGAAGATCGAATATCAAAAGCAAATTGCGTAAGGTAGAAGAAGTCAACGAATGGATAGGACTATTGACTAGAAGTGATGAGGTGTCAAGCACCCACAAAGGACGTCCTACCCTCTAGAATATCATTAATGGTGACAAGAGTTAACTTGATGCCTCATTCCAAGTTAACTCCCTGTCCCACTAATCATGCATGTCAGATCCCACCAATTATGGATGTATATCTCAGATCTCCACTGATTGTGGATCTTTATTTGGGAGACACATTTTGTAAGTTAAGTTCACTTGTAGTTTAGTTTCAGTCAACTGAGGTAGATTTCCAATTTGACTTTTGTTTAGTTTCAATTAATTGAAGTAGATTTCCAGTTAACTGCTTGATAACCTACTTTTAGACAAGAATAATTCTTGTTGATTGGCAAGAACTGATTGTTAACTCAAGGGGATTTTAGGGTTGCCTACTCCTTGAGTTTCTATAAATAAGAGCCTTGGGCTCAATATTTGTTAACCTTTATTTACTACGCAAAATTGTTGCGTCGTTGTTGCCACAAGCTTGCAAGTTTGTATTTGTTCACTCTTGGATGAGAGTTAATTGGTTGATAGCAATTGTGCATGATTTTTTGTCTTTGTTGTCCCAATCTTTGTAATTCGTTGGAAAAGCTTGAAGAAGAAAATCAGATGGCACATGCTTGTTTCATCTAAAGATTTGAGTTTGTTTAACGTCTTGTTCTTAATAGCTTATTGTTTCAATCTCCTCCTCGGAAAGGGGTTCCTCCTTGGATATTTTGTTATCGATAGTTATCGTTTGGTGTTGTTTGATGATCTAGATTTCAGCCTATACTTCGGACAGGGTTTCCTATTCCTTAGCAATCCTGATATCCATATCAACGTACCTTGTTGTTTCTAGTAAGTTGTTTCCCAGCCTATACCTCGAACAAGGGTTCCTTGTCCTTGGCAAGTCTTAGATCTAGCTTACCGTAAAGAGTGTGTTTGCTTGTATAAAACCTTATCCCAGTGTATATCCGAGAGTTCGGAGCCTCGGCCATATTCTAAGGAGACGGCAGATTCAAATGATCCAACCCATCCATTTCGCTCCTATGCCCTCATGCTCTGTTTATCTTGAGGAGATAGGATAGTTTAGAAGCTAGTTTAGTCGTAATTAAGATTTGCAGAAATCAACCTTAGCTACGGTGCATTGTGTTTATGCACCCTTGTGTCCTACCGCTGAGTAAAAAAGATAGGAACCTTAGTCTACTGTACCCTTTTTTACGTATAACATCAGCAAAGAGAGATCTTCCTCTCTATAATTCGAAGAGCAGTACTATAACACCTGCAATAGCTGTCTGTTTCCAATAAGTGCTCCAGAGGTGCTAATTGAAATGCCAACACACAGTTTTGTGGTATTATTCAACTTGTGGAGAATGTCCACGTCACATGGACAAATAGCAGAAGAGAACTTTGAAGCTGAAAGCATAGAATTTCGTGCTTATCAATAATGTTTTGTACAAGCATGGCCTTGACAGAACTTTTCTATTATGCGTTGATAGAGACCAACAACAAAGATTGTTGGATGATTTTCATAGTTAAGCGTGTGGTGGTCACTTCTCATCGAGAGTCCCTACATTCAAGATCCTGCGAGCATAGTTCTATTGGCCAACTATGTTTCCCGACACATATGAATGGGTGTATAGGTGTCAGATGTGTCAACAATTTGCTGGCAAAGTCAGATTGGTAGCTACTACACTCATGCCAATAATTATTGATGCTCCATTTCAGCGAGTTAATCTAAGTTGTTGAACTGTCGGAATCAGGAGTCAAACATAATGTTTTATCATGGTCAAAAATGTCAAAAATCAACAAAAGCGCCCCTAGTTTTCAAGCCTCAAATGCGGTCTTTTGGGTCATCTCAGATGCTCATCCTGTCTGTGACGCTTCCATCTTTTCATTGCATACCTCAGCCAGGTCAGAAGATTTATCAGTAGCTTACAACCGAGGATTAAGTGGATTTTTAGTCAGTTGAAAAAATGGCTATCTCTAGGAAGAAAAGTGCCCCTGGAGGCCAAGGGTGCCCAAGCTTTTCACCTAGTAGATGATGTTTTTAGGAAAAGTGCTCTCCAAGAGCTTATGTTTAGAATTGAGCCAGCTCTAAAGTTTTGCCAATTGCCAGAGAACGCAAGATGAAGTAAGGTCAAAATTGCCTTCAAAATGATGAAAATGCATGAAAATTGACCATCTCAAGCAAAAAAGCACCCTTGGAGGCTAGGGACACCCTGAATTTTGAGGCCTCAGAGGTCAGAATTTGAGTTTGCAGTCTCAAGGAGTTTCTTGCCAATTTTGATCCTGCTCTTCAATGAAACTATCAGCCAGTCTTTTGGATACATCAGTCAATCAGAATCAGTGATCGAACATGGGCTCCGGCATAGTTGAAAAACTCGTAGCAAAGAACTCGCGAGAAACCGCGTGGCAAATGTCCGAGCAAGTAAATCGCTTAAAAACTCGCTGCCACGTTTTCATGAAAAGGCGCAGCGATTTTATGTCCAAAATGTGCAGGAAAACGAGTGTCTTTCAGAAAAACGCAGCTAAAAAAACTTTAAAAACTTCGCGTTTTTTTCTAACCTTAATTTCTCCACCTTCAACCTAAATAAAAAGGTCGATGCCATTCTTTTCATGCCGCGATGCAGGAGAAAAACGCGAGGGTAAGAACGACAGCAAGCACAAAAACATGACGCGCAAGAAAAAATTATAGGCCAAGAAAAAATTCGACGATGGCAAAAATTTGTGTTTCACTTTGCTGAATGCTCTCTTCCAAGTATTTTCACGCGACTGTAGTCTGTAATTTTTTCTTTCATTTTTTTTTTTTAATAGTGATAAATTTTTAGTGAAACAAAAAGTATGCACTTAAATTTATTTATTTTCTATTTTAATAATTCTTATATTTTATAACTATTTTCTTTGCTTTCAAATTTTCAATATATTTTATGAGTTTACATCTAAAATAAAATAAATAAATAAATAAAAGAGTGTTATTCCTTTTATTGATAGCAAAAAATATTATTAAAATTTAAAATTACATCTTAAATTTTAATAATGTGTTTAAATTTAAAACATTATTAAAATTATATCTAATTATTTTATCATAAACATTATATTTTTAAATTATTTTTATTTATCATAAGTTAAAGCAATGATAATATTAATAAATACAAATATGATAATATCATTGTACTTTAAAAATGATTTAAATTAAAAATAATATAGCAAGGCAATTTGAAAAAAAATATTGAAGTTCTAAAATTTTAATTGTATTTGAGAATATAGCAAGGCAATTTAGGATAGATAATTGTTATTGATACTGAAACTTGAAGTTGATATGTATTGACAAGTCGAACTTGTTTTTTGGTCTATGATAGATGATTGATATGTATTAAGGTTTTAAACTTTAATTTTGATTTATATATGATGAAATCAATAATATGTTTTAAAAATTTAGTTTATATGTATGGTTTTTAAGAATATTTTAAAAAATTGTGTATTTTCAAATGTTCAATAAATTTACCGAGTTATTGCCAAGTTTTTCCCCGAGTTTTTGCCGAGTCCCGAGTTTTTTAAAATTTTGGGTCTACCGAGTTATTGCTGAGTCCAAGTTTTTCAACTATGGGCTTCAGTGACATTTGCAAATGAAATTTTCAAGAAAATTCCTAAGTCTGGAGTGAAGGCGCCTAAAGTCAAATTTTGACTTTTTGAACCCAAGTGAGTGGGCTGCCCCATAAAGGTGGAGTTTTCGAACTCAACTTAAAATAATATTAGAACTCCAATTCTGCTTCCAAGTCGACTTCAATAGGACTTAATTTTTCCATGCATGTGAAGATAACTGAAGTGCATGAAGGTGGCATCTAATTTAGGGCTAATATTTCATTCAGTTAACTGATATTGGGGTCTAATGAGACGGTATTTGCATGCATATGTGATGCCTTAATTCACAAAATTTATTCATTAAGGCATTTGGGCGTCCATTATTCTCATCACAGGTGGAAGCAACCACATATTTTCTTGTGCAAGTAAGATCTAAAGGCACTTTTGGTGACATTTTTTAGTGTTCTTCGTAGTGCCAAGTCCAGATTTTTCAGAGGAAATATTTTCCAGACTTCATTGTTCGAGTGCATGCATTTCAATCTTGATCAAATCGAATTCAAGGCATAGGTGTCTTTTTCAGAGGCAGAAAGATAACTTCTATTTTCTATCTCTAAAATTCTTCTATCCTTGTCTTAGGTTTTCTCTCGCATGTCAAAGTAAATGGCATAATTTTTAGAATCTGGTCATCTAGGTTCTTTTAGCATAGCATCAACAGCGAAACCCATGTTCCAGAATTTTTTCAAGAAAATTGCCCCATTGATTCCATTTTTGAAGCACTGTGCTTTTTTTTGAAGATTCTTTTGCATGTGGGCCTAAAACTCAACTTTTTGAAAAACGAAGAATCTAGGTGTGTTCAACTCATCAGCGCCTACGAAACCCATGTGCCAGTTTTTTTCGGTAAAATTGCCCTCAGAGCCCCCTATAGCCACAACAGTTCTCGACTAAAAAGCCTTTACATGCCTTAGTAAAACTCATTTTTTCGAGTTTCTGACAATTTGGGTTGGCTTAGAAATTCATTCTCTACAAAACTCGTATGTTAGAATTTTTCGAAAGAAAAAGCCCTGAAGCCTCTATTGCCCCTGTTGCTTTTTTCTGAGAAGTCTTTGTATGCCAAGTGAAAAAGCACTTTTTCAAATTTTCAATGATCTGGGTTGGCTTAGAATCATTTTCTCTACAAAACCCATGTCTTGGAATTTTTTTGTGAAAATTGTCCCTCGACAAACTATTTTTAGCCTCATCGGGAGTTGTTTTAGCTTTCTGGAAAAAGTTGTCAGAATATAGCCGTGTTTATAGTTAACAAGAGAGTTTTTCAGAATGCAATTCACTCAGAATAAATTCAAGACCAAATCGATTTTGATTCACGACTTCATCAAAGCAGTTCACACCATTTTGCATCAAGCGCATATGGAGGGTTGATTCAAACAATTTGACAGGCGTAGTCGCTCAAAGTTCACATGGTTTCATACCTCGTATAGTTGATTGCCTTCCAAGGCTAGTTTAGAGGGTTGATGTTGTTGGAATTCTGCATGCATAGCGAGTTTAGTAGTATTTCTCACAGCCAGAGTGTTTGCGGTCAAACTTCGCAGTTTCGTCATGCAACACTCTTCCATTGAGAAGAATCAAGAAAAGCGTCAAGCTGTAGAAGAAACAGAGATCATCACTCCAAGTTACAGAGCCGCCAGAGTTTCCAAAAAGAGAATTGCCAGTTGAAGTGTGCGGATATTTCCAGGATTGCTCAAGTTGTTGACAAGCAGTAAATTGACAGTTGAGACATGTGACAACCTCTAGATGGTGATGCAGTCAACAACCTCGTGGAGGGGTTAATTGCTCGAGATCACGGCTAGTGAACTATAGATTAGAACGTCCCACCTTTTCAGGATAGACATTAGACACAGTAGTTAACTTGATGCCTCTTTCCAAGTTAACTCGCTATACCACATATGTTTGCATGTCTATTTTGGAGATACTAATACGGAGCTTTCAGTTAGGATCTAGTTAACTGATGTTAGTTATCAGTTGACTTTCATTTCAATAAGGACTTGCATGTTGCAAACGTCTATTTATTTTCTATTAGTTCATATAATTGATATTATTTTTTCAGTTAACTGCTAGGTTGCATACAGTTAGACTTATAGAATAAACTCTTGCATGCTTGCAAGACTCATTTTAACTCGAGGAGATTTTAGGGTTCCCTACTCCTCCAAGCTTCTATAAATAAGAGCACCCTTGCTCATTTGTACTTTAACTTTTTCTCGTGATAGCGAACATGTTGTGCCCACCTTGCCTGTAGTATTGCTATCAGTATCTATTCACTTAGATAAATATAATTGTTGGTTTGATCATTCATTGTGTGCGTGTCTCGTTATGCAATTTTCTGTCCCATTTATTATTCTTGTTGTGATTAATAAGCTTTGTTTCATATCTACACCTCGGATAGAGTATTAAACCTCCTTGGGAATTTAAAGATGAAGATTACCGTTTGATGTCGTTTCTAGTAATCTTGTTTGCAACCTACACCTCGATAGAGTATTTTACCTCCTTGGGAATCTAGTGATCGAGCTTGCCGTTTAGTGTTCGTTTCCAGTAACCTAATTTCAGCCTACACCTCGGATAGAGTATTTTACCTCCTTGAGAATCCTGAATACTAGTTTACTGTTTGTTGTTTGTTGTACCCAAACCAAATTTTTTTTGCTTCATTAAGGCATTTTGCTTGAAGAGTCCAAATTTTTTTGCTTCATTAAGGCATTTTGCTTGAAGAGTCTAAACCAGTGTTACAAGACTCGCCCAAACTCGGCGAGTACTCGCGAGTCCCGAGGCAGGTGACCCTAAACGAGTCCCAGAGACTCGGCTGCCAAGTACTCGCCGAGACTCGCCCGACTCGCCGGACTCGGCAGACTCGCCGGACTCGCCGAGTCTCGTGCCCCAAACTCGGCCATTTTGATTAAATTTTTTTTTTAAAATTGCATTCTTTTTTTTTCAAATTTTTTAAATAAATGGTGTGCGCCATGAAGGTTTGTGTGGTTTTGAAGGTCTTCATTTGGGCTTGGTGGTGAGGGCTTCGCCCCTCGACCCCGCCCTGTATCGCGACAGGGAGCGCGCCCAGGGCGCTGCCCCGGGACCCTACGAGGTGCGCTGCCCTTCGACCCCGCTGGGGGCGCTGCCCCCAGACCCCCACTGGGGGCACTGCCCCTTGACCCCGTTGGGGCGTTTCCCCCAAACCCTCATCAAACTATAGGTTAAGCATGTTATAGGCCAATGATGAATCATGATCATAAAAACCTACAAAATACATATCCCCTGTTGCAAATCTTTGCATCTTTCACAATCAAAGCCATAATCAAGGATTATCTTGTTTCAAAATTCATACATTAGACAACAAAACATGCAGTCTTGAAGGCTTCAATAAAATTTTAATAATAAAATCCTCACTTGAATATACACACCAATCATTGAGACACAAGCAAATATCATGGCTACATCATCATCTAGGACCTAACTTAGACACTAGCGCATGACTTGTCGTGATATTGGGATGAGTAATGCAAGCTCTTCTGAGCCATAGACTTATTTTTTTAGTTTTGATATTTGTTTTGATGCCATGGATTTCATATTCCATGAGTTTTGTATACATTTGACAATATTTATATATCTGAATGTGTTATTTCCTTCAGCTAAAATTTGCGTTTATACTTATGTGATCGATATATGTTTGTGTATAGGATCATAGTAGTTTCTATTTCATGATGTTATTGTGTATTTGAGGTTTATTCACTAAAGGGTGCATGAAACAAGCTTTAAATCCTTAAAAATCTCTAAATTTCAAGGGTTTTTCTATTTGCCGAGTCTTTGCCGAGTCTTGGGCAAGTCTAGGCTCCGAGTCCGAGTCAAAAATCGGCTTGCCGAGTCCGAGGCGAGTCCGAGTCTTGTAACTATGGTCTAAACTTTGTTAAAATGAGATCAAAATACTAGTTTTTGGGCGGGTCAAGTATGGACTTTGGTCAGTGTCATGTCAGTCGTCAGCAGCAATTGGTGAATACCTGAAGCACAGAACCTGAACCTAAGATCCAGAGCAGAGTATGGGATGATGAAGGAGCATTTCACGACAAGATTATACTTCTACAAGGTCAATTCAGTGGCCGGAGGAATGTTTTTTAAAGCAAAGACAGATGAATTTTCAAGCAGAAAACAAGATATGCACCCTTGTAGCCCAAGGGCGCCCTTCTTTTTTGAGGCTCAGATCTTGTTGCATGTGCTTGCTAATGGATTCAGTCTCTTCAGAATTAGCCCAGCTTTTCGACGAGCTATCGAGCAAAGGTGTACATAGTGCAGAACTCCAATTATCAAGGTCAGAAGCTGAGACTACAAGCAGGATGCATGTCACAGAAATTGTGATGTTCATGGTATGAGTGCCCCTGTAGCTCAGGGGCACCCTTTAATTTGGCTTCCCAAATGGGTGAAATTGCAGATGAGGTCATCCTGAGGTCTTTTCTAATCTAGTTTGTCTTCGCAACACATCAATTCGCAAGACAATCCGACATTTCAAGTGATCGTGACAGAGGTTCTACCGAGCACGTAAATCAAAGGATGGAGAAACGTAGTTATACACAGCTACACATCTGTAGGTTAGGGGCGCCCAACCTTTAGGCCTGCCAAATGAGGTTATTTGCATTCGCAATCTTCACCAGACTTGTGCACAATTACTCCAGCTATCCAACGAGTCCAACCGTCAACCTCCGGGATTTGGCAAACGCTCCTACATGCGAGGTCAGTGTGGTGATGCTGAAAAGTGAAAGCAACCGAAAAATGGCTAAGTATGGGAAGTACACATCTCCTTGAAAAAGGTGCCCTTCTCTTTGAGGTCTTAGAAGCAGTTTTCTTGCTTCGTCTCCTCTAGGGAAATCTCTTGTAAGTTGATCCAGCTACGCAGAGAGACAGACGGTGCGTGAATCGGAACACTCTAGCTCCCAGTGTCAAGGGTCAAAATATGGTGTTCAGAAGAAAGTCACAATTTTGTCGAAAGGGTGTTTGCACCTTCACAGGCCAAGGGCGCCCATCTTTTTGGGGATCCTGATGCAACTTTCAAGTACCTTACATACAATCGTTGGATGCAGAGTACTTTCAGTCACGTAATGAACCTATCATCCAGTCAACAGGGTTCATCGTTCACCGTCAGCGGTAGTTTGAAGCATCAGATAGCAAAACGGAGAAATGGCCAAGTCTGGTGACCTTGCATCAATTTAATCAAAGGTGCCTAATTTTTTGAGGTGTCAGATGTTGGTTTTAGCAATTGCAGTTCCCAGCAAACATTTCATCCTTGCTATGCAAGCTTCATAGTGGATATCTCAGATCAGTCACAGGTTCACTCAATCACCCGAAAATCAGAGCTGAACATGCCCAACTGTAACTTTGCAGTTAGCTATAAAATAGGAGATAGTCAAAAATCTAATAACTCTTGCAAATGGACGCCTAGAAGGTCAAAATTGGACTTTCTGGAATCAGTGGAGTTTGTCGAGCACATCTAGATGCTATTTTTGCCTAAACGATTAAAATAATATTTTAATATAAAATATTTTTGCATGCACAACATTAAAAGGCAATTTTCTTCAAGGAATTAAATATTGGCGCCTCTTTTAATGTTTATTCTTCAATTCGCATGTGAAGATTATTTTAATATTATTTTAATCCGGAACTCAGAGTCAGTGGCAGTTCAGCTGGTGGAGGGCCAATCAAATTCTTTCCTTCATAGTTAGGGTTTTCAGAGCTTACAGTCTTGCTTTTATGCGACGACTTTGTCTATTTATTGCATGTATGGCGCCATTTCTCATTCATCCAGCTTAGAGAATTTGAATTTCTTCAAGAGATTGGCCAGTTTTCATTAGACAATCAAGTTTGAAGGCAGCATAAACATTCTTTTGCAGGTATAGGTCCAAATTCAACAGCAGATTCAAGGCAAAGTGGCGATTTTTGAAAGAAGAAAATAAAAATTAGAAAAGAACTAAAAAAACGTCATTCTTCTTTTCTAGAATTCTTCCATTTTCTCGTCTAACATTATCTCACATGTTCGAAGAATTGACAAATTTTGGCAAAACAAAACAGCTGGATTGATTTAAAATGATTTCCTCAGACAAACCCATGCGCTAGAATTTTCAAGAAAATTTGTTCCAGAGCATCAATTCTTGAGGCTCTAATTTTCTTAACTGAAATTCCTTTGCATGTTTGAGTCGAGGTCAAATTTTTACATTTCTAGCGTTCTGGGTTACCTTAGAATCATTTTCTGAGCAAAACCCATATCTCAGAATTTTTTGTAAAACTTTACATCTGACGAGCTATTTTTAGCTTTCCAAAAAAGTTGTCAGAATATAACCTTGTTCACAGTCAACAGGCGAGTTTTTCAGAATGCGGTTCACTCAGCTCGAATTCAAGACCGAGTAAGTCTTGAATCATGACTTCATCGAGACAGTTGATACAAATCTACATAAGGTGCTTCCAGAAGCAGTTTTAGATCCACTCAAGATTAGAGATTCAATAATCCAGAACATTCAACAATTTGGGTTACTTGAGGCCGCTTCCATACCTTTCTCAGTTCATTGCGTAGAGTTCGTAATGTCTTGTATTAAGCATTACAATTTTGTTGCACGGGAAATACAATCAGTAGATGGGCGTGTTATTTGCAGTCTCAAACCCTTGGATATCGAGAGAAGTTTGGGTATTCCTCAGCATCCAGATGGTCTGGTCATTTCTATGAGTCAGAGTGAGCAAGCATTCAATGTTGAATTGGATAAGTGTCAAAGTAAGATGACTAAGAGGTGGCTGAAACAGAAAAAGATCAAGTTGCCAAACAATGTAGGTCGTGGTGAATGCAAAGATGAGTATGCAATTCTGATTACACTGCTTAATCATGTCTCATGTCATGCAGATGCAAACAAATTCCGCCCATGGATGTATTATATCATTGGTCAAATCATCTCTGGACAAGAGCATTATAACTGGGCATCCTTCATCAGCGATGCTATTCACAAGCAAATCACCGGTTTCCTAGTTGCGCACCAGTTTCATATGTGTTCCTATCTCGTGTACTTGATCGCCTATTAGAGTTAGTTTAGAGGGTTGAACACGGTGGGCATACTCAGTGCACAAAAATTCTATCGTTACTATGATCAGCTCGAGTTTACGAAGGCTGAAAGACATTTCAAATGTGTGCAGGAGGCTTTCTTGACATATACAGTAAGAAACTTGGACCGGGAGTTGCACATTCGCATTTCAGCAGTTGCTAGAGCGGCAATGGAAGATTGGGTAGACTGGTACATTCAGTTCCCTACATACACCTACATCCATGTCTATGGATACATAAGAAATCTAGCTATACTACCACGTTATCCTTCGGATAAGACAGTATTCATGGAGTTCTTGAGACAACTGTATGAGGTTCATAAACGTTTGCGCCACAAGCATAAACAGGCTGCCAACTTTCCTTTGCAGTTCGGGATATATTGGTGTAAGACAGCAGTTGATACTAAGGCTGTAGGACAAGAGTTAGAGAATTGCAAACTCAAGTACCTGGTTGACACACGCACATATGATCCTTGGGGTCATTACGCAGCAGACCTTGGTAGTCGCTCTTATCACAAACCTACAATGGAGGACTACCGGGTGAATTGCGAGGATCACTTTGAGGTACGTAGATGCAGCTACAGTAGGTTCTCTCTTCCGCAGATATTTGTCTTCTTGGCAGAAGAGGTGGAAGGTTTATCAGAGGATGAGGGAGATGCACTTCCTCAGTTTTATAGAGAACAGGTCGATGGACAACCACTACGGACAGTTGATTGGTAATGCAAAGAATTCTCATCGGTGAAGGAGAGGTCGAGCAGAGTCATCCAGAATAGTATGCTTTATCTAGAAAGCAAAAGGACTAGGAGGGTATCTATATGCCTAGAGCAGATCCGCCACCAATGGGAGTTGTACTACCTTCCTCGTCAAAACCCAAGCAGAAGAAGAGAAGTAACCCTCCTAAGAAGAATCCGGTGCCTACTAACTCAAAGGGAAAGGCAGTCGTTGTTGTTCCACATGTAGAGCCTGTCAAAGAGGTTGTTCAGAGTTTACCATAGCCTGAGGTTCAGCCACATATGCCCTCACCGACACCAGCACAGCCTCCAATTCCAATTCATATCGATTTGGACTTGGACTCTCCATCTCGCAGTAACACCACTACACAGTCACTTTCGTCGGATCCTCCCATGACTAGTGCAAAAAGTTCCAGTGGGATTAGTCAATATTCGTCTTGGCTTGAGAGTCAATTGGGAAGAAAGACGAAACAGCCATCTTATGTACTTGATCATTCGGATTTTGATCATGTTATAGATGCGCCTGACAAAAGGATCAAGAAACAAGTCCACATTGAGAGGAATGCAAGTAAGGAGATCATCATTGAGACTGCCACACCTCCAGAGGATAAGAGTCTAAGCGAGATGGAAGCTCAAGACTTCGAAGTGATCACAGTCAACTTCGGTAGAAGTACTCGCCAGACAGAGATTGATCTCCTACAGGATGCTACAGATAGCGCAAGGGATAGAATGGTGAAGGATGGAGAAGATAAATCAGCTCTCAAGGCAGAAATATAGCAGCTTCACCAGTATATTTCTAGCCTTATACACAGAACAGGGAACGCTATCACTGCACCCCCACCAATGTTAAAACCGCCAGCAGAACAAGGTCAGCTTAATCACTTGGTTGCATATGGCAAGCGGTTAGATGAGTGGGAGGAGGAGTTTGTTACTAGAGGCCGCCTTGTACTTTCAGAGTTATACCAATTACGGTATAATGCACGTGAGCTCCATCTACAACTTCAAGATGCGGAGCATGACTTGGCTATTAGTAGACCCAGGGTTGAGATCCTGATTACCAACCTGGGATTGTCATATGAATCAGTCACAGATACGGAAGATAAAGTGGATATCTATACTTGGAGAACATAGTTAATCTTCAAGGCTAATATAGAAGAAACAATAGCATCAAAGTTGGCTGAGAGCAGAGAGCATGTTACTAGTGCACTCCACTATGTCAGAAACTTTGTGTCTCAACTACCATGCCAGTATCAGCATGTGGGTGATGACTATGTTGAGCTTGTTGACCTTCAGTCAGAGCTCCAAGCACTTATTCACGGTATTTTCAGCGGTGAGACCATTGGCTGTAAGATGAATCAGCTTATAGTCATGTGAGCATTGTTTGATGAGGCAACCAGGAGTAAGGGTGAGTTTTAGTGTCAGATCACTAGTGGAGAAGACATGCAGCATAGGCATGGGATACTTCGTCGGAGCTTCAGTTCCCCAGAAGGTGACGCAATCAATGACTTCGTGGATGGGTTGATTGCTCGACATCAGGCCCAATAGACATCAGTTCCAGCCTTTCGGGATAGACTTCATGCATGACAGTTAACTTGACACTTCTTTCCAAGTTAACTCGTTGTTTCACATCTCACACATGTCTATCTTGGAAGTATCTACATTCACTTGGAGTTTCTTTTCTAGGTTTTTACGTTAACTGATGGAAGTATTCCAGTTAACTTGCTTTCAATAAGGACATGCATGCTTGCACATTGTCCACTTAGATTAGATGTTTCGGTTAACTAATGGTAGCTTGCCAGTTAACTATATAGTTTCCATTATTAGGGTTTAGCAATAAGATCTTGCATGCACTGCAGGACTGTAGTTGACTTAAGGTGATTTTAGGGTTTCCTACACCTTTGATGTCTATAAATAAGAGCTTTCAGCTCATTTGTAAATAACTTTTGCTTGTGATAGAGAATTGCTGCGCTGTCGGCAACATGCCTATTCTCAAGATTGGTTCACCCTTGTAAATAGAACTTTTGCACGAGAGAGCAATATGTGTTGTGCCTACCTTGCCTATAATATTGCTTATTTTGTATCTGTTCACGAGTATTTGTTATGATGATGAATTGTTATGCCACTTGGGTTTCATGCAGTTATTATGGTGAATGCTCATCTTACTTAGATGGGGTTGTTGGTTTGATCATTGTTGTATGTGTGTCTCGTCTATGCAATACACTGTCCCAGTTGCTTACCTTGTGTTTTGTGTTTAATAAGCCTATTTAGATTGAGAAAATCGCTATGCCACCTTGCCTACAAGTTTAGAATCTATACCTAAATCTTATCGTGTGATGTGTGTCAATAAACTTTTTCAGCCAAGCAAATAGTTGTGCCACCTTGCCTTCACGTTGTGAATCTGTGCTTAGTTTATCGTATATTTGTTTGTTCTAATAAACTTCTTCCCAGCCAAGCAAATAGTTGTGCCACCTTGCCTTCATGTTGTGAATCTTAACTGAAGTTTATCGTGTAATCACATCCCCGCTCCATTTCCTCATGCTTTGTTTACTTGAGGGATCTGGATAGATATAAAATAGTTAGTTTAGTTGTAGTTAATGATCTGCGAAACCAAAAAATCCTTAGTTGCAACGTTCTAGATTTTCTTAACCTTGTGCCTCTTCCAGCTGAGATAAAGAAGATAGGATTTAGATTACTTTACTTTTCCACGCATATCAGCAAAAGAGGGAGCTTCCCCTCCTAATTTGAAGAGAACTCATTACGCAGTGTGCATAGCTGTCCGTTTTAACTTACACACCAGAGGTGTTAGTTATTACACCAACATTGTTGTTTTCAATGACCTTTATTTCAGCCTATACCTCGAATAGAGTATTTTACCTCCTTGGGAATCCTGTGATAAAATTTATCGTATACAAACTCACTGCTCCCAAGTCCTCATGTTTTGTCTCTCTTGAGGAAATAGGATAGATTAAGCATTAAGTTAGTTGTAGTTAAGATCTGCAAAACCAGAGAAAAACCTTAGCTACAATGTATTGTTTTTCTTAACCTTGTGCCTCTTCTAGCTGAGTCAAAAAGATAGGATTTAGAACATTTACTTTTTCATGCATTTCAAGAAAAGAGGGAGCTTTCCTTCCTAATTTGAAGAGCAATCATTACGCACTCTACATAGTTGTCCATTGCCATTATGCACTCCAAAGGTGCAAATTGTAACACAAACAGCTCGTAAATACTAATTTAGAAGGAGAGACAGATAGATAGGAAAACCCAAACTAGGAGTACACTTGGGATATCTCTATAATGTTGAGACATAGGGGCCGCTATTTTATGAACCTAAAGTTTTGTATAAACCATGGTTCTCCTTGAAATAATCCATATTTTTGAATTTCAAGGAAAAGATCACCATGAAGTACTCCTTGGCCATCAGTAGTACATATATTGTTGGCAAATGTTGGCAGTTTTCGTCAATGCATTGATTCAGGATCTTACGACTTGGAAAAGTCCTGATCAATTGACAAATCAAGAAAAAATCCTTGAGAATCCAAACCCTACTTCCTTTTTCTAACATTGAAAATGATACCCTTTGAGGATTATTCAGATTGCGTATATTTTTTTATTTGCTATGAGCTAAGGATTTAGTGTTTTCTTATGTGCATGATATTTCATGAATATTGAGAAACAACTCATCGTTTTGTATCTCAATCGATCTCTAGAAACAGCCTGCATGAAGGTTGGAAGATTATTGGATTTTGAAGAGGCCATAGCCTTCTCAAGGAATTGGAAAAATGATCCCTAGGACCATCACTAATGGCTGAAGAGAATAGATTTGGTCTGATCAGGGAGGGGTGTGTATACACTAGTTTGAAAGATAGAGGAGTATCAATGTATTAGTTTCCATATATTATCAAATCACACTAGAAAATTACAACATTCCAGTGTTTTCAAAGAAGCAAACAATAGTTGTGCTTTGAGTGTAGCTTATGACATCTTGATTGACTAGGTCTGTGACTTTATTGTGCATTCTGGTATTCAGATATTCCTTTCTTTTCATATCTACCACAAGATGTGAGTCAAGGTTATCTAAACCATGAATTTAAAAATATTCATTTTTGTTTGTATTTCAATCCAATGTTATATAGCATGTTCAACTGAAGTCATCATTGGTCTTTCATTTCGAAAAGGATAGTAAACTCTTTCCATATGACTTCACTAAAGAACAGCTATAAAAAAACAAGAATGGGAATAGATTCACCATTTTTCTTATAAGTTGGGCAAACGGAAGGTTATCATACCACTTTTCTGTGGGTTATTAGCTGTTGGATTCTTTTATGCATCTAATGCTATATAAAAAATATTATATATTTTTTTGTGTAAAAATCCAAAATTTGATCCCGTTTGCCATGAATGATTTAAGGATTGTTACTGAGAACATGATAGATAGAGGCAACTATGACCTTCCCCAAATGCATGTAAGGTCATACTATACTATATTTAGAATTTGAAAGAAAGATTAGTTTATGGCGAAGTTCCTCCTGAAGAAGTTTTTAACTTGTAAATTAAGGCATTATAGATGAATTCCAAAGAAGTGTATTTACATACCATTATCTTTCGCTGTTCTATGGTTGCACAGTCACCAAGTGCATACACATCATTGCATCCTTTAACTCTCAACCATTCATCTGTTGCTAGAACCCGCCTATCAGTCTGCATTATAGTTCCACATTTTAACATTACTCAAAAATTTATTTAAGCATTAAAGTGGAATGCTGTCAATCAAGGTCAATATTGAGAAAAAAATGTACGCAAAAGTTAAGAAGGGAAAGGCATATAAAAGAAATTTCATAATGACATCTGAACAAAAAGAAAACCTGGCCAATCTGCTCCATGAATTGAGATATAACAGGACGAGTCCCAATTCCAGTAGACCACACAATCATGCCATATGCAATGGATAATGCCTTCCCACTCTTTTTCTCTTTCATGCTAATATATTTGTCAGTTACCTCAACCACAGGGCATCCTGTTTTTACATCAATACCATCCCTCTGAAATTTTTTTGCCGCAAAATCACTGATTCGCTGATCAAACCTACAAGTGAATCAGCAAGTAAATATATATAATAACACCTACAAAGTTTTGATTACAAACTACCAAAGGATAATGAAAGATTGCTTTTGGTTTTTTATCATTTAATAAGTAAATCCCTATCATAAAATACTGGCTAGACATGAACAAAATGCAATTTGAGTTTGTAGTTCAAAATATACAAAACAATGAACTGAATTGCCTCAAAGCTAAGATTGGAATAACAGAAAAGAAAAGGTCAATCCCAACAAAAAGGATTCACAAATAGATTGACTAAGAATTCCATATACATTTGATATTGGAACCCCACAAGAACCTTAATATTGATGACATATGAGTGAATACATTGAATGAGCATGTATTAGATATGGGTAAATTCACTGATGAACAACACTGCATATGGAGAGAGAAGGAATGTAACACATAAGAGATAAATGCAGAATCTATTGATTGGCATAGTCAAAATACCATACATTCAAAAGAGCACACCCAAGAACAATAAAGTATGGTGAGTGTCTTTTATAGAAACCAAGAAAAAATATACTCTATAAAGAAAATAATATAATATGATGTGGGAATACAATGACTGTTTAAGCAGAGACATGTCCTCTAGACATTTGGTAAAATGACATTACAAGAGTCAACACTCTACACTCTAAACTACCAACAAAAAAGTTAGCCGGTACTTCCCCTCACCAAGTGGTTACATGGATTTGCAAATCAGATACCAAATACTAATACAATACTTCCATATATGGCATGGATACCATATTGCAATGCATCCAATACAAGCCTATATTTAGGCTAATATTTGATAAATCTATATATATGGCACCACACCATCTAGTGTCATAGCCAATGGAAAAACATTCAATGTTTGCAAAAAAAAAACAATAAAAACATGTATATATATAACGTGTCCACAAAGAAGACCTCTACATAATGTCCCCTTCTTAGTCCCAAGTTTTCCAGTGACCATTAACCTATTTCCAAAGTCTCATAGGCTAAACGAAGGAGTTTCAAGGGATTCCAAGATTCTTGGAGGATTCTTGCCAACACTTTCAAGGTGTATTTGTAGATGGTTGCTAGAGTGTTTTCTAGGTTTTTTGGGTTTTCTCTAATGCTTGTTGGCAGTATTGCTATTTTTAGCAATGACTATTTTTGCGACTTACTATTTTTAGTAAGTTTTAATGCATCTCAATTTGGGCTAATTTAGCATTTGGAACTTTGGACATACTATTTTTAGCAATTTTCTATTTTTAGTAAGTTCTATTTTGGGCACTTGGTCCTGGCATCAGTACAGCACAGGGTTTCCAATTCTGGCAATGGTTGGTAGTTTAGTTGGCGAGTTCAATTATTTTTGGCATATTATTCATCCACCATCTCTAGAATCTTCGAAAAGGTGATATTGTAACTTAAGTTCTAAAGTTCAATATTGGACCCCTCCTTGTAACCCACGCCTAAGTTGATGACTTCAAGTAGTTTTTAAAAAGGGGGTGATGTATTTCCTAAGTTGGATGCCCAAAAGGGAGGAGATTAATGAAAATTAAAATAAATTAATATTGCTCGGAGTTACGCGTCCCATTTGGAGGGAAGTGATTTTCAAATTTTGGAGCCCTAATTTCTATACAAACCCACACCTATGCTCTTATTTCGTTTATGCAATTTGGATATAACGAAGTGTTGTTGGATTGGAGATAGATGTAACATCCCCTTCCTAGGTAGTTGATAGATGTAGTGGTAAGCCTATCAATTAGTCCATGTAGGCTAATAGGATGGTTAGGGGGGGCCTCTGAGGGCATTTATTGGGCAATCAGTCAATCATTGGGTTCTAATTGGTGCTTCCCAGTTCAGAGCATTTCAAGGTTTTCACTACACAACTCCAAGAACATTATTTCAACACTTTGTCCACACTTACTATTTTTAGTAAGTCACAAGGGGTCATTGGTATGGTCAGTTGGCAATATAACTATATTAGGCATGGTGACGGATTTATATCCTAGATTTATCTTGGTATTATTATTGTCCTATGTATTAAGTTTTAATAACGTCAATAATAAAATTAAATTCAAATATTTAACTTTATGCATTAGTAAATATATTAAAAGGACTTTATAATAAAGGGGATATACGTGTTTTTTAAAAGAATACTTTATAATATAAAGTTGAGCACCCAATTTAAAAAGGGGTTATAAGCTGGGAATTGAAATGAAATAAAATATATTTCAAATGCCAACTTGGGCGTGGGAGTTTGGGACAGTATAAAAGCAAATTCATTGTGCTTTTTTCTTTTTATGTTGAAGAAGAGTTTGTTGGTTGACCAGTTATTTGCCTTCTGAGGACGAAAACCTCGCAAGCAACATCATCTATAGGATTGAAAGACATCCCAAGCGTGATTGGTTAATAGCTCCATTCAAGGGTTATACACGTGCTTCTTTGATTTGATTTGCAAAAGTATTTTGGTTAGATTATCTGAGGTTGTCAAGCTAGAAGAATTTGTCAATGTTTGAGCAGACTTTGGAAAAGGTTTTCAAGGTGAAAAAGCATTTGTGAACCCCCATCAAGCTGGTTGTACCACTACAGCAGGCCGTACACCTACAGTTGGGTGTGAGAGTTCCCCAAGTATAAACGCCTAGGGTTTTAAGCTACAATCACCTCCATTGGGGACGTCTAGGGCAAGGAGTCAGCTGCACACCATTTTCAAGGCACAAAAATGAGGTTTCGAAGAGTAGTAAGCAAATTTGTTAACCTCCAATTTGCTGGTTGTGCACATTCAGACCTGCAACTTCACATTTTTCCAAATGGGTATGCTTCCAATGTATTCTTGATGCAATAATATAATGTGGGTTCTATTTTGTTTATGCATTTTCATATCCATTTAGCTATTTGCACAAATTAGTTGTTCCGTGTTTCCTAGCAAGAAAAACAAAAAAATAAGAAAAGCAAAAAAAACAAGAAAAAAGAAAACTACAGACAGGGGGGACATTACATTGGAATCAGAGATGGGTATCCTACCAGCCTATGCTAAAATCATTACACAAGTGAAAAGGAGCAGTATTATAATAGAGGAACAAGTCAGTGGCATCCCCATAGGTTCCAAAAGGTGACACCATTTCCAACATTTTGGGTCTACACAGGAGTTCATCTAGTGATAGCAACAATATCATAGGTATTATGGAAAAGAAGGATAAAGGGCGAGTTGGTTAAGTCAGTTCTAATGCCAGAGCAAAGCGGAAGTTTGACACTATGATGGATATGATGTCGCAACTCCTAGCCAAGATGAATCAGAACATAACTCTGACACACATGGTACACCATTGTGAGACCAGCAGTACCAATGCACAGGTTGATCAACACTATGGTGAGAGTCAAAGGACTACTATACCTTACACACCTAGACCCCTACACCCTACCTTCACGCATAGGGAGGAGACACGTGCTCCCCAGGCACAAGCGCTTGAGCCACAAATACCTATGACTGAAAAGATCAGGTTGCATTATGCAAAGTACATCACCCTACCTCCTGATATCAGGGAGATGTTGACCTTAGTGCTCATGAATCAGAAGAGGCAGAGGTCAAGTGCATTTGGCAAGATAGAGCACAGGGCACCTCAAGGTTTGAGAGATTTTCAGCAAGCAATGCGTAAGGTCACTTTGGTACATTTTGACGATAGTGACAAGTGCACTACACGAGCTTGGGTGCAGAAACTTGACAATTACCTATCTCTAAGACCCATTCCTGAGGATGAGGCAATTAAACTTGATACCTTGCATATAGACAGGTTGGCACACGAGTAATGGTACCATAGCTTAGTTACACTCAGGCACAACTTGATCACTTCGTATGATGAGTTAACAAATAAACTCATCAAGCAATTTTACAAGAAAGATCCAAATATGTACTTCCATGAGCTAGCACAAATAAAAAAATATATTTCTTTGGAGTCTTACATTTCTAAGTTTCAGAGGTTATCAGTGATGGTTTTCAGCATTTTGGAGAGGAGATTAGTAGTGCTATTTAGTGAAGGACTCATAGAGCCCTTATGTGGCTAGATTAAGGCGTTTGATCCTCCCACTTTGTAGGATGCGATGAGGAAAGCACGTAGCATGGAGCTTGCTTCCCCAAAGAGTAAGTTTGAATCCAAATCATTCCCCTCCAAGAAGGATGACAAGTCTCATCATAGAGTTTCCGATCAGCCTAGGAAAACAACACCAAATCTTGATAATGAGACCTACAATGACTTAAGAAAAAGAAAATTATGCTTCACATGCAAAGGCCCATGGGAACCAAACCATAAATGTCCTATGAAACGGAAAGCTAAAGAATCAGCTTCTGAAAATTCAAAACAGCAATCAGATTCATAGGGAGATGAGGCAGAAAATGTATCTAGTGAGTCAAAAAAGGAACCGGAAGAAGAGGCTCCCATCACACAACTCTCTCACATTCAGAGGGAGGGTTCTTTCAGGATTAGAGGGATTTTGGGAGGTAAGCATGTGGTCACATTACTTGACACAGGCACCACTTATAACTTCATTGATGAGGGGCTTGTTGCCAAGCGTGGACTCAAGATAGAGGAGTTCGAGGGGTTTAGAGTGAGAGTGGTTGATGGCTTCGTTCTCACCTGTAAGAGGAGAATTCCCAACTTAACCATTTAGCTAAATGACTATGAGTTTCAAGCAGATTATTACGTGGTTATTATGGGAAAGATGGACATCATCTTGGGCATGAAGTGGCTTCACGCAATTGGAGAGTTTTACCTATACTTGCAAAATATGGAGATAAAGTTTGAGGTAAATGGTAGAAAACATGTTTTGAGAGGGATGTCAGATGGTGGCTTATGCATATCTTTCAAGAGGATGGAGCGGCTGATTAGGCACAATCAAGTGGAGTGGACTGCTGAATGTTTAGTTATGCCTTCTTTTCTAGAGCTACAAAAGTAAAGTTATCCTCCAAATATATAGGATTTGATGACTAAGCACAACAAGGTGTTCATTAGTATACCCCGTATTGACACCCCATGAGACACAAAGATGAGATTGAGAAGGTGAACAAGGAGCTAATAGAGATGGAGCACATAAGGCCAAGCAAAAGTCCCTTTGCATCTTTAATAGTATTGGTTAAGAAAAAAGATGGGACTATGAATGTGTATCAACTACGTGGCCTTAAATAAAAAAAACACTCAAAAAAAGGCATCCCAACCCACGTATTAAAGAGCTCATAGATGAGTTGAATGGAGCACGCTACTTCTCGAAGAACGATTTGAGATTTGGGTATCACTAGATTCGGGTCAAAGAGGAGGATGTGGAGAAGACTACCTTTCGTTTTCATTATGGTCACTTTGAGTTCTTCGTTATACCCTTTGGCTTAATGCTCTAGCTACATTTCAATCCTATATGAACAAGTTTTTCAGATAGCAATTGAGGAAGTTTGTCCTCATATTCTTCGATGATAAATTCATGTTTAATAGGACTTGGGAGGAGCACCTCCAACACTTGGATATAGTGCTAAGTATTTTGGAGAGGGAGTCATTGTATGCCTAGGAGTCGAAATGCGATTTTGGCATGAAGGAACTCTTATTTCTGGGTCACATCATTAGTGTCAAGGGAGTCGGAGTGGATCTAGATAAGATTAAGCCTATAATTGACTGGCCACCTCCTAAGAACCTTATGCAGCTTAAGAGGTTCTTTGGACTTTGTGGTCTTTAGCAACACATCGTTAGAGGCTTCTCATAGATGGCTGCCCCATTTACTAATTTGACAAGGTGTTGTACCCAAACCCGAATTTTTGCTTCATTAAGGCATTTTGCTTAAAATGGTCTAAACCTTGTAAAAGTGGGGTCAAAACTCAGTTTTTGGGCAAATAAACTATGGGCTTTGAGTCAATGTCATGCCACGGAGATACTAGCAAAATTTGAAAATTTTGAAAATTAGGGTTTCTGAAGTCTATTTTTAGCCCGAAACCCTAAAAAATAAGAACTTGTCAGAATTGGCTGAAATTAATTTTGATTGGCTTATTTCACATCATGATCACAGTGGTGAAGTCAGTTTCAGTTAAAAGTCAGTTTAAGGCTAGTGGGTAGTTATAACTTTTTCAGGAGAAAAGTTAAGACCTCTGAGGTCATTAATGGCAGTTGGCCAGTACCAGGTGTTAATATCTAAGCCTGAAACTCAAAGAAGAACACTCTACGATGAAAGATGTTGAAAATTATGCTTTTTGACGGAGGAGATTTTCAACGAGGTAAAAGTACTGTGAAATTGGCCAAGTCTGGATTGAAAATATTCTAATTCTAGAGGTCAAAAGCGCCACTTTCAGCTAGGGGCGCCCATCATTATGGGAGCTGTATTCAACTTTTTGTGAGATTTTCTACCAAGATGATTTCTTCAGTTTCCTGATAGCTTCGCAATGAGCTAGCCAGCCAGTCCGATGGAGGAGTAAAACGCCTGAAAACGTAAATTCAGTACAGAACGAGGGAAATGCAAAGTAGATAACTTTGAAGCTAAGTTACTGGATTCGTACCCGGAGGCCTCGAACCCGGTTTGCTTAACCCCAGACGGGGCGCTGATAACAGGGTGTATGAGTGCGTTCGTACCTGGGATATTTCCTCGAGCGGAAGTCTGCGCCCGGGACAAACGAAAGCCCGCTTTGCAAGCGCCGACACTTATTGTCGTGGACTCGAAGGTACTAAGCACTCCACCCCCACCGGCTTTAATAAAGTTCGCCCAAACATAGATAAAAAGCATTTTTTTTAATTTTATTTTGTTTCCTAACCCTAATCCGGCCCAATATGAGGCTTTTCAACACAAAAACATTTCATTTCTACTTCTCATTTTGCTCTCACCATATTTTCTCTACATCTTGGCATTTTGAAAGGAGGTGATTGTATTCGAAGGAGATCGATTGTGGAGTGCCAAATAGCTTCTACAAAGGAGATTTAAGTGTTTAAGGTATGCATTTAAACCCTATTCTTTGATCTTTTGAACTATTTTTTCAAGTTTCTTAGTTTTTGATGAATTTTTTCAAGTTTGTGAAGAATTTTTTCAAGTTTGTGAAGAATTTTTTCAAATTTATTTATTTATTTTTCATATTTTTTATAGATTGCAACAATGGCCAGTAGTCAAAGTTCAGTGGGTGGGGAGGGAAGTCAAAAGTTCAAAATTGAGAAAGGATCTCCTTTATGGGCACATACCACAAGAATTTCACAAATTCCTGGAGGTGGGGGTTTTGTTTGGAAGTGTAATTTATGCAATGTACAATATAATAGCTCCTATTACCGAGTGAAACTTCATTTTATGGGCCCTAGTGGCAAAGGGATTAATATGTGTGTGGGCCCAAATAAGAAGGGGTTGTCTTCTGTACAAATAGCAGAATTTATAAAAGAACAAGAAAATGCTGACAAATCAATTGCAAAAGGAAAAGAAAGTAGTTATTCTTCCGGAAAGAAAAAAACACCAACATTACCCTCTCAAGCAGTTAGGGCCTCCAAACATCCCTTCTTGCCTATGCCCTCTACGGAAGAGGAAGATGAAGATGAACAACAAATCACCACCCGCAAGAGAGGTCCATTGGAGAGGGCATTTAAAATGGAGGCAAGAGATATTGCTGAAGAAAAAATTGCACGTTGCCTCTATGCCAATGGTCTTCCATTCAACTTGGTGAGATCACCATATTGGCGGGACATGGTGTCAGCAATAAATAGTGCACCTCCTGGTTTCACAAGTCCTGGGTTTGAAAAGGTGCGTACCACCTTATTGCAAAGAGAGAAAAAATCTTTAGAGGCCCAACTAAAACCAATTAGAGATTCTTGGATTGAAACAAGTGTATCTATTGTTTCCGATGGATGGAAAGATTGCAAAAACCGTCCATTGATCAATGTTATTGCAGTGTCCCCCAAGGGGGCAATGTTTTTGAAGGCAGTTGACTGTGAAGGGGAAGTGAAAGATGCAGAGTTCATTTCTAGGATTCTCATTGACTCCATAGAGATGGTGGGTGATGAAAATGTTGTCCAAGTAATTACGGACAATGCAAAAGTTTGCAGGGCTGCAGGTGCTTTGGTAGAGGCTAGATATGAGCACATCTTTTGGACACCTTGCACCGTACACTCCCTCAATTTGGTGATGCAAGCAATTGGAAACCAAATAGAGTGGGTGAAAGAAATATACCAGGAGACCGAGGAGATCCAGATGTTTGTGACAAACCACCATATGTCACAAGCAATTTTCAGAATTTTTTCAAGATTGGAATTGTTGAAGGTAAATTTAATTTATTATTTATTTAGTTTCATTTATGTCATGTTTTACATAATTGAATAATTTTTTTTTTTAACTTATTTAATTATTTACATGTTCTTAGGTTGTTGAGACCCGATTTGCATCTCACACAATTGTTCTGAGACGACTTGTGAAGGTGAAAGGGGCATTGAGTCAAATGGTTATTAGCAACCAATGGGGTATATGGAAGCAAAAGGTGAAGGCATTCATCTTGGATGACAATTGGTGGGATCGTGTGAATTATGTATTGGAGATGACCGAACCTATCATGTCTATGCTTCGGTTTGCTGATACAGATGAACCATGCTTGGGGGATGTCTATGATAGCATGGACACAATGTTGGAGAAAATAAAAATTGAAATACAAAAGAGAGAGAATGATCCTGAAGACACCCTTTACAAAAGGGTGGAAGCAATCGTTCTTCATCGTTGGAACAAGATGACAACACCATTGCACCTCCTTGCATATGCCCTATCTCCAAGGTACTATACTAGAGAAGTACTTTCTATCCCAGGGAGAATACCGCCATATAGAGATCTTGAAGTTGCTAGAGGGTATAAGAGTGCATTTAAGAGACTCTTCAGTGATCCAGAAATGGAGACAAGTGTTATGAAAGAATTTGGAATGTTTATCATAAGAAAAAATCTTAGCCCTTCTGTTGCCAAAGACCAATACAAAATGGATGCTATTACATGGTGGTACCTCCATGGTCAAGTTTATATGTACCTCCAACCTCTTGCAATCAAGATCCTCTCACAAGTAAGTTTTTTTTTTTTGCCACTTGTATTGTAGAATTTAACACTTAACATTCTTGAATTTATCTTGCATTTTTTATTTTTAATTTTGTTGGTTTTCTCTCTAGGTTGCAAGCTCTTCTGCTGCTGAACGGAATTGGAGTACATACTCCTTTATCCACTCAGTGAAGCGTAACCGGTTGGCTGCAAAAAGAGCTGAAGACTTGGTGTATATTCATTCCAATTTGCGTCTTCTGTCACGTAAGGAACCTCAATACAAGGAGGGGGCAGCAAAGCTTTGGGATGTAGCACCCGAGTCTGCTGACTTGGATGCAACCATTCAGGATCTTGCTAGAGCCACTATGGATGATGTGGATGATAATGATGATCATGACATGCATGGTGCTGGAAGTGGAAGCAGAACCGCTTTGGGTTCAAATGATGATGATCTTGAAGTTGAAGCCACTGAAAATCCAAATCAAGATGACTTTTTTGATAATCCTTTTGATCATTGATGAACATTGAAATTGAATCATGTTTCAACTTTCATGAACTACATTTTGTAATTCAGTAATACTGTAATTGTGATGATTTCCATAATTGATATCATTGATATGGCGTATTTGAATATTTTTCAACTATCAATTGACATTTAATATTTATCTTTGGCATTTGGCATTGATCAATGATCAAGTATCATACTATGAAATGATTTAGTTTTACAATTCTGTATATTTCTCTTACTTTTTTGTATATATAATACATATATATATATATATATATATACACACGAACCCATACGTACCCAAACCCCTAAAAAAAATTTTCACGTACCCACGTACCGGGTTCTCGTACCCGAACCCGTCCCCGAACCCGAACCCGTCGCCGAACCCGAACCCGTCGCCGAACCCGAACCGGTAACTTAGCTTTGAAGAGAAAAAGCGCCCCTGGAGGCCAGGGGTGTCCATCTTTTTGAAGATTCAAATGAAGTCTTTTGATAAAGTGACACCTAGGAAGTTTGTTTCTATTTTTGGTCCAGCTCCGCGACGCATCTGTCAGCAGGTGAATCTGAGTTGCTGAGTTGCCGCCATCAGTGGTCAAACTTGAGGTTCCAGACTTGATCAGAAACTATTCAGAGAGGTCAAAAGCGCCCCTGGAGGTTAGGGGCGCCCAAGGTTTTAAGACCTTTAATGAAATCTGTTTGATGATTTCAGATACTCATCTCGTTCGTGTCAGCTTCAGCTTTCCGTTCCCTGTCTCAGCCGGTTCAGAAGATGTCTTGGCAATCCGCAGTCGGAAGTTGAGTAATTTTTGCCAGTTGAAGTAATGGATGACATTGGTTGGGAAAAGCGCCCCTGGAGGCCAGGGGCGCCCATGATTTAGGAAGGTTTAAAGATGTTTTTATACAAAGTGTTCATCAGGAGCCTTTGCTCAGAATTCAGTCTGCTCCGCAGTGAGCCAGTCGGCACGTTCTGAAGTTTTGTCAAATACCGGGAAACGTCAAGTGAAATATGGTCAAGTTATCAGTGAAAATGATGAAAATGCCTGAAAATATTCTAACACTGAGGTCAAAAGCGCCCCTGGAGGCCAGGGGCGCCCATCTTTTTGAAACCTCAGATGGTTGAATTTTGAATTGCCACCTCCAAGAATCTTCTTGTCAGATTTGGTCCTGCTCTTCATCGAGATTGTCAGCCAGTTGATCCGACGTGACAGTCAACCAAAATCAGTGATCGAACATGAGCTTCGTTTGAGGTTTTAGATTCTAAATTTTCAAAAAATGTCTAAGTAAGGAAGGACGCCTAAAGTCAAAGGTTGATTTTTTTTTAAATTCAAAAGTAGAAGTGCGCATGAAGAGAGTTTTCAATTTACCAAATTTAGATCTTCAGTTAAACTCTTTGCATGTCAACTTCTATTTTACCTATTTTTGGTCATAACTGGCTAAACTTAGTTTGCATGCATTAGTTAACTGAATCTTCAAGATGGCGCCCTAATTTGGGGTTGTTCTACATCCAGTTAACTGAGTTTGAAGCCAAATATAGGCCGTGCGTGAGTTTTGAAGCACCAGTTGTACTACAAGCGCCATTTCCAATGATTGACATGCATTTCACACGCCTTAGAAGATATTTTGCTATATATTTTGCTAATGGCGTCCATTATTCTTCATCCGAGTTGACAAGAAACATCTTTCTTGAGCATAAAATTGATCTGCAGGTGCTACAGGTGTCCGATTTCAATATTCTTCGTAGCTACAGATTCAGATTGTTCAAAGGAAGATTATTTCAGACGTGGTTTCTATTTTGCATGCAGGTTTTATCAGTTCTACTTCAAGCATAGGCGAATTTTTACAGAAGAAGAGAGAAAACAAAAAATAAAACTTCTATTCTTCTGTCTTACTTTCTTCTATTCTCGTCTTAGGTTTTCTTCGCATGTCAAAGAAAACGGCAGATTTTTCAGAAAAGCATCATCTGGGTTCGAGTATTTCAGCATCAACAACAATACCCATGTCTTAGATTATTTTGTGAAAATTACCTCGCTGCCTCTTTTCTAGAAGCACTGTGCTTTTTTCCAAAATTCTCTTTGCATGTAGGCCTAAATCACGTTTTTTCGCAAATCTGTTGATCTGGGTTGTTTTAGGATCCATTTCTACACAGAACCCATGCTCCAGATTTTCGCAGGAAAAATTGCCCCCAGTGCCCCTAACTGCCAGTTCAAATCTCAACCGAAAACCTTTTGCATGCAAGCCTAAATCCCATTTTTTCGAAATTCTGACATTCTGGGTTGCATTAGAATTTGATTCTGCACAAAACCCATATCTTAGAATTTGTTCGAAAAAATTCACTTCCCCTTGCTATTTTTAGCCTATCCTCGAGCTTTTTCAGTTTTTCCAAAGTTGTCCAAACATACCCGACTTTACAGTCAAAAGTCTAGTTTTTCAGAATGCAGTATAATCCCATAGATTATAAGGCCAAACAGGTCTTTCTTCATAACTTTCTGAAAACTACCGATACCAACTTAAGTCATGTTTTTCCCATCGTCAATCTGAACTCATTGGAGGGTATCAGCAGTACTACAATCAAAAATCTTGAACGTTCAGGGATATTTGCAGCGGCGTCCATTCCTATCTCAGTCTTTGATCTTGAGTTCGTACTTGCTTGTGTCAAGCATTATGACTCGTCTACCAGACAAATCAGATCGACAAATGGAAGGATTATTTGTAGCCTTAAGCCGAGGGATGTAGAAAAATGTTTTTCTATTCCTCCACGTTCAGATCATTTCGCTGTATCCATTTCAGATTGTGACAGAATATGGGAGGAGGACAAGGATAGATCACAGAAGAAAGTAGCTCAACGGTGGTTGAAAATTCAAAAAACCAACATGCCAAGGAAGATTGCACGTGGGGATTTCAAGGACGAGATTGCTATTTTGATAACTTTCCTTAACCGGTTAGCAGGTTCTGAAGACGCAAGTGTTTTCCGAACATGGATGTTCTACCTCACCTCACGAGTAATTGATAAAAAAGAAACATTTGACTGGGCCATGTTTATCAGCGAGTGTCTTCACCAGCAAATTACAGAGTTCCTAACGATTCACAAATTCCATATGGTAACTTTTCTGGTTTACTTAGTTGCATTTCAAGGCAGCTTTAAATTATTAAAGACCGATGGAGTTCTGGGTGTTCAGCGAGTGTACGAATACTACCCTCAGTTGGAGTTTTCGAAAGCTGAACAAGACTTTACAGCAGTGAATGATCACTTTATTATGAGAACAGTCAGAAATTTAGATAACGAGATGCATGTGAGGATTTCTACAGAGGCACAATCAGCAATGGAGAGTTGGGCAGATTGGTTTATCCAATTTCCTACTTTCACATATATTCGTGTATATGGATATACAGGAGAGCCTCTGATGCTACCGAGGTACCCATCGGATAAGGTTCTTTTCATGGAGTTCATGAGACAGGCACATGAGGTTCACACTTTTCTTCGCAATCGACATAAGCCAGCTTTCACCTTTCTGTTTGAGTTAGGTATTTACAAATGCAAAACAGCTGCTGATTGCAAGTTAATGGCACATGAGTTAGAGAAACTTCAGCTTGGGTGTTTTCCTCAGAAGCGTGCCTATGATCCATTGGGTCATTATTCAGCAAGGTTGGAGCGAAATATTTCACATTCAGCAGCGCTTGAGGACTTTTGGGTCAATTGTGAGGATGAATTTGAGGTGCGTCGTCGTCATTATTGTAGGCTTACTATTCCATAGATTGCTGATTTCTTGTCAGAGGATGTGGAAGGTTTGTCTGATGATGATGGCGAGATACTACTTCATTCATTCATTAGAGACCAAGTTGCTCGCTAGCCACTTCGCCAACCTGATTGGTATGTTCCATTGAACACTTCAGTGAAAGACTTATCCAGGTCTGTTATCAAAACCACCATGTACTTCCTTGAGAGCAAGCGGAAGCGAAGGGTGATCCCAGTTACAGAGCCGCCAGCAGTGGTAGTTTCTTCTTTACCTTCTACTTCTAGAGCTAAACCTCGAGTCAAGGTTACTATGAGGCCGCCTGAAGGGGTTAAGATGGGAATTAATTCAAAAGGAAAAAGCATCACCAAAAGGAAACAGGTTGAGAAGGAGCCAACACTTCCAGTTACAGAGACAGTACTTCTAGAGCCAGTTATTTCATCGGAACCAGTTATTCAGACTAAGGTCGGGTTGTCATCTCCAGGTTCACCTTTTTCAGCGCACTCATCTCCCATAGATATTGATTCGGAGCCTGAGATTTCGATACATGAGACCTGCATACCAGTGGATTTGCAAGCAGCTGATACAGTAGAAATGACTCCACCTCGAGAGGACAGTATTCCTTATTCATCTTGGCTCGAGAAGTCATTGGAGAGGGAGAGGCGTGTGCCTTCATATAATCTTGATTTGTCTGAGTTTGGTGAGCCCTATCAGAACAGATTAAATAAGAGGGCCAGAAAGCAAATAAATATTGAGAAGAATCTTGAGGCAGAGATCGTCATAGAGGTTGCTACTCCTCCAAAAGACAAATACTTGGATGAAGTTGATGTTGGTGATTTTACCTTCGTCAAAACTAATCTGGGTAAGAATACTCGACACACCGACGTGAATCTATTCAGAGTCGTCGCAAGTAATCTAGAGGAGCGCGTCATGAAAGATGGTGAGGATAAGGCAGTTCTCAAGGCTGAAATCAGATAGCTTCGCAGGTATATCTCGGGTTTGCTTCATGGCAACGAGGGTCAAGCACCTTTACTTCCACAACTTCGAGAAACCGCCGTAGAACAGCAAAAGATTCAACACTTGGTTAATTGAGGAAAGCTACTGGATACCTGGATTCAAGACTTTATTGTTGCTGGTCGACACCTCCTCACAGAGCTATATCAGTTGAGGGTTGACGCACATAGTCTTCGCCAGAGAATTCAGGAGCTCGAGATTTGCATAGCCGAGCGTAAGCCGAAGGACCTGATTTTGATATCACAGCTTGCAGGAATCTATGACGCCATTGAAGCAGATGGAGATCAGAAGAAGGTCTTCACTTGGAGAGAATTGTATCTTTGCAGGGTGGAGACATATGACAGGATTTCTGCTAAGATGAGCACGATTCAGGAAAAGGTTGTTGCAGCTCTTCTTTCATCAGCGAGTACATCACTCAGATCCCATGTCATTATCGACATGAGGATGGTACTTACGCCGAGTTAGAGGCAGTTCAAGCTGAGTTCGAAGAGTTAGTTTGTGATAACCTATGTGGAGGGCCAAAGGCGTCCAAGATGGAGGAGTTTACAATGCTGACTATCAGTTTCAAAAAGGTGACCACAGAGGTTAGAGATAGTCAGAGGGAGATCCGAGATGGAAACAAAGAGTTGGACAAGCAGTTAATCATCGTGGACAGCGTCAAAGTGCCAGATGATGATACTATTGATAAATTCCTGGAGGAGATGATAAACTTGGAGTAGACGTTCAGTTAGACCATGCAGTTGCTTACAATGATGAGTCATCAGAAGTAGTTAACTCGAGGCTTCTTTCCGAGTTAACTTGTTGTTATACATTGCATGCATGTCTTTCTTGGAAACATCTACATATACTTGGAGATTAGATTAGATTTTTCAGTTGACTGATGATAGCATTCCAGTTGACTTGCTTTCAATAAGGACGTGCATGTTGCACCTTGTCCATTTAGATTAGATGTTTCAGTTAACTGATGATAGTTTTCCAGTTAACTGTATAGTTTCATTCAATTAGGGTTTAGGAATAAGATCTTGCATGCATTGCAAGACTTTAGTTGACTCAAAGTGATTTTAGGGTTGCCTACACCTTGAAGTCTATAAATAAGAGCTTTAAGCTCATTTGTAATTTAACTTTTGCTTGATAGCATACATGTTGCGCCTACCTTGCCTGTAGTATTGCTATTATTGTATCTGTTCAAAGAGTAATTGCTGTTATAATAAATTGTTGCGCCTACCTTGCCTTCATGTTATTGTTATGGTGTTTATTCGATCTTAGTTAAATGGGGTTGCTGGTTTGATCGTTATTGCATGCGTGTTGCGTCTATACAATCTACTGTCCCAGTTGCTTACCTTTTGTTTTGTTGATTATAAGCCTATTCAGAAGAGCAAATAGTTGCGCCTACCTTGCCTTCATGTTGCGAAACTGTACTCAAAGCTTATCGTATGATGTGTGTTATAGTAGACTCATTCAGCCAAGCAAATAGTTGCGCCTACCTTGCCTTCATGTTGTAACACTGTACCAGGTTTACCGTCCATTTGTTTGTTTTCATAAACTTCTTCCCGGATTAGCAAATAGTTGCGCCTAACTTGCCTTCATGTTGTGAGCCCGCACCTGGAGTTTATCGTACAATACATTCCTGCTCCATTTCCTCATACTCTGTTTCTTGAGGAAATTGGATAGATATTAAAGAAGTTAGCTTAGTTGTAGTTACATGATCTGCGAAACCAGAAAATACTTAGCTGCAACGTTCTAGGTTTTCTTAACCTTGTGCCTCTACCAGCTGAGAACAAAAAGATAGGACATTAGTTTAGTTTTCTATTTCATGCATTCCAGCACAACGAGGGAGCTTCCCCTCCTAATTTGAAGAGCACTCATTACGTAGTGTGCATAGCTGTCCGTACAAACTTACACTCCAGAGGTGTTAGTTTTTACGCCAACACTGTGCAACTCTCGGAATATTATTTGGAAACTTTTTCCACATTTACTATTTTTAGTAAGTCACAAGGGGTCACTAGTATGGTCAGTTGGTAGTATTACTATATTAGGCATAATAGAAAATTTATATCCTAGATTTATCTTGGTATTATTATTGTCCTATGTATTAAGTTTACTAATGTCGATAGCAAACTTAAATTAAAATATTTAACTTTATGCGTTATTAAAAGGACTTTATGTTAAAAGGGATATAAGTGTTTTTTAAAAGAATATTTTATAATATAAAGTCGAGCACCCAATTTAAAAAGGGGTTATAAGTCGGGAATTGAAATTAAATAAAATATATTTCAAATGCGAACTTGGGCGTGGCAGTTTGGGGGAGTATAAAAGCAAATTCATTGTGCTTTTTGCGTTTTATGTTCAAGAAGAGTTTGGTGGTTGACTATTTATTTGCTTTGTGAGGACGAAAACTCTCTCGACGAACATCATCTACAGGATTGAAAGGCATCCCAAGGGTGATTGGTTAATAGCTCCATTTAGGGGTTATACTTGTGCTTCTTTGATTCCATTTGCAGCAATATTTTGGTGAGATTATCTGAGGTTATCAAGATGGAAGGATTTGTCCATGTTTGAGCAGACTTTGGCAAAGGTTTTGAAGGTGAAAGAAGCATTTGTGAACCCCCATCAAGCTGGTTGTACCACTACAGCAGGTTGTACACCTGCAGTTGGGCGTGAGAGTTCCCCAAGGATAAACGCCTAGGGTTTTAAGCTGCAATCACCTCCATTGGGGGCATCTAGGGCAAGGAGTCAGCTGCACACCATTTTCAAGGCACGGAAACGAGGTTTTGAAGAGTAGTGAGCAATTTTGTTAACCTCCAATTTGCTGGTTGTGCGCATTCAGACCTGCAACTTCACTTTTTTCCAAATGGGTATGCTTCCACTATATTCTTGATGCAATAATATAATCTAGGTTCTATTTCGTTTATGCATTTTTCGTATCCATTTAGATTGCAAAAAAAAAATATTTCGTGTTTCCTGGCAAGAAAAACAAAAAAATAAAAAATGTACAAAAAACAAAAAAGGAAAAAGGAAAACTACAAACAGAGGGGACATTACAATAGTATCAGAGTTGGGTATCCTACAAGCCTGTGCTAAAATCATTACATGAGTGAAAAGGAGCAGTAGTATAACAGAGGAACAGATCAATGGCATCCCCCATTGGTTCCAAAAGGTGACACTATTTCCAGCATTTTGGGTCTACACAGGAATTCACCAAGCGATAGCAACAGTATCACAGGTATTATAGCAGAGAAGGATAAGGGGTGAGCTGGTTCAGTCATTCCTAATGCTAGAGCAGAGCGAAAGTTTGACACTATGATGGATATGATGTCGGTGCTCTTGGCGAAGATGAATCAAAACATAACTTCAACACACATAGTACACCGTTGTGAGACTAGCAGTACCAACGCACAGGTTGATCAGCACCATGGTGAGAGTCAAAGGAATACTATAATTTCCATGCCTAGACCCCTGCAGCGCACCTTCACGCATAGGGAGGAGACACATGCTCCCCAGGGACAAGCGCATGATCCACAAATCACTATGACTAAGGAGATCAAGTTGCATTATGTAGAGTACATCACCCTACCTCTTGATATCAAGGAGATGTTGATCTTAGAGGAATTCATGAATTAGAAGAGGCAGAGGTTGAGTGCAGTTGGCAGGATAGAGCACAGGACACTTCAAGGTTCGAGAGATTTTCAGCAAGCGGTGAGTAAGGTCACTTTGGCACATTTTGGCAATAGTGACAAATGCACTGCACGAGCTTGCGTGCAGAAACTTGGCAATTACCTATCTCTAAGACCCATGCCTGAGGTTGAGGCGATTAGATTTGCTAACTTGCATTAGGACGGAATGGCACATGAGTGGTGGTACCACGACTTAGTTACACTCAGGCACAACTTGATCACTTCCTATGATGATTTCACCAATAAACTCATTGAGTACTTTGACAAGAAAGATCTCAAGATGTACTTCCATGAGCTAGCACAAATAAAACAATATGGTTCTTTGGAGTCTTACATTTCTCAGTTTTAGAGGTTATCAATGATGGTTTCGGACATTTCGGAGAGATTAGTAGTGCTATTTAGTGAAGGACTCATGGAGCCCTTACGTGGCTAGATTAAGGCGTTTGATCCTCCCACTTTGCAGGATGCAATAAGGAAAGCACATAGCATGGAGCTTGCTGTCCCAAAGAGTAAGTTCCAATCCAAATCATTCCCCTCCAAGAAGGATGACAAGTCTCATCATAGACTTTTCGATCAGCCTAGGTAAGCAGCACCGAATCTTGGTAATGAGACCTACAATGACTTAAGAGAAAGAAAATTATACTTCAAATGCAAAGGCCCTTGGGAAACGAACCATAAATGTCCTATGAAAGGGAAAGTCAACCACATGGAGTACTCTGCTAAAGAATCAGCTTCTGAAAATTCATAACAATAATCAGATTCAGAGGGAGATGAGGCAAAAAATGCATCTAGTGAGTCAGAAAAGGAACCGGAAGAAGAGGCTCCCATCGCACACAACTCTCTCATATTCAAAGGGAGGGTTCTTTCAAGATTAGAGGGGCTTTGGGAAGTTAGTGTGTGGTCACATTACTTGACACAGGCGCCACTCATGACTTCATTGATGAGGGGCTTGTTGCCAAGCATGGACTCAGGATTGAGGAGTTCGAGGGGTTTAGACTTTAGAGTGAGAGTGGTTGATGGCTTTGGTCTTACCTATAAGAGGAGAATTCCCAACTTAACCATTCAGCTAAATGACTATGACTTTCAGGCAGATTATTATGTGGTTAGTATGGGAGAGATGGACATCGTCTTTGGCATGAAGTGGCTTCATGCAACTGGGGAGTTTTACCTCAACTTGCGAACTATGCAAATGAAATTTGACATAAATGGGAGAAAGCATGTGTTGAGAGGGATGTCAGATGGTGGCTTATGCATGATATCTTTCAAGAGGATGCAATGGCTGATCAGGCACGATCAGATGGAGTGGACTGCTGAGTGTTTAGTTATGTTTTTTATTCCAAAGCAGAAGAAGCAGAGTTATCCTCCAAATATACAGGCTTTGGTGACTAAGCGCAATAAGGTGTTATGCGGTATACCCCTAGGCAGACTTTTGGAGAGGGGAATAGAGTATGTCATCGAGCTAGAGGGGGCAAAACCTTTGATTACCACCCCGTACCGACACCCCAAGGGACACAAAGATGAGATCAAGGTGGTGATCAAGGAGTTGATAGAGATGGGGCACATAAGGCCAAGAAAAAGTCCCTTTGCATCTTCAGTAGTACTATTTAAGAAAAACCATGGGACTATGCGAATGTGTACCGGCTACGAGGCCTTAAATAAAGAAACAATCAAAAATAGGTATCCCATTGTAATATCCCGCCCTAAACGGAGATATTTGCTAACTTATTTCCGCCCTTCCCTTTGTTTTTGGTTTTGAAGTTTTTCAAGATATTACCAGATAATGCATAAAATTGCAGAACAAAGAAATGTTGAAGCACAAGTATATTATCGTATCAGATTAATTAATGCCATGAAATTACATTGAAAGCTTTCATACCCGGTTAACAACTCCTGATCGTGAAACTCTGTAAACCCTTGTTCTAAAACTCTCCTATAAATTGATGAAGCACAAATGTGACCTCCGTATGTGTTGGAAATGTTGTCATTGATGTCAAATTTGAAAAGACGAAGTTGTCATTGATGTAAAAATCATATCAAGAAGCGTTTCAGCATATTATCATTAATGTATGGATGAGCTTGTTAAAAGAGTCTTCACGATGCAATGAAAGTATGAAACAGCCAAAGGATAGTGTCAACCAGCAAGGAAAGAGATTGCAAATCTGTAAGGTGATAGAGAATGTATTGAAGATGTTATGAACAGATATAAGTATGCAGATCCAAAAAAAGAAAAGCAGAGACTATATTATGCAAAGTAGCAATTAAATATATATAATATGCAGCTGTAAGACAAAAGCAAATAAGACAAGAGTTGCTGATTTGTTAATAAGACAAAATCGTCTTATTCAAAATTTAGGAGGTGATATAATTTTAAGTTAAGTTACTTGTCACTAAAAACAAAACTAAAAGAAAGCAACGATGGCAAAAAGAAACAAAATAGGAAAAAGACAAATTAAGAAAAGGACAAAAAACTAATAAGACAAATTAAAGAAGTTACAAAAGTGCAACTTCATGAAATGACACGGCTCTATGGAATGATACTTCATGACTAAATGCAAGATAATTAGAAAAGACAAAAAGGTGTGATTTCATTAATGAAGAGAAGCGCTTCATTTAATGGAGAAGTGCGATCCATTCTAAAGATGAAAATTTATCAAAACAAAATTAATAAAGTTTGGTGGCAGCGATTTATTAAGGAAGAGTTGCTTTATTTATCAAGAGATACAATTGATTGAAAAGATATCATCCTTTGCAAGGGTCGTCCCTCTTCATCGAGGTATGGACAGATATATATGAAGTTTGTGACTTGCATTTGATAGAGTGAGGTTGTGTTGGTGTGGAAATAAAAAATTTATCATTCAGACACATACAGTTCTGCATAGGAAGATATTGAAGAGAAGTTAATGCAGATATTGAAGGGGTATATGCAGATGTTGCATGAATAATCAGTAATAGAAGAACAAATTTACGAAGGGAAGAACATACTGATTTGAAGGAAAGAATGTGGTAGTTATGCAATAACATTCAAGAAAAATTTGAGCAGACATATGAGTCTGATTTGAACAGACTTTTTGAAGACTGAACAGATTTCTGAAGCATATTGGAGAGAGTATTTAAGCAAATTTAAAAAGCAAAATGGGCAGATTTATGAAGACCTTTTGAGCAGAATATTCATTAAAGAGAAGATTGTGGAGAATTGATTCGTACATTATACAACCACAAGGAAGTTTTATGAGAAGATTTTAAAGAAGTATGTATGCAGATTTTATAGAGGGTTTATTTGCAATATCATAACAGATTTATAAGAAGCCTTATAGAAAATATTTGAAGAAGACTATAGCAGATTTGGAGAAAATATTCTGAGGTAATTATATCAAATCCAAGAAAAGAATTAGTGCAGAATGGATACAAGTTTGAGAGATATATTTGAGCAGTATTGTCCATCATCCGTTGAAGAAGCAAATTTGAAGGTGGAACTTTGTTTCTGAAGCTATTATCTTTTCCTAAGTTGGTGCTTAGCAAGTGGGGGTTGGTGCCTCCAATAGGTTGGTGCCTACAAAACAAGTTAGAGGTTGGTGCCTCTAGTAGGTTGGTGCCTACAATCATTGTAATTCACATAAATATATAAAGTACATTATTTGTACCGTGGTTTTCTCCCGCAAAGGTTTCCACGTAAATTGTGATATCCCTAATTTTATACGCCCAAATTAGTCTAATTAATTAAATATTAAAATTGTCTTTAATTATCTTTGAAGACATTTTAATTAATTAATTAATTATTTGACTTTATGAATTATTATTGGCAAACCATTGTTTTATAAAGTCAAGAATTTGTTGTACCCCAAATTAAAAAATTTGCTACACTTAGGCATTTTGAAGAAATGAGTCCAAATACTATTAAATCTGTCAAAAAGGTCAAAATTGGGGTTTGCATGTCTTGCATGAAGGTCAAAAACTTAGAAATTTCAAAATCAAGCAATCTGGGTCGATTCAAAATGACCAAATCTACAATACCCAGATTTCAGTTTTTCGTCCCTAAATTTTAGGAAAATTTATATTTTTAGCAGTTTTTTAAAAATAGAAATTTTTTCTGGGTTTTTTTGGGTTTCTTAAGAAACGGATACTTGCAAAAATTTTTAAAAATAGAAAGTTTGGCTTCTAGGGTTAAGACTGATTTTGATTGGCTTAAAATACTTCCTCATTAAGCTGGTGCAGTCAAAATCTCAAAAAGGTCAATTTTGCCCTAGTGGGTCTATTCTGCTTTTTCAAAAGCTTTTTCGGAGATCCAAGATCATCAGTGGAGGTCATGTCAGTGGCCAGGTGTCAGAATCAGACGTTCAAGCATCAAGCAGAAGCTGTCAACGATGAACGTGCGCAAAAAACGGAGAAAGGAGAGAATATTTTGAAAAAGTTGAAAAATGCAAAAATTTGGCTAACTCTAGTGAATCCAGGCGCCTCCAATCAAGAAGGGCGCCCATACTCCCATGCCTTAGAAAAAAATTTGTTTCCGGCAATCAAGACAAATAAGGCATGTCAAACGAGGAAGGACTTTGAAATTTGCAGAAAAATTTCTAAGTCTGCTCAGCATGGGCGCCCCTGGAGAAGAAGGGTGCCCATCTTTTTGGATGGTCAGATGAAGAAGTCAGGATTGGCTCTCCCAGGCAACATTGTTCATATTCTCATCAGCTTTGCAGCGGATATCTCCATCAGCTGGTCAGAGCACCCAGTCGCCGACAAATCCAGATCAAACAAGGGCCATGATGAGAGGTGTTTAGAACTCTGAAGTGAAAAACGATGAAAATATTCTAACACTGGTGACTTTGGGCGCCCCTAGAGAAGAAGGGCGCCCAAGCTTTTGAGCTGTTAGATGATAAATTTGCAGAAGGTCCCTCCAACGTAGCTTTGTCAGACTGGACCCAGCTTTCCAACGCAACCATCAACTCGTCCATCGGAGTTAGTAGTCGTCAGATGCAGAAGGCTGAACAGAGGGTTCGACAAGAGCTAACAATCATAAGTCAAAAGCAAAGAAGAAAATATTGGAAAATATTCTAACTCTGGTAAAGTTGGGCGCCCCAGCTTGCCAGGGGCACCCAAGCTTTTGATGCCTCTAATGAACTTTTCTGCAAATGTGACTCCTAGAAGACCCCTACCAGAATCTTCTCAGCTATCTAGTGGACCTGACAGCCAGTCAATCTGACAAGTACAATGCCAGATATCATGAATTCATCTGAAGGTCAGAAGACAAGCATAAATTAGAAGATCATGAAAATGGCTAACACTGGAGGAAGTGGGTGCCCCTGGAGGAGATATGCACCTGACTTTTTGAAGGGTCAAACGAAGTTTTCATCAAAAGTCTCCTCCAAACAAGCTTTGTCAGATTCGATCAAGCTCCATGATGAATCATTCAGCTTGTTCGTCGAATCAATCTGGAGCTGAAAATCAGAATCAAACTAGGGTTGTAAATTGAGGAGAAGTTGAAAACAGTGAAAAAATGGTTAAATATGGATGAAATACTCGCCTCCAGCCAAGAAGGGCGCCCAACTTCCAATGCCTTAGTCAAATTTTTGAAAATTTCAAAAATTGAAAATGAAGACAAAAGTCTAAGTTCATTGCACAAACTTGAAATAGGGTTTTGAAGAATTAGGGCAAAAGAAAGTTGTTTTCTCAAAGCAAAGCTGATTTAAGGCACCTTTGTGTTTCATTATTCATTATTTTCTTGCAGGTGGTCTTCAAGGAGAAACAAAGCAGCAACTTCAAATCCTTATTTTCAAGATTCAAGAGTTTAACTTGCTGGTTTTTCCATAAATTTTCAGATCAGCACTCAAGAAGGCTTGTTTTTCATGTTTTTCTTATCAAAACATCAAATCTTTGAAGGAGGCCATTACTTTCAATTTTCAGCGAGCTAGTTTATACTAGTTCTATCTTCTGGATAATTTTTGAAGAGTTTTCTCAAGGTTGCAGCAGCTGCTTTTTATCTTGCATGTCAGAGAAAACTTCAAATTTTACAACTTCCAATCTTCTGGATCTATCATAAATCTTCTTCTAAACAAAACCCATATCACAGTTTTTTCAATCAAACTTCAAGTGGTTGCTTTTTCAGTGAAATTTCCAAGTTTTCAAGATCTGATCAACTAGGTTCATCCAGAATGTGCTCATGAACAATACCCAAATGCCAGATTTTTCTGCTTTTTCGAAGAGAATTAGGATTTGCTGCTTTTTCAATCTTCACTCCAAATTTTCAAAAACGGACGATCTGGGTTGGCTTGTAATGATATTCTAAACAAAACCCATATCTCAGAAAAAATTCCAAAATATTCATCCATTTGACGAAGAAAATCAGCAAGGTATTTTTAGGGTTTGTGCTGAGTTGTCCAAACATAGTCAAGTTTACAGTCAATCTTCAAGTTTTTCAGCATGAAGTACTCTCCCATCGAATTCAGAGCCAAACAAGTGTTGTATCATAATTATCTGAACAAACAATGTTGGGAAGTGATTTTCAGTGTCATCATGGACATAAAACATCATTATCTCAATTGAAGAACGTGCAGAGGGAGTGTTATGAGCAAAAGGACAAGTGTTGGAAAATTTGTAGAATACTCTTCTGTGGGAGAATCAAGAGAAGTGTCGAAGCATAAAGTTGCAGAGCCGCCAAGTTATCAAACAATAAGTCATCTTTCAAGAATAGAACTCACAAAGAAGTTGAAGATTTCAAAGATTCTCTAAGTTTGATTGCAAAAGGGGAGAAGATCTTAAAAAAGCGGAATATGGCTATAGATAGTATCAACACTCCTGATAGAGAGGCAGTTTCCCACTTTTTGGCGGATGTGATCGAGATTTAAAGTAGCAATCTTCTAGAAGCTTTCTCCAAGCTTTCTTTCCAATCTTGTCTCACGCTTTCTTTCTATTTTTGTCTCAATTCTTATCCATTCTTTCAAGAAGAAGGATATCAAGTTGTAATGAGTTGGCATTTCCTTTTTAGATGCTTTCTAGGTTTTAGGTGTTTTAATCTTGTTCTAGATTTAGAAATAAAGCTTGCATGTTGGCAAACAGTAATTGTAAAAGCAAGGAGATTTTAGGGTTCCCTACTCCTCTGCTTAGTTATAAATAAGAGCAGTGTTTGCTCATTTTTCTTTAACCGTGCTTGTGATAACAGAATCGTTGAGCTTATGTCTTCATGTTTGTTATCAATTTAGTGTCAATTCACTTTGTGTAAAGAGCAAGTTTGTATGCCTCCTTAGCTGCAAATACTTGTTAAGTGCATGTGTTGTGTCAATTATAATCAGGTTGATCACATGTTGCAAGTATGTTGCTACAACTTGCTGTCCCAAAATTGTAATCTTTGTTCCAGAAGTTTGACCGAATAAAATCCTGAGCGTGCTTTGTCTACCTCGATATAAAAATCTCAGATTTTTGTTTATTGTATTGTGTTAGAAGTGTGAGGGAATAAAATCTTGAAGCTTGCTTTGCTGCTTTTGAAACAAAAGTCTCATATTTCCGTAATACTTTTATGATCTCTTTTTCAGCTTGCGTTAAATGTATGTTGAAGAAAAGTTTGTTTAAGTATCTTTGTCAGAAAATCAAACTCGTCCATTTCTAAACTCTCTTGCTCTGCGTTTACTTGAGAGGGTAGAAACGTGTTAAGCATAGGGTAAGTTGTAGCTGTCTAGTTTCATTAAAGGGAAAACCTCAGCTGCAACATCTAGTGTTCTATAACCTTGTGTTCTCACAGCTGAACCAAAAAGATAGGCGTAATTAAGTTTAGTTTACTTTCTTTATGCAACTCAGCAAAAGAGGGAGCTTCCCCTCCTAATTCGAAGAGCATTTTACTGCACATAGTTGTCCATTTCCAAAACGCATTCCAGAGGTGCGATTTGAAATGCCAACAGAATTCACAAAATATTATTGAGAAGAACTATAGCCTTGCCAAAGTCAATCTTAGAAATCAGTTACGGGGACTAAAGGTGGTGAATTTTTTAGGAGCTTGTGGCGAACCGATTGGGGATCACGGAAAATTGATTATTGTTTGGATTTTGGGTATTGAATCTGAGAATGCAAACTCTCAGAGTCTAAAGATCACGTTTGGACGAAAACCCATTTGTGACAATTTGAATAAGTTTCAGTTTTGCATAATTTTACAATTGTCCACTTTGGCGGAATAATTATGAAGGCTGTATGGACGGCACGGGATTTTAACGGAGATTGGTGTAGGCGTTTCTGAACTTTTGGAGGAGGATGAATGTTGAATTCAGCCTATATGCGTTTGTGGCATTCACAAACGGCACCTATATTATTTGCGGCTTTATACATTCCATGATTATTCTCTTGTAGTGGAGGTCAAGGTTTAGGCGGAATCACTATTGTGTTGGCTCATTTTGGTGGTATATTCGTGAATACAAGCGGCGCTCCATATTCTCATCTGTGGTAATCGAATACTCTTGAAGCTTATTGGATGAGATGCCAAATCCTTTGCTCATTGCATACATCAGTTACACGTGGCCATAGCGTTATGGCACCGACTCTTTAAGCTCTTGCTGGATGATTCACAACCGATGACGGGTGTGTGCGAGAGTCTGTGATGCTCGTGAGACAACAATGCAAAAGTTCCAATAAGTACTCCCAGTGGTGCATACCCGACTATTGTTGTATGTTGTGTATTTCGGATTCTCCATATACGACTATTGTCATATTTTGTGTGACGGGAGTCATCTATGTTTGTATTCGTCTTTGGAGTTCTCAAATCTGAAGGTGTAACTGTATTCATTGGCATTTGATATTGCTTGGTCATCCATTTAAGGGAGACGAGTATGTTATAGTCGCCCAGTTAATATATGAGAAGCTATATCTATGGTAATATCTGTGACGGGAGAAGTATCGGGTTTAGATATATATTGAAGACTCCTATGCACTAGAATCATCATTGATGTTGCTATTAATAACCACGAGTATGTTACTAGAAATGATCATTGCATTTCTGTAATATCATGAACGATGTAATTCTTAATTCAGTTCGCTATGGTCTGCCATATACCTGTCTAAGTTACCGTAAAAACTCTAAGCTATTTGCTGTCATTTTTGTGGTATCTGTGAATTATTTCGTTTTGTCCCATATCCAATCTGAATGCTCTGCAATTAAATTGTCTTGGCTGCAAACAAACTGTATTCATTTGATCATATACGAGCTCCATTTAGTTATGCCAATGCTTAATCTGAACGTATATGTGATCTAAGTCTGAGTATAGCTATAAGGGCAATTATTTTGTCTTAATCTTTATTATTCATAATATATTAAGTATTCTTGGTGTTCCCTTTGGATGTCTTATTGAATTGAAAGGTTGCAATGTGCAAGTATATATTTACAAAGTTAAACAAATAAAGAATGCTAACTCTAAACACTTGAAATCCCTCATTTTGCAAACTGTTTGACAAAATGTCTATGTGTCAAACGGGAAACCCATAAAATATCACCCAACCCAAGTTGGGGATATTACATAAATATCGGTGTTATTGTGTTCTTTTCATGTGCATAATTATTGATGTTAAGTGAATGGTGTTATTGTGATTGGTAAAGTTTTAAATTGGTAAAAGTTGTATTATACTGATTCACACCTCCCCCCCTCCCCCCACTTTCTCAATATAACTATGTGCTCATCAGTATGAAGCCACCAATCAGCAAATCTCAGATGATCTTCACACCCTCGGTAAGTTTGGTACATAAAGCAGCTACGCTCTCCAAGATTGTTGCAGCTGAAAACCCTAGGTCTCCACCTCCAAAATGCAAAGCACAAAGCCAATTTGATAAATGATCAAGAATAATCGAAATCCCTTTTCAAATGGCTTTATATACTTCCCCTCCATTGGGTTGATTTCTCCAAGAGGCCCCTTTTAATCATTTAATAATATATTATAATGTTGGCTTGCCTTTTGATTTGACTTTATAATATCTAATTACTTGGGCACCAATATCAAGGTATTTTATAATTTGTCTTTTATCATTAAAAGGCCCCACTTATAATAAAGTCAAAAATAAAACATTATAATATGCACTTTATAATTAATTATTAATGAAGTATTACTTTATTAATAATTAAAATGTCATAACTCCAAAAATACTCGTTATTTCTCGATTCTGTCAGAACTAGGTGGTCAACCACAAAAACCACCACTCAACCAGATGTCTTTCCCAAAATAGAAAGGTTGGCCACTAACACTCAACTGACTTACTATAAATAGTAAGTGCCTCAAAATGAAACCAAAAACCTCTGAATAGCTTAGCCTCAAACTTTACCAACAATCTGGAGAGGTAAACACTGTCAACTGCCACCTAAAGAGCTCATTAACGCCCATCTGGACCCTCTAATCACTGAGCACTAGCCTACGAGGGTTAACTAATAGGCTAGCCCTCCGAACTCTGATGCTCACGAAAATGGGGACATTATAGTCCGCCCTCCCTGAAATTGCTTGTCCCCAATTAATCTCCACTGCAAAGAAACTCCACTCCACTAGAGGTTCAAAGGAAGAACTGTGAAATGTCCCACACATCTCTAACCAACTCCCGAAGCACCAACATAAACACAACTACGCAAGGATAAGTAACACACCAACTATCCAATGCATGTGCATCAGATTTGTGCATCAATATCAACTCATGTACAAGTGAATCAGAGATGAAACTATACACGTTGCACACATTGTAATACTCCTCAGTGAGCCCCGTTTGGAATCCTGATGCACCAAAAGGATCCCAAACTCTACGATCACTACTCAGCTAAATGTCGAGATCCCAAATCACTGTGCAAAATGTTTAACTACTTGTCCACAACACCCACAGGATAGAGACTAAACCTTGCTCAGTACTGCTGTGAACAATTACCTCAACGTAGAGCAATCTACCTGACAGAAAATTCCTTGGATCCCATAACCAGAATGGAAGTCTGTTATGCATATCATCCTCTGACTTCCGCTGCACTGTCCTAACATCAACTTCACCACACTGAGAATGATGAAGTAACGCATCGGAAACCATCCAATCTGCAATGCCAATCTTGTCACCACCGTTGTAAGGACTACACATGCCATCATGCCTACTACCACTGCAACCTCTCTGAAGACATGTCTCTAATGGAGATTTCCGAGACAACGATGTTGCAAACTCTACCTAGCCCACCTCAACATGAAGGTAATCTGAACTCTCACCCTGCAAGTAAGCCTCTGAAAACAATTGAGTCACACTTGCAATCTTTAGTTCCATCTTCTAAAGATGGCAACTCTTTATCCCACAAAGGACGATAGGAATCCCGAGCCAATCCACACCTACGCCTCATCAAGTCATCAACATGTGGACTAAAGGAGAAGTGATGAGCACTCCTCACTATGCAGTCAAGATAAAATGCTCCTACCTCTGTCAATGGCTGACCATCATAGTTATGGGGAACACACTTCTCATCACTTTCATCACTCTCATCACTGGAATCAGAAGGTGGCTCGCGTCTCTGATCCCGAATAGCTAATTGGGTAGATGATCTGCCAAGTCTCTCCGCGTACCCAATAGTATACTCCCTATCATCAAACAACTGGAGATATTTTGACTTTATCTCCTCCAAAGCACTCTGGATGAACCGCAAGTCACGAATGTGAGCATCGGCAGAGACCCCATACTACTCTCCTGAAATTCTACTCTCCAAAGTAGGTACTCAACATACTTATGTGTGCAGTCAAAGCGAGATAAGGTTGAATCAACCTTCTCTCCTATAACCTTCAGCTGATCTTTCCATCTTTGTGGCTCAATAAAATGTCGATCAAGATCAGCTAGATGGGATATAATCTCTTATTTGCTTCCAGGAGAGGGAAAAAAATCAACATGTGAATTGATCTCCCCACTAGATGATGCCTTGCATATCTCCTATGAAAATGGTGGAGTAGTGTCGTGATCTGTCACACAAATCTCCGGAGAATCCACCAACTCATCACACGAGATATCAATAACTAGCTCTGCATCACTTGTAACAGGTCTATCCTCAGAGACCCCTAAAGCATCACATGGTTCCCTGCTACTCTCAACCAATGCACTCATCCCATCTATATAACCTGTTGTACCCCAAATTAAAATTTTCGCTACACTTAGGCATTTTGAAGAAATGAGTCAAAATACTGTTAAATCTGTCAAAAAGGTCAAAATTGGGGTTTGTATGTCTTGCATGAGGGTCAAAAAGTTAGAAATTTCAAAATCAAGCAATCTGGGTCGGTTCAAAACGATCAAACCTACGATACCCAAATTTCAGTTTTTCATCCCTAAATTTTAGAAAAATTTCTATTTTTAGCAGTTTTCTAAAAATAGAAACTTTTTTGGGTTTTTTTGGGTTTCTCAAAAAATGGATACTTGTAAAAATTTCTAAAAATAGAAAGTTTGGCTTTAAGGGTTAAGATTGATTTTGATTGGCTCAAAATACTTCCTCATTAGGCTGGTGCAATCAAAATCACAAAAAGATCAGTTTTACCCTACTGGGTCTATTCTTCTTTTACAGAAGCTTTTTCGGAGATCCAAGGTCATCAAACAGAGGTCACGGAGAGAGGTGTTTTGAACTCGAAAGACGAAAAACACAGAATAAAAACTAAGTCTGGAAGATTTGCGCGCCTTTGAAGGAAAAGGGCGCCCAAGCTTTTGAGGTATCTAATGATGAAATTTGCAAAAGGTCCCTCCAACGTAACTTAGTCAGACTGGATCCAGCTTTCCAACGCAACCATCAGCTCGTCCGTCGAAGTTAGCAGTCATCAAATAACGCAAGCTATATAGAGGAGGAAAAGTGTGAAAAAATAGAAGTTGGAATCAACAGTGAAAATTCAAAATAAAAAACTAACTCTGGAAGAGATGGGCGCCCCTGAAGGAGAAGGAAGCCTAGGGTTTAGAGCCACCAAAAGTCAGTTTTCGGAGATCAAATATCCAGAAGACCCCTTCCAGAATCTTATTAGCTATCCAGTGAATCCGTGAGCCAGTCAATCCGATCAGTACAGCGCCCAGAATCACGAATTCATCTGAAGGTCAGAAGAAAAGCATAAATTTGAAGATAATGAAAATGGCTAACACTGGAGAAAATAGGCACCCCTGTTAGAGATGGGCACCTGACAATTCGAAGGGTCAAATGAAGTTTTTTCATATTTCTTCATCAAGAACATCAAATTTGTGAAGTAGGCCATTACTTTCAATTTTCAGCAAGCTGGTTCATATTTGTTCTATCTTTTGGACAAATTGTTGAAGGATTTTCTAAAGGTTGCAGTAGTTGCTTTTTATTTTGCATGTCAGAGAAAACTTCAAATTCTTCCATTTCTAATATTTTGGGTCTATACTAAACCTTTTTCTCGACAAAACCCATATCACAGCTTTTTCAAAGAAACTTAAAATGGTTTCTTTTTCAGTTAGAAGCCAGGGTTTGCAAAATCTGATCAACTGGGTTCATCTAGAATATGCTCATGAACAATACCCAGATGCCAGCTTTTTCTGCTTTTTTCGGAGAAAATTAGGGTTTGCTGCTTTTTCAGTCTTCACTTCAAATTTTCAAAAACGGACAATTTGAGTTGGCTTGTAACGAAATTCTAAACAAAACCCATATCTCAGAAAAAAATTCAAAATTTCATCCGTTTGAGGAAGAAAAATCAGCAAACTAAAATTAGAGAGTTTGTCAAAACTCGTCAGAACCTAGGTGTGTTTACTGTCAATCTTCAAGTTTTGCAGAATGGAGTACATTCCTACAGAGTTCAAGACCAAATCAGCACTGTACCATGATTTCATAGAGACAGCCGAGACTGACTTACACCATATCAAGCCAGTATTCAATCTACGTCCTTTGGAAGATGCAGGCAACACCACCATCAGGCATCTTGGCCATTCAGGTCTTCTCGCAGCAGCATCCATACCTTTCTCAGTACAGAGCCTAGAATTCATAATTGCTTGTATCAAGCATTATAATCCAGCCAGAAGGGAAATCCAGTCAGTTGATGGAAGAATCATATGCAGCCTAAAGCCAGACATGATTGAGAAATGCTTCTCCATTCCACCATGGCCTGGAAGTGTCACCATCAACATTGAAGAATGTGAAAGGATATGGGAAGAGCATCAAAAAAAAATTAGCAAGAAGATGCACACAAGTGGCTGAAAGATAAATACAATACATTGCCAAAGAACGTCAGGAGAGGAGAGTTCAAGGACGAATTTGCTATAATAATCACCCTACTCAACCGGATTACTGGTCAAGCAGATGCAACAAAGTTTCAACCGTGGATGTTCTACGTGATACCTCACATAATGAAGATAGAGTTCTATGACTGGCCTACATTGATCAGTGATTGCCTTCACCATCAGATAACTGAATATTTTAATAGACATGCATTCCACATGGTCTCCTACCTAGTCTACTTGGTTGCCTATCAGGGTAAATTCAAAGGGCTAAACACGGAGGGTTCTCTAAATGTTCAACATGTCTACAATTATTACACTTTGCCACTTTCACTTACCACTTTCACTTACCTAAGGGTTTACGGTTATTCAGGAGCTCCTCTTATGTTACCAAGGTATCCATCAGATGAAGTCGTGTGTATGGAATTTCTCAGACAGGTATCAAATGTTCACACTCGCCTGCACAACAAAAAGAAACCAGCCATCAGCTTTCCTTTTGCTTTAGCTATTTACAGTTGCAGATCATCCGCAAACGCTAAAATAATGGGTAATGAGTTAGATAAACATGGTCTCAAGCCTTTCAGCAAGAGACAATCATATGATCCCCATGGTGTCTATGCGGCTCGACTTGGTCAGAACTATGCTCATGTGCCCGCACTTGAAGACTTTTGGGCTAACTACAGAGATGAGTACGAAGTGTGAAGGCAAAGTAATAGTAGGCTCACCCTTCATCAAATGAAAGATTGTTTATCAGAAAACATTGAAGGGTTATCAGATGATGACGAGGATGTAATTCTCCCAGCCTATACTAGAAATCAGGTTGAATAGCAACCTCTTCCACAGGTCAACTGGGTCAACAAAGAATGCATTCAGTGGAAGAAAGGACACGACAAGTGGTGGATTACAGCAAGACTTTCTTAGTCCTCAAAAGGAGGGAGTCCATTCCGATAGCAGAGCTGCCAAAGAAACATTCATCTCTTATGTAATGTCCCCCTCTCGACAGTGATCTTGGAGGTGACCATTAGCCTATTTTCTGAGACCCGTAGGCTACTCGAATGAGAAAATTAGGGTTTCCTTATCTGGCAGTGGTTGTTTTGGCTTTTCTGAAGTCTGCCCAAGGAATTTCGGAATTCTAATTGTGGATTCTTTCTGGGTTTTCTGAGAGCTTCGCAGCAGTGTAGCTAGCTTGTTGTTTTGAGCAATTTCTGGAATTTACTATTTTTAGTAAATTCTATTTCTGGCAGTGATCCTAATGGTTGCAGTTCAGTTGACTTCTCTCTCCAACTAGTTCAGTTGGCGGTGTTCGATTTGGTCCTTGGATGCTCTCTGGGGGGAAAGTGAGTTATCTTGATTAAAAAAGTGATATATTTTAATATTGACTTTGGCCCAGTAATATAAAATAAAGTTGTGTTTTTAAAGTGGCCCTCAAGGGTGGATGCCTCATCAAGAAGGGAGACAAATACTTTCTAAAGTTAAAAACATGACTTATCAAAAAGGTACACCAACTTTGGGGATAAGAGGATTTATCTCATTTTATATTATAAGTCTCTCCAAAATGGGATGCCATGTTTGAGGAGGCTTTGAGTCAAACTAGAATTCGAATTTGTGTTGACTCTTGGTTTGAGCGCACTTTCTAGAGGCTTCTAGAAGTTCTCTCCAAGGCTTTAAATGGAGGGGTTGTTTCTTCATTGGGGATCTTTTGTCTATCACACCGTTATGCTGCTGAATTGTTTTCAGACAAGGCTTGGAGGAAAGCTTACCTCTTAGCATTTGGCTCATCTTCTTGCTTGAAAGATAGCAACTAGTTGGGAGATAGTTTGTAATTGAGTTATTTGGCATTGTAGTAGGCTTCTTTTATCTATAGTTCCAGTTCTTTGCATTCTAGTCGAATTTTTCATAGTTGCAGGTCTGTGTAGCTGATTGTGAGTTTTATTCATAAATTCAAAAATATAAGCATTATCATTCTGGGTATTGCATCATTGTGTGTCTTTGCCAGGGGCGACCCTTTGTGATTATTTGCAGAATTTTTAGATGTGGTTTGGATTTTTAAGAAGCAAGTCGCCCTTCTTGAGGGTCGTACCAGCTGGGGCTGCATTGGGAATTGTGCAAGGAAAAAAATAAGGGTTGTGAGTTGGGGTTTCTTCATTGGGATAGGGGTGCCACCCTTCTAAGAGTCTAATGCACTTTGTTTCATTCATTTTGGGTAAGTATTGAGCTAGTTGTGAGCTTTTGGGTGGTTTTCTATGTTGCTGGTCTATCATTTCCAGTCAATAACCAGTTATATCAGTTTGAGTGAATTTCATTAGAAGAGATTGAAAGAGAGTCTTAGGGTCTTGTAAGCTTGAGAAAAGTTGTCAAACTTGATTGAAGCATTGCAAATTTTATAACCTTGTGATCTTGGCAGGCAAGGTACCTCATTGTAAGCTGAGCAATAGTACTGCGAGCACTCTCTTATCTATTTTCTCTTGTTCTTGTATTTCCCACGATTGTGGAAGGGACTGGCTATATCTCAGCCTTAGTTAGTTTCAATTCCTTGTATCACCCGCTAAAGAAGTGGAAGAGGCCAGCTTGCTGACTATTTCTTTACTGTATTGCATCATCTATCATATTGTTGATCGGCTGAGCCATCAACCTGTTATCATAGAATCTAGCAGCGCTCCATTCACGGATAATCCCCCTACAAAACTAGTCCGTTTCCTAAGACCATGTGTTTCAAGCACGTAAAACGAGGCAAACTTGTTTTACGAGGTCTCTAATCCTACCTAGTCTAGGTAGGTGACGATAGGCTCGAGTTTCGAGTTTAAAGTTTGACTCCTTTCAAACCTAGGAGTTAAGTCATTTTTTCTAGTTTTTGGTGCTCCAGTGGTGAAAATCACCGCCGTTGCACCTTTTTACTCTAACTGTTTTTGGTGCTTGGGCGGTGATTTTCACCGCCATTGCACCTAACTAAAATTTTAACTCTTGGTGCTCGGGTGGTGAAAATCACCGCCGTTGCACCTAAAGTCTTGTTGACATGTTGGTGCTCGAGCGGTGATTTTCACCGCCCAAGCACCTATTTGGCAGTTAAGTTGAGTTCGTCGACCGCATTCAATGCACGCGATTTAGGTTGTCTTTTAGGTTTTTATTAACTCTAACATGAGTTATTTCCTCATTTTCGCCAAACGACTCCTCTCCACACTTTGCTCCCGTGCTATCGTGAGTTGCCCCCATTGAGATCGAACTTTGGTGTCTACCTCCAGCGCGCGGTTTTCACAGCGATCTTCGCCATTGTCCACCATTGAGGTATGTTCACGTTTTGTTTTCCTTTCAGTTGTTTGTTTTCTTTATTTTAGATTTGATTGCTCTCGTATTTCTCATCGGTCTTTGGCATTCTTCTTCCATTATTCATGTCGCTCGTGTCTTTTTCTTTTCTCTTTGCTGTCGTTTTTTCCTCGTATCCTTTGCAACTATCATGGCAAAGTTTCTCCCCGCCTTCATGCGCGTCGGTCTTCGTTTTTCATATCGGTGTATAGGCGAGGTTTTTCAACGCCTTCGCACGAATTGCTAAGTCACACTGGTATCTTGGCGGTGATTTTCACCGCCATGACACCCACTCACAAGAAATACCCTGGTGTCGAGGCGGTGAAAATCACCGCCATGACACCAAACAGTTTTGACATGTCGGTGTTCGAGCGGTGATTTTCACCGCCTCGACACCAACATTTGCCGTCCCCCGAAATTCTCCAAGTCTGACTTCGGTGCTTGAGCGGTGATTTTCACCGCCTGAGCACCAAAATCTGCATTTTTATCTTAACACTCTGAAATGTGTTTTCTCTTCATTTCTGCTTCCACGCTCATTTTTCGCACCTCGTTTTCCGCACCATACAGCCAAAACACAATGACTCCATATCGCCATGTTCATTTCACGTTTCCCCATACGACATGTATTTCCTAACAATCATTGAATCCACCATTCTCGCAGTTAATCTCCAAAGTTCCATCAAAAGATCCTCGGAGATAAGAAATACATCAGTCTCTGTTCCCTAAATGTCAACTGAAACGCCATCACCATCTCCTAAAGCAAAAGGTAAGATGAAGTATAAGTACCAAGGCGTTTTCCCTCCAACCGTGGTGTTGTCCAAGTTGGATGAGATCAAAGATACCCAGATCGGTCATCAAGATCTGGCGGATTTTGTGAAAAGGATCCAACAGAGGCCATGGGATGAGAATCTGAAGGCCATTGTACATAGCAATCTTCATATGGTATCTACTTTCCCAACTTCAGCTCATCACACAGTTTGTACTTCAGGTTGCTACTCACTATATCCAAGAAGACAGAACTGTGAGAGATTCTACAGGTCAGCTAGTAATGAGGCTTGATGGTGAATTCTTTGGCATAGTCTTCAAAGTTCCACAGATGGAACAATACACTCCCATCACGATCCAGAAGGCTCAAGAGATATTTGATAATGATTCAGTCAAGGCCAAGACATTCATCAACTCACAATGGTTGAAGACTCCCCGACATGTTGTTTCTAGGTAGCCTAAGGGACTCCCCAGAAGTGACTTCAAAGAAGATGTAAGAGACATGATTACCTCGTTAAGCAGAGTTAAGGGCTTGCCTGAATCCTCTCATTTTCAAGATTGGATATATAAATACATCCGGATCATCAGAAGGAGGAAAGTACACATGATTGGGGAACACAGATCAGTGACGAAATCCATGAGCAACTGATCAAGGTGCCCACCACCTTGAAATTTTATATGACTTCTTTCTTGGTGTATGCAGCAACAGTAATGAGGCAGTTTCCAGGTTTATCTACCAAAGGTAATAGACATTCTACCCCTATATATGATTACTATTACCAATTGAACCTGAGGGAAAGCTTCCACCACTTCAGGAGAGTCACAAATGCTTTCTTCGCTCCTTTGTTGTTCACCTTTGACCCGACTCTGGAGAAGAAGAGAATTTCAGATGAAGCTTACAAGGCAGTCAGCAAGGTTGGATGTGTTTTTCTACAATTCCCAACCTTTACTTACATAAGGGTAGGTTGTTTCACGGGATGTCCTTACATGCTTCCCAGGTACCCATCAGACAAATGGATTCTTATGGAGTTGTGCAAGCAATCAATTTTAGTGCACAAAGAACGACAAAAGAATCATAAGCTAGGTTTTAAGTTTCCATTAACCAGTGGCAGATACACGATCAGAAGTGTGCAGAAGGCCAAAAATGTTTCAGTAGAGATGCACATAATGACTATCAAGACCTACAGGTACAGGCGTGACTTTGACTTCAGAGATGTAAAGAAGAAACTCAAGAAAGGTCACAGCCATGTTTACCATTTTGAAGACATATGGGCAGAATGTAGAGATGAAGAGGATGTATGTAAAATGGATTTCTGTAGGTTAACAGTTGAGCAAATCAGGGCCCTCCATATCGCTGATTTGCCTGAAGATTTCATAGATCCAGGAGACGTCCTCAATTCTATCGGGAAACCTTTGCCTCCAGTACAATGGTCCAAAAAAGAATGTACTTACATGAGGGAAAGGTTAGCCCCTATCCTACACAACATAGCAGAATGGCTTCACAAGCATGGCCATCAAATGAAAGCCTTAAGGACAGATTATGAAGGTGAGCTTCCCAAAGAAAAACCTAGTCCGCCGTCGGAATCCCGTGCCAAAGAAAAACAGGCAGCGATTCCCTCTTCATCCCAGAAAGGGCCAAGGATCAAGTTCACTGTGGGGAAAAATACTCCACAGACCACTAAAATACGAGAAACAAGGGCTACCACATCTCGTGCAGAAGAGAGGGAGCTTGTTTCCGAGAAATTATCTTCAAATGAGGAAGGAGGAGATACAGAGTTTGAATCCGAAGAATCAGATGATGAAGACTCTGGAGAAACCGAATCAAATGAAGAAGAAGAGCAATCTGCAGAAGAGGTTGAGGAATACCAAGAGGATGAGCAGATTTTGTCCCCTCCTCGGAGTGAAACCGAACAGGTCCCAGTGTCATCACCTCCTCACACTCCTTCAATTCCTAAATCTCCTATTCCTCCCATTCCTTCTTCTCCTCTTCCTACCATGGTTACAGGAGTAGAAGATGTTTCTTCCCCACCAGTAGTGTCAATAGTGTTGGTTTCTTCTGCAGTTGACCAAGCACAAGATATCAATGACTTATCTAGTTCGTCAGTTTCTCTCCCCAGTTTGTCATCTCCATCTTTTGACATTTCTTCGGAGGCTGATTTAACAGATTCATGAATGAATCTTTGCCGAGACATCTTGGCATGCAGACAACTGGGCCCATAATGACTACAACGGCGCCCATAGTTACTATTTCAGCTATTCCTCAAGTAGCCCCTACAGCTCAGGAATTAGCGGTAACAGGAGATGTATATACTTCTTCCCTCCCTCCTTGGTTGGTGTCGCAAGTTCCTAAGCGCAAAAAGCAGATGATCTCCCCCGATGAGCTGGACCTGGAAGAAATACTTGCCCCCAAGAATAACGAAAAGAAAAAGGCTAAGGTGTTGTCAAGACTCCATGTTGATAAAGCTGGCCAGAAGTTTGTTGAGGTAGGTTTTCCTCCACAACCAGAGGGAGATGTAAGTATGGAAGATTATACCGTACAAAGAATACAACTTGGGAAGGTAACCAATGAAAGTGCAAAAGCAGATGCCCAAGTAGTATTAGATGCTCTTGCAGGAAGGCTTGACAAGATGGAGCAAGCTAAGAATCTATACAAGGAGAAGGTTGAACGCTATGCGAACATCTTGAGAAACATAGCGGGATCTTCAATGGGTGATTCCCAATCTATGACCTTGGTGAATGTCGAAGAACCAGCTGTTCAAAAGGCAGAAAAGCTTGCAGCCAAGGGTAAAGTCTTCAATGAGTTCATTGAAGAGATCATAGATCATGGGACACAAGTTATCACCACCACAAGTGAGAAGAAAATACAAATAGCCCAGCTACAAACTGAGCTTAATAAAGAGGAAGGATCACTTGTGAAGGATCTACATGAGATGGAAAGGTCTTTATCATCATGGCTGAAGATGAAAAAATCCAAGATCGGCAAATTGGTAAAGAATGGAGTAATACCTGACAAGGAGAAATATGTGGAGGTGAAAGAATCGCTCAAACATAAAATCCAGGTATTAAAGTTTTTGATTGATGACATTCACCAGGTACAAGAGGATGTAGAAGGTTCCGGGTTCTTCTGGTAAATGGGATGGAAGAGTTGCCAGGTGATCTCCTTGATGACGAGCACACCTTTCTCCCTCTCAGCGAGACTATTCAAGTGTATAAAGAGGCCTTCATGAAGCTCGTGGATGATAAAGGTTTTACCAAAAACACCATGCACATTGTATGTGATCTGCGGCTTTCACTTGATTGTTTCAAGGCTCATCTTCAAAGGTGTAAAAAGGTTTCTTCGTCTGCAAAGAAGATGATTACCAAAATACACACGCTGGTGGATTATACAGTCGGGCCAGACGAAACTTTCCTACGAGAGATGGCAAAGAAATATGAAGACTTCCACGCCCAGTGCAAAGAACAATAGTCTTCTTTTTGTCTCCAGTGTTCGCCATTTTTGGTGTCCCCTACTTTGCACATTGTAAATAGTTTTTGACATCTTAGGTGTCTTTTTGTAAAATGTAATTGCACCAAAATATGAGGTGCGATTATGTAGAAATAAATTACACTCAGTTAGATTAGGGTTTCCTATGTTTTACTCATCTGATTCCCTAATTTTGCTCTTCCCTCCTTTCTATAAATAAGGGGGGTTTCTTTTGTAATAGTTACCTTTTGATATTTTGCAACGAAGTGCTGCTCTTTTGAAACAAGCATTGAGACTTTGTGTTCAATATTGTGAATTCAGATCTAATCAATAAAGAAGAGGATTGCATGCCAAACTTTGTGTTGGAATCGATTGTCTTGTGTATTGATTATATCAGTAGTGATTAGTGTATGAGATCTAAAGGGCTCCAAGTGGTTTGTGTAAACTTTGTGTTACATTTATTGTCTGGATTTGTTTTTGTTTGAGGGTTTCAGTTGAGCGATCTACAAGACTTTGTGCTTGTAATCATTCATGCGGTTCGAGGAATTGTTGTATCTAAGAAGACTTTGTGCTTCTAATACAACAAACGATACTTCTACAGGATTCAACTTTGAAAAGGCTACGGAACGACTTTGTGCCTTCGTGAGCTTTCCCTTTTCCTTTTTTCCTTTGTTATTATAAATCATACGTGGTATTTCTACGCTGTGCTTTGACAACATAGAAATATCGGCATTACTGTTGTTGTTTAAGTTTAAGTTATCAGATCTAGAGCTTTTCATCGTGAAGCATCGTAAACATCTTCTCTGAAAAAAGAGAGAAGTATGAATGTAACACACCCCCCCCATTTCATGAGTATAGTGTACATTTTGTCAGTATTCCTTTAAGTTTACTATAGCTTCTAATTAGCAGTAAGAAGGGCACCTCCCCTTTCTGAGAGGAGAGATTATATCTCACATAGTTGTGGCTGAAGTCTAGATGGCGTAATCTATTGAAAAGTTGATTACACTATTTTCACCCAACACAACCTACTCCTGTTGAATAAATGGTTGAGTTGCATCTTTGAAATTCAGTAATGTACTTTTTATTCCAGTCCTCCCGTTGAATAAGTGGTTGAATGATTGTAACCTCTTTCTATTACTCTCCAGCAGTTTCCATTGTGCTAACGATCCCCTTTCGTGTATGCTCTCAACCTTGCCCGCATTGGGATCTGGGTTGATCAGAGGAGAGGGTTACTTTCAGCTGGTTTATGTTTGCACTAATGCTAATGGGTGAATTTAGCTGTGTAAAAAAATGAAAAAATTGGCCGGTATATTTCATCTTCCCTCTTCTTCAAGAGCTCAAACGAAGATGAAAGGAAAAGTTCAATCTCAAGAGGTTGCAAATGGTAGCAGATCAGCAAAGAGTGCCAAAAGGAGGTTGGACTACACAAGAATTGTTACACAAGAGCAGCCTACAGCTGAAACAGAAGTTCCTCCACCTAAGCCCATACTTCAAGAAGAAGTACAAGATGAGCCTTTGATACAAAATCCTTTACCATCTCCTAGGTCTTCACCAATTCACATTGATTTGGAAGACGAGGAGATAGAGGCCGATGTTGCAATTATTCCTCCCTTGGATATTAGTAGAGATACCACATCTTGGCTTGAGAGGTCCTTGGGAAGGACGAAAAGAAGGCCTTCATATCAGGTGATTGATGATGACCTCAGTATATATTAGGAAGCACCCAAGAAGAAGGCCAAGAAACAAATACATTTTGAGAGGAATCTTGAGGGTGAAATGCTCATGGAGACAGCTACGCCCCTTGAAGGTAAAATCAGGGATGAGGTGGATGTTGATGATTTCATAATGGTCAAAGCAAACCTTGGTAAAAGTACTAGACATGCTGATATGATTTTGCTTAAGATGGTAACTGAAAATATTCAGGAAAAAGCGCAGAAGGATGGAGAAGACAAGGCGGCCCTCAAGGCTGAAAACCGTCAACTCCAGTTATATATATCAAATCTTATTCAAGGCACCTCACAAACAACACAGTTGTCGCCACAAGTTTTAGAGACACCAACTGATCAGCAGCAATTGAGGCAGTTAGTTATTTGTGGAAAACGAACTCAGGAATGGGTTGAAGAGTTCATCGTCAAAGGAAAAGAAATTCTAACACAGGTCTTCCAGCTGAGATACAAAGCTCATGACTTACGTCAAGGTATCCAGGATTTTGAGCAGTTCATAGCCGAGTTCAAGCCTATGCACGAAATCATAATTGCAGATTTAGAGATGGCTTATGGCTCTATAATGGCAAGAGAACACAAAAAACAGATCCTGGAATGGAAAGAAGGTCACCTTTTCAAGGTAAATACATATGTTAGAATATCTAAGGAGTTTGCAGTGTAAAAACAAAGAGTCATTGATACTCTTAGGTTCATCAGAGAATTTGTTGCAACAATTCCTTGTCAGTATTGCCTTGAGGACGGTTCATGCATTGGGCTTGACGTAGTCCAAACAGAGGTTCAGAGTATCTTGCATGGCAGCGATGGCAATGTTGGAAGAATGAAGATGATTTCCATGATGTCAGCACAGTTCCAGAAAGCGGCCAATGAGAGTGAAGATTTCTTGAGATCTATTGAGGATGGCGAAGAAATCTTGGAAAAGCAGCATTTTGCTATTAATAGTATCAACACTCCCACCACAGATGAAGTTGCCCACTTTTTGGCGGATGTGATCGAGATTTAAATCAGCTTTCTTCTAGAAGCTTCTTCCACGTGTTTTTTCTATTCTTGTCTCAATTCTTATCCATTCTTTGAGGATAGAAAGAAAACAGTTGTAACAAGTTGTAACGAGTTGGCACTTTCCGTTTTTAGATGCTTTCTAGGGTTTAGATGTTTTATCTTTTCTAGAATTAGAAATAAAGCTTTCATGTTGGCAAGCAGTAGTTGTAAAAGTAAGGAGATTTTAGGGTTCCCTACTCCTTTGCTTAGTTATAAATAAGAGCAGTGTTTGCTCATTTTTCTTTAACCGTGCTTGTGATAACAGAATCGCTGAGCTTATGCCTTCATGTTTGTTATCGTTTAGTGTCAGTTCACTTTGTGTAAAGAGCAAGTTTGCATGCCTCCTTAGCTGCAAATCCTTGTTTAGTGCATGCGTTATGTGTCAATTATAATCAGGTTGATCGAATGTTGCAAGTATTTTGCTACAACTTGCTGTCCCGAAATTGTAATCTTTGTGTCAGAAGTTTGAGTAAATAAAATCTTGAAGCTTGCTTTGCTACCCTTGATATAAATATCTCAGATTTCCGTTTATTGTTTTGTGCTAGAAGTGTGAGGAAATAAAATCTTGAAGCTTGCTTTGCTGCCCTTGAAATAAAGTCTCATATTTCCGTAATACTTTTATGATCTCCTTTTCAACCTGCATTGAAATTCGGTAGATGTGTGTTGAGGAAAGTTCATTCAAATATCTTTTGTCAACAAATCAACCTCGTCCATTTCTAGACTCTCTTGCTCTGCGTTTACTCAAGAGGATAGAAACGTTTTAGCATAAGTTGTAGTTGTAGAGTTTCATTAAAGGGAAAACCTTAGCTGCAACATCTAGTGTTCTATAACCTTGTGTTCTCGCAGCTGAACCAAAAATATAGGCAAAATTAAGTTTAGTTTACTTTCTTTATGCAACTCAGCAAAAGAGGGAGCTTCCCCTCCTAATTCGAAGAGCAGTTTACTGCACATAGTTGTCCGTTTCCAAAACGCATTCCAAAGGTGCGATTTGAAACGCCAACATCACCTACACCAGTAAGAGTAATGGATGTAGTCACATCCTCAAAGTGCTCCTTACCACTATCTGTGGGTGTATGGTCATTATCAGTAACTGTCATAGATATCGGAACTATAATTGTTGGCAATGAAGACTGTGCTAAGCTCAACTCCATGGTAAGCTCATCTATCTGTAACTTTTGACTCCTGAAGGGTTGTCTGAGCGCTCTTCAGAGAGTCCATGGTGACCTCTAGCTCATAGGTGAGCTCATCAACCTCCTCCTCTTTCCCTTTAAGAGAATCATAACAAATCCCATCCCACTCGAGAAGATAATCTTTGTCAGCTAATAACTATAGGTAATTATGTTTCATTATCCCAAATGCTTCTCGAAGTGCATGAAACTCTGCAAGGGAGAATCCACTATCACAGTGCTCATCTGTCACGAGAGTACTCCAACCATAAGTTGCCAGCATCTAACAAGCAATATCAAAATGTTCTAAAGTTGTAGCAATCATATTGTCATTAGCCTTCAATTTCCCTACCAAACGATGATACCCCTATGACAAATTATTACCACACAAACTTTCTATTTGTAATCAGCACTCTGATAAGAAGCTGAATCATCATCACTTACTGTCTGGTGACCATCATTATGTGTTCCTTCAACTTTGCACACATCATCAACTAAGGTACTGACGTTATGTACGTCATGGGATGGCGCTAATGGCATGGTAGAAGCTGCTGATTTGACAATATCTTCGCACACTACTTCTTCCAAAGTAGATGCAAGTTCAGCCAAAGAGTTATCTTGGGATCCATCGCCATTAAGTGTATTTTCTGATTTATCTTCCAAGGTCTGATTTACAAAATCAGACTTGTTGTGGCACGAATCCTCAACACACAATGCATCAGTAACACCCAAACCTTGAGTTTGCATTAGATAACCCCTCAGAACCATCATCCTCATGTGTAATGGCTGTAAACTCATGTTGATGCAAAGAAATTGTATTGCTGCCACAAAAATCAAAATTGTTCTCATGGCAGATAACAATTCCCTATGCACTAAAAGTATCTTCAAGGGGTTTTGTCAAACTCTTATCATAATATAAAACTCCAAACTGGTTACTTGTAGGCTGAAAATCACTTTGAGTCAATTCTTTTCCCTTATCCTTCCGCTAGGATTTTCCAAACATCCTTAGAAATCCCCGTTGTGTTTTTGGATCCCTCATTAGATCATACAAATTCTGCATCAAGTCAATCGTGGATTTATCAAAAGCTATCTTTCCTCTAAAACCGTACCTCTTTTGTATACCTGAGTTTTTGCGATTTTATCAGTTAGTCGGATGTTCCATTTTGACAAACATATTTCGATCCATTACATGTGTTGTGATAGTTTACAACTGAATAGCCAATACAAGGTAATAACCAATCACAACTTCATTCTTACACATTACACTAGTCAAGATAACTCATGAAGAATATGTAGATAAATCTGATAGCAAAATTGCAAGCAATACTTACACCAAATCTGATATTCAAGAAATACAGTGTTGATAACAGATTACAGTATTGAGCTGACCCAATTTGAGGGCAAAGGAGCTCGATATAAGCTTATATCTCAGATTTAAAACAACTTCAAAAAGCACTGACATACATAGCAGATACTAGGGACTGATTACACTTCCTCACTAAGAAATTCGCTTTAGATCACGTAAATATTAATTTTTGTTTTTTTGCGCCTAACTTGTTTTTTGCAAGGTTACCCCAAGTTTCCGGGATGGGGACGACAGGGGACAGTGGGACGAGTCCCCAAGTTTCCGATTTTTGAGGCCAAAATTAGGGACGGCAGGGGACAGCTATATAAAAATATAGGGCAATTTTAAATATTCATATGATAACATGGATAAGGCATGCATAATACACATTATATAACACTAACATATAACATTTGTGTCCAACATTATGCCAATAATCAATACGCATTCAAAATTAACATACACGAATCATGAAACAACCTCCAAGTTATAATTTATAAACTTATATCAAAATGCCCAAAGGCTACATTGCTGCCATATAGTTTTCAAGTTTGCTATGAAAATCAAAATACAATGTCAGTAATGAATACAGAATAAACAAAGTCAAAGAGCACTGCCCCTAATCATCCCTCATAACCGCATCAAAATCAGTCATCCTCTAAGTCACTGCCACTGTGATGCTCCTCCTCAACCAACGAAACCCCAACCAAACCCTCAGCTATCTCCTCCTCATCTACCTGGGCCATGTCCTCAGGATCAATATCCCACCGTAGAGTTGGAGTCTGTCGATACTCTGGAGTCTGCCGATCCTAAAGCCAAAGAGCAGTATGAACGGCCACTAGCTTCTTCGCTCGTCTAGAAGTAAGTCTATTCCTCTTGAGAGAGTGGATAAAGCTATACGTGGACCAATTCCTCTCTGCAGCAGAGGAACTAGCAACCTGTGCAAAAAGGCGAGTAGCAAGTGTCTTCAACTGTGGTGTATCCCTCCCATGATAGGTGCACCATCCAATAGGGTTCGATTGAGCTAATATAGCTCTATCCAAACTCGCCTGTGGTTTACTCAAGTTTGGGCCCGTAAGATTTGCAAAGTCTAGGAATTGTGACCGAACTAGTGAAGCCTGCTCTGCTGGATAAATCTTTTCAATGGTCCGTGTGAACCCATCTAAAACCTCACTATCATCACATGGAGGCACCCTACCAAGCCTTGGTGCATACCATTTTGGATTTAGAGCAAAGGCAGCCATGTGAAGCGGGGTGTTTATTATATTCCACCTTCGCATCACAATGGGCCCAATGTGTTGCTCATATAAATCCAAAATGGGGTCCTTTGCCAACATAACTTGGTTGATCTTTCCAAGCATACTGTCAAATGTCTCATAAATCTCTCCAAGACTAGGAGAGTCTATATCAACATATCTGATGACATCTACAATAGGGGAGATGAAGGAGCAAATATATCTGCAAAATGCAAACAAAAAGTTCAAAATAATTAGTTGACAAGTTAATTGACATGTTAGAAACTTCAAAAGTTGGAACATTGGACAATAAAATTAAAATATTAAAATCAGAAATTTAATATGAAAATCAGCCATCTAATGTCTTACCTCACATTGGCCCACCAATCGTCATCGAGGATCTTTTGTTTGACATTCTTTCCCTCAGTAGAACTTGCATTAGGCCATCTAACCCACTCTGCATTGACCATCATTGCTTGTAGAGGCTCATACACCTCTACCATCCTCTCTAACAAGATGAAGTATGTGGCATATCTACATTCAATGTTCATTCATTGATTCAATGATTCATTAAAAAATAAAAATTTAAAACAAAATCAGATTATGAATACAAATTGAAAGTGAAACAAAATGAAGTGAGTGGCATACCTTGTCTCAACAGGTTTGAGAAATTCCTTCTTTGAAAATGTTCTGAAGAGAGCAAGTGAGGTGTGGTGATTGCAAATAAACATTTGAATATCTCTAGCTTCTGCCACTATTTTCTTCACCCAATCCAACTTCCCTATGTCTTTCAATGCATTGTTCAATGCATGAACACAACATGGGGTCCAAAATATGTGCCTGTACTTACCCTCCACCATCAACCCAGCCGATTTGCACACACGTGCAGAATCGGTGATCACTTGCACCACATTTGCAGCCCCAACCTCCTCTATAGCATCTCTCAAAATGGAAAACTGGAATTCTGCATCCTTACGTTTCCCCGAACAATCTACGGCTCTAAGAAAATAAGAACCAGCAGGGCATGTGACTATGACATTGATGAGTGGCCGACGTCTACAATCAGTCCACCCATCCATCACTATAGAGCACCCCGTCCTCATCCACGTTTGCCTCATCTCCTCCATTAACACATTAACTTTGGAGTACTCTTTGTCTAGGAGGGTGGTGTGTAGCTTATGATCTCTAGGGGGTATGAATGAAGGACCAACTGTGGCTATTTCTCTCACCATTTGTTTAAAATAAGAGGAATGGGCCACATGAAATGGAATGGCATGTGCAAAAAAGAATTTGGCAATGGGGGATTCAGTACTCTCTCGTGCTTGGTTATTAAACAGGGACTCAACTGAGATTGCCTTTTCACTACCACTACCACTCACCTTCCTCTTTGCTCTTAAGAGAACTCCACTACTACCAACCGTGGAAGGACTAGGAGTAGGCATGGCTGATTGTGCACTTGGGAAAGAAGGAGACCCACCTTGAGCCCCACCATCACACTCTATTTGAATTTTTTGGCATTCTAAAAATAGGTCATCTGTCAATGAAGGACACACTCTCACTCCATGGCCCACCTCACCCAAAAAATGAGACCTAACTCTTGTGTAGCTGCCCCTAAAGTCTTTTTCACGAACATGGCAAAACCAAACCCTACTCCCCCATGAATTTTTTTGTCTTTCACCCACGGGTGTAACATATTGAAGGAATGGTTTTTTTGGGTTTAATGGGTGTCTTGCATAGTCTTCCATAGTTTTGGTATTGGTTGATGAAGGATGGCATTGGATTGGGGTTCTTTCACTTCTTTGCTCTCTAGTTCTACTACCACCCCCACCACTTTGCCTTCTAATTTGCATTTCAACTTCACTATCACTTCCATTCTCACTGCTGCTCATGTTTTTTGTTTTTAGAATGCAAGTTTAAACTGAAAATGCAAAAAAATTAAAAAAATCAAACAATGTATGCTTCACATTTTGCAAAACAATGAAAAAAAATAAAAATAGGGAAAGAAAATGCATACCTCTTTAGTGGATTTGCACTCCCTTCAACACTATTTCAACCTCCTCTCCTCCTTCAAGCTGCTGCTCCTTCTCCTTCAATGACTACAACTTCTTTTGCTCTCAAACCCTTGGCTACTCAAACAAACAAAATGCACATAATGAGGTTAGAGAGACCCTTTTTCTTTCATAAGAGAGTCAAAATCCATGGGGCCCACACATACCACGTAGGCTAAGCCGAATTTTTTAAAATTTATGATTTTTGTTTTAAGTTAGAAGTGACTAAAGCGCGGGGGATGGCCGGCCGTCCCCTGGACGATCGAGGGACGGCTCAGCCGTCCCCTGGCCGTCCCCGGGGACGGTCAGCCGTCCCTCTTCCAGTTAATGCCTTCCCCCCATCCCCGGTACGTTTCTTGGGTTTTCTAGAAAAAGAGGGACGGTCCCCTACCGTCCCCCAGTACCCGGGACGTCCCAAGAACGGGTACGGGGCATTTTGGGGGAGGGGGGGGGGGGATGCATCCCCAGGTTTCCCTGGTTTTTTGTCTTTAATCTGACAACTCAAATTTTTTTTGTCTTTATCCTACAAAGGAAATGGCTTTTCCTCCAATCTGAGCAAATATTTTAATTCTTTGTGGACTCTTTGATAAACATGGCACCAACAGATATAAGGTCCTTTTTAATTAAGTTTGAATCCTTCGCATAGGACAAAATTTGTCTTATCTACAAGCTTGAGGAATTTGTCTTTTTTTTTCTTGTCTTTATTCTACTATGAAGGCTAGGCGATATTGACTGATTTTGTTTTTATCTTCCTTTTGTCCTATCTAAATCTTCAAACGTCTCCAGCTAATTTGACTTTTTTGAAAATTAAACCACACCAATTATTAGCGGTTCCCTCACTAATAATCAATGTTTAACAGTGTTGCCTTCTTGCCTATCGGCCTCACAAGCAAGCAGCTCATTTAGACCCACGTCAGAAATTTGAGCCTCCAAGTAACATGTGCAGTTAGAAGAATATTTCAATTCTGGCAACTTAAATTGTTTTTCCTGCAGTCTACAACAAGCTACTATTTGTCTTTTGTGGTTGCTCAAGTGGCTCCCTTCTATACCGGTTTGTCCTGTTCTTAAATCTCCAGCAATTGCATTTTATTTATGCATGGCGCCAGAGAATTAAACCATGATTTTGTCTTTTTTCCCAAAACGTTGTCTTGTCTTCTCCTTAAATGTAACCACAACATATAAGCAATGGATATCCAAAAAGTTGCATAAACTTGGAAGATAGTTTATTGCTGCTTTAATGATACGACCAACATATAGCTACAGGCAGCTCCCGATAACAATGAAGTGTCTCGATACCAAGCATCAGTGGTCTTTCATCCACACCCACATATGCCAAAATATATATTTATTGTTGTCCTTTTGTAATGTCCCTTACCCAATTTGACCTAGAATTCGCTTGTTGATTAGGTTTAGGGTTTGATCTTTTCAAATAAATGTTTCCTTTAACAAAATGATCTTGGATTGAAACCTGCATCCACCATATGAACCACATTTCCACATATACATATGTCTGTTAGCATTAATATCTAGATATCCAAGTATAAACAATCATAAATGCAATTATGAAGACATGAGGAGTGCCCTGGGTGGATCCGCCTTGAAGCCTTCTTGTTAGGCACGGGAGGTTGTTCACCACAATCCTCCTTTCCCAATGACTTAATACCTGCATTCTCCACACATGGCAGTACCTCGAAAGACACTGGCCCTATTAGAAAAGGAGGGAAACCCTAAGGACCAAGGGCCTAAGGCCTACCACCCCCCTATGTAACAGAATCTAAGGTGGGACCCCACCCCTCATGACCAATCCCTTGCCTAGGGCCTATGGGCCCAAGGGTGGGGTTTTTAGGCAATCCACTTGGTGAATGCTTCCCCTGTCCTAATAGGGTAACAATCACGGAGCAAACACTCTTTGGACGGTCACTTGTGCATTTACTATTGAGTTATCTATATGCATGTATCATGTTTGAGAGTATTAGATGGATGCATGAAAATGTAAAATAATGCAAAAAAGTACGTGGATCTATATTACTACAACAATGCCAATTCTCATCATATTTAGTTTGTCTATGATCAATGATACTATCCAATGTAATATACATTTACGGGTGTGTATATATGTATATATACATATTTATATATATTTTATTTATGTTTATTTATTTGTTTTGTTTTGTTTTATTTTTATGTATTTACATGTGTGCATTTTTTTTTATTATTTATACCTTCTTGCATTTCATCTTTATTTATCTATTTGCATTTTTTCTTTATATATGTATTTTATTGTGTTTAATTTCCTCCCCTTGTTTTCCTTTTTACCTTTATATATCTATTTGCATTTGTTCTTATATAACTATTTTCATTTTATCTTTATATATGTAATTTATATTTTTTTTCTTTATATATCTAATTGCTTTTATCTTTATTTATAAATATATAAAAATATAAATTTGTGTGTAATTGTGTGAGTGTTGTATATATATTTTTATATATCTATTTTATTTTTATCTTTATATAATTTTATGTTTATTTATTTTATTTGTATATATATTATTTCTCTTAAATAATACATTATTACCATTCATTATTATGATATGCTGTATTACATTAGGATTTTAATTCTTAGCTTTTAATTTTTTGCTTTCTTGAGTTTTCTCTTGTTTTGATGTTTTCCTCCTTGGTTCTTGTGCCAACCTTTCCTAACCCTCCTTTCTCCTTTTTAGGATTTTCTTGGTCTATAAATATGCATTTCACTCCTTATGCTCTCTTCTCTTCTATCCTAATGATGGATCACAGAGTGTGATCCAAAACATTGATGCAAAAAATACACACAATCTAATCCAGAAACACTCAGCTACATTCTTCATGGATTGTGGAAATCTATGTATCACCAATGTAATATTAACAATGATGGAAACTAAATGCAACTATATCATACCCTTTAGTTTCATTCATGGTCATGATAATGCTAAAAGAACCATCATCAATTCATAAAACTATTATAATATTGATAACACCCAAGGAAAACATCGCACCAATAATCAAATGAGCAATATTAGTTTCTTATATTCAAAATATGCTAAATATTATTGCTAAGTGAGTACATCACCTGAGTTGTTGTATCTTTCTACGTTTTATGATTCCTTACTCGCCTCCTTCAACTTTATACTGGATTGATCATAGGATGAGGACAATTTATAAATATACATAATCTACTTATGTTTATATTAAAGAGTCATTTAATAATTGTTGCAAGTATCATTATTGTATATTCACAAGTGATTCACATATCTACTTACCCATACATATATTATATATATATATATGTATGTATGTATGTATCATCATTTCTACTTGACTTCAATTTATAAGTGTGTATATATATATATATATCATCATTTCTATATGAATATGTATATATATATTCTATTTAAATATGTATAGATCATTATTCCTAATAAGTATTTATATATCATTATTGTATATATATATAATAATGTTAAACTTGTTGCTCAATGTATTCTGATCAGATTTCTGACTAAACAGTACATTGCTTCCCTCAATATCTTTCTTTCTTATTTTTCCTTCATTCCATATTCCTATTCCCCCCTCCATTGTTTGCTAACATTCTTCCTTTAATATCCCCCACTAGACCAAATCGCACGTCTCTTTCTTTAAGGGCATGTCTCTTTATATTAATCGCATGTCTTGTTAATTGCTAGTTTCGATTAGTTTCTCCCTATTAATCAATGCACATTCAACTATGATAAAGTAGGTATAATCATTGTTTTCATACTTGTTGTGTCAAGGAGGGTTGACTGATGCTTTAAAATGCATTGCTTCCCTCTCATAATTGCTGCTAATGATTAGTAAGTTGCTGCCCTAGTGAGAATTATTGATGCCTTGTTTTTATTGCTGCTGTGTATATTTTATATCAATATTTTATATTATATGTTTAAAATATATTTATTATTATTATTATTATTATATTCATTTTAATATTTATAGTATTATATTTTGATGATTATTATTATAATAATATTCAAATTGCTAGTATTTATTTGGTTAATATCTATAATATTATATTATGATTATAATTATAGTAATATTAAGTTGCTAATATTTGTAAATACGTAATTTGTCACTTATTTTTATTTATTTGCATCTCAACACTTAGTTGTTTTAATGTTCTATTTCGGGGACATGACACCTTCAATCTTTCATGAGCTGATGTAGGCAATATGACACCCCCGATAATATATGGCAACTCAGATAAGATTCACAGTGGCTTTAAAGTTGGCGATAACACCCAATGATAATCACGACTTCGATCACATAAAACTTCTAAATATGTATAAATATCTCGATCAATCACCAGACTCCCACTGGATAATAAGCAGATTGCAGGAATTAAATCTAGAAGTCTTAGACAAATCGATCTAAGCACACATACAGCCAAGTCACTGAAATTTTAATATTTATTTGCAAGCTCTTATAATATTTCAAATTCTCAGCTTGCCCAATGTCTTGATAATATTTATTCCAATGAATGATGCAAAAATAAACCCTAATTACCAAAAAAAAAATTAGAAACCCCTTTCAAATAATTTTATTTTTTTTATTCACCCAGCATGATGGCAGGAAAACCACTCTGATACCACTGTAATATCCAACCCTAAACGGAGATATTTGCTAACTTATTTCTACCCTTCCCTTTGTTTTCGGTTTTGAAGTTTTTCAAGATATTACTAGATAATGCATAAAATTGCAAAACAAAGAAATGTTGAAGCACAAGTATATTATCATATCAAATTAATTAATGCCATGAAATTAAATTGAAAGCTTTCATACCCAGTTAACAACTCCTGATCGTGAAACTCTGTAAACCCTTGTTCTGAAACTCACCTGTAAATCAATGAAGCACAAATGAGACCTCCGTATGAAGCCACCAATCAGCAAACCTTAGATGATCTTTCACACCATTGGTAAGTTCGATACATGAAGCAGCTACGCTCTCCAAGATTGTTGCAATTGAGAATCCTAGGTCTCCACCTCCAAAATGCAAAGCACAAAGCCAATTTGATACATGATCAAGAATAATCGAAATCCCTTTTCAAATGCCTTCATATACTTCTCCTCCATTGGGTCGATTTGTCCAAGAGGCCCCTTTTAATCATTTAATAATATATTATAATGTTGGCTTGCCTTTTGATTTGACTCTATAATATTTAATTACTTGGGCACCAATATCAAGGTATTTTATAATGTCTTTTATCATTAAAAGACCCCACTTATAATAAAGTCAAAATAAAACATTATAATATGCAATTTATAATTAATTATTAATAAAGTATTTTTTTATTAATAATAAAAATGTCATAACTTCAAAAATACTCATTATTTCTCGATTCCGTCAAAACCAGGTGGTCAATGTCATGTCCCCAATTCTAGAGGTAGATTAATTTAATTAATTACGTTGTCCAAAATCATGATTATTTCATAAGGATGACTAATTGATTATTTTAATTAAATTATATGAAATATTAAATTAGTTATTTATAAGGTTATCAAACAATTATAAAATAAAAGGTGACCTTATACTTAATTAATTTAATAAAGTGACTAATAAAACATTATATTATAAAGTCACTTGAATAAAATAATACTTTATTCTAAAAGCTTCTTGGAAATGAGATTGAAAAAAGTATAAAAAGAGGCTTTGGCTATGCATTTGGACATGTTGAGTTGATTACACTTTCTACTACATTGTTGGAGTTGAATGCTTAGCTTGTTGATTTCCAATCTTCGTTTGTGAAAGACCAAACCTAGCTGGTTACTTCCAATTTCGGTTGTGAAATATCAACCCTAGTTTGGAATTGTGAGGGAGTTACTTCAAACTTCTTATTTGGGCTTCATTGAAGAGTACGATTTGGAGATAGAGATTTCACATCAGCTTATTGAAGCCTTGGAGGGTTTGCTATGAGATTTGGAGACATTTGGAAGTGTTTGCAGCTATTATAATCTTGTTCTACATTGTTGTCATGGAGGTCAACCAGCCATGGCAAGGACAAGGGCGGCCTTCTCAAGGTGGGTGATTTTGATAAAGAAAGGCAAATAAAAATCAGGCTAAATTCAAGAGGCATTGTTGGACAAGGAGGAAGGGCACTGCACTATTGGAGGCAAAATCATCTTGTATAAGCAGAATCAAATATTTTATACTGGCAGCCATCATTTCCAGGTTCTCATGTTGATGATTATATTAGATTTATGATTTCATGTTAGTTTCCAAGGCTGACTTAATCAACATCATTGGCATTGTAATTGGAGTAGTTTGAATCGTCATTCCTATCATCTACGTTTGCTGCTATAGGAGTTCATATTTATATCAGACTTTGGCAATGTATTGAACTTACTTGTAAGCCAAGAGTCTTGGCTATTTCTATTTGAAATATGGGCAGAGGCAAGAAGCCAAGAAGCCAGAATAATCAAAACAAAATATTAAGTGCTTTCTTCTTATTTTCAATCAATTCATATTACATATTTATAGGATTCTGATATCCTATTTTATAGGAAACCTCCTACAACAACTCTTCTAGATATAATGAGTTTTTTTAACAACTCGAATCCTTACAAATACTCTACGTGAGTTGTATTAATAACTCACATTATTATTATCACAAACAACTACCCTCGTTATAATATTTGTTACACATAATTAAACATGTGAACACTAACATGATTTCCAACAATTTCTACCTAGCATTGTACTCAAATTGTCATTCAATGAAGGGGATATAAGTTATGTGCCAAATGCTTGATGTAATCTCATGCTGATTAGAATAGAAGTTTGCATGCCAATTGTTTGACAAATTGTCAATTGGCTGTAGGTGCACAATTTACTTATAGAATTCATGTATATGCATTTTAGAAGCCAAAAGGAAGTTGCATTTGCATCTAATACATTGTTTAGACATTGTAACATTGATTTACAAGCATCTAGATTACTTTGGCATCATTTTATGCAAGTAAAGTCAGACTGAAATCACAAACCAGCAAGTAATAAGTTTGCATCATAAGTGTTTGACAATATTCCTTGAAGCAAAAACCATATCAGATTAGGCAAGGGATATTACAGTCAACCACAGAAACCACCACTCATCCAAATGCCTTTCCCAAAATAGAAAGGTTGGCCACTGATACTCAATTGACTTACTATAAATAGTAAGTGCCTCAAAACAGAACCAGCAAACTCTGAATAGCTTAGCCTTAGAATATACCAACAATGTAAAGAGGTAAACACTATCAACTGCCACCTGAAGAGCTCATTAACGTCCAATCGGACCCTCTAATCACTGAACACTGGCCAATGAGGGTCAACTAATAGGCTAATCCTACGAACTCTGATGCTCATGAAAATGGGGACATTACACCCATCCCACACATTGACAAGCTCATAGATGAGCTTAATGGAGCATGCTACTTCTCCAAAATCGATTTGAGATTCGAGTATCACTAGATTCGCATCAGAGAGGAAGATGTGGAGAAGAATGCCTTCCATTGTCATTATGGTCACTTCAAGTTCTTGGTTATACCCTTTGGCTTAACCAATGCTTCGGCTGCATTTCAACCCTATTTGAACAGGGTTTTCAAAGAGCAGGTGAGGAAGTTTGTTCTCATATTCTTCGATTATTAATTGATCTTTAGCAGGACTTGGGAGGAGCACCTCCAACACCTGGATATAGTGTTGAGTATTTTGGAGAGGGAGTCATTGTATGTCATGTCCCCTTCTAGTTGACATCTCTCAGAGCACAGGATTAGCCTATTATGCGACCCTCGTAGGCTGATGGGATGGATAGAGGGTCATAGTGGAGCTTGGTTTGGCTTCAGTTGTCAGTATTTGATCAGTTGGCTTTCGTTCGAGCTCATTCCGACACTTCTAGCCTGAGTTGCTATTTTTAGCAGTATCTGGCACTCGGCATGGGACCCCTGCTATTTTTTAGCAGTATGGATTGATTACGTGCAGAATCACTTCCTTAGTTGACAGCTTCAGACGGCTCGTGCATCGGGTGAATATTTAGAGAGATATTAATATTTAATTGAAATAATTAAATATTAATTAATTGGAGCATATAATATAAAGTTATAATATTATTATATTATAACTTAAGTGATTTTGGCTGAGGGGTCGCCCATCATAGAAGGGGCCATTTGACGATTATATTTTATAATCAAAAATTGCATCGAAGACTATTGAAAAAAGAATTAAATTGAGAAGTCGAATTTTTAATGATTCCCTATCTTTAAGGAATTCGCACTTTTCATGAGTATAAGGTTTTGCATTGGAATTGGAGCCCATTATGTCATTGATTATTGAAAATTGATAAGTCTTCGTCCAGAGCACGGAAGCCAAGGGTTTCAGTCTCAGAGCATTGGGGAACGAGCCATCTCCAGTGAAAGCAGTTCAGAGGATGTGAGATATCATCCGATTTATTGCCAGGCAGAGGGATTTCTTCATTCAGAAGAAATTACAGAGCACTCAGAGATCATTTACCTTCAGGGTTTGAGTTAAGAATTTATCCAGAGAAGTTTCTTCCACCAAGACGCACATTTCAAAGATAGCTGGAGAATCTTCAAAGGGCCGTACATTTTTATTTATTGCTGCTATACACAGCCGTACCTCCTATACCAGGCCGTACCATCATTAAAAGGGGCGTATTTTCTCTTTGAAGCAAATCGCCTACTTCTGGACCAGTCTGCCACTGCTAGCTTGGGCGCCTATGTTCCTGGCATCATTGTGGATCACCGGACGGAGGGAGAAAGGTGTTTTGATTGCAGCCGTACCAGATCTGGCCTCTTTACAGCTTGCTGCGATTTCCAGGTTTTCAATAAATATCATTGCCTTTTCATTTGCATGTAACTAGATCTTCATTGTAATCATTTCAGAAGATTAAATAATAGTCTGGCATCAGTATTTGCTATAGATTCTGTTATTTCCGGAGTTGTATGATTTTATTAGAATTTATTTATCCATTCTTTGCAAAATCGCATTATTACCTTTATGCTCAAAAACCACAAAAAAACCAAAAATTTCAAAAACAAACAAAAATCAATCAGATTCGAGAAACAGGGGAAACAAGGGGTTTCTACAGTGGTATCAGAGCTGTTTCCTGGCATCCTTGTTGGGTTTGAAAAAACATTTTGTTCATGCACCAGAGTGATAGAGAGAAGAGATATTATCAGAGGGAAAACAGAAAAACTTGGCAGCCACCAATTATTTTGGCAGGTGAGACAGCTACAGGCTTGATAGGTGTTCAGTCTGGTTCTTCGTCTGGGGCGTCTGTACAGGATACAGGCATGGGTGACAGAACAGAGATTCCTCGAGATCCTCAGGAGGAAGATGCAAAGGTTAGACAGACTCTTAGAGATTTGCGAACAGGTCAGCAGCAGGTAATTGATGTATTACAACAGTTGACCATGGCTATACAGAGGATAGGTACGCCAAGGAGGCCATCACCACATCGTGATGAGGACAGGAGTGATGCAGGTTCACAGGGGGTACCCAGGACTGTTTCATGAACAGCAAATAGACCTACCAGACCCACTTTCCTAAGAGGAGAACAGGTTGAGGAGAATGTTGAAGAAGTTGGGAACATATTATATGCTGATGCAGTTATGGCAGCCAACGAGGAGTGGGATATATTGATACCACAAGTGCGCGAGTGCATGCATTTTGATCGATTCGTGAATTCGAGAGTTGAATATTATAGGTCTCGACAGGGGAATAGGCCTCGAAATCAAAATAATGATCTGAAGCATGCAACAAACAGGCTCAATCTAGCGATGTTTGATGGTAGTGGTAAGGTGACAGCCCAAGCATGGATTAGTAAGCTAGATATATTCCTCACTTTGCGCCCGATGGCTGAGAGAGATGCTATCCGATATGCGACACTGCATCTCGAGGGGGTGGCATACGACTGGTGGCACCACGGGATGGTGACACTACAGCATGACCGGATCACATCATATCAGGAGTTTGTTGACAGGTTGGTGGAGCGGTTTGATAGGAAGGATCCAAAATCCTACTTCAGAGACTTGGCTCAGTTGAGATAGAGTGGTAATTTGGAGTCGTATATTGGTGACTTTCAGAAGTTATCAATTATGGTTCTGAATATCTCAAAGAGGTGACTGGTAGTGCTCTTCATGGAAGGTTTGACAGAGCCATTGAGAGGTTGGATCAAAGCCTTTGATCCTCCTTCATTACAGGAAGCGATGAAGAAGGCATGTAGTATGGAGTTGGCAGCACCTTCCAGTAGATTCAACTCCAGAGGTTCTTCTTCTTTCAGGGACAACAAGGGATTTAACAGAAACAGAGAGAAGTCTGATTTTAACAAAGAGAAATCAGATTTCAAGAATGATTCAAAGGGTAAATCAGCAGCACCACCTTTGGATCGAGAGGCCCTTAACGATCTACGCAGAAAGAAGCTTTGCTTCTACTGCAAAGGTCCCTATGACGCCAATCACGATTGTCCTTTGAGGCCTAAGGGCAAGGAAAATCGAGTGATGTGGGCGTATTATGAGGATTCGGAGTCAGAGAATTCCGAACAGCAGGAGAGTTCTGAGGAGTCAGAGCCAGAGGCTTCAGAGCCTAAGGCAGAGGCAGAGTCAGAGCTTCAGATACAGGAGGCACGCTTATCATTCAACAGGAGGGCTCATTCAGGATTCGTGGAGTGTTGGCAGGGCAGAGGGTCATTACCCTCCTTGATACAGGAGCCACACACAATTTCATAGATGCTAGATTTGTTGAGAAACGCGGACTCATCACTGAGGAGTTCAAGAGCATTTGGGTTAAGGTGACCGACGGATACACTCTTAGGTGTGAGCGCATGATTAAGGATCTCCCCTTACGCTTGAACAATTATGAGTTCAAGGCTGATTACTATGTAGTTAACATGGGAGATATTGATTTGGTCTTGGGTATGAAGTGGCTTCATTCACTTGAGGAAGTCACTCTTCATCTCAAGGACATGGAGATCCATTTTGATGTTGATGGGAAGACACACATCCTAAAGGCAATTCGGGACAGCAACATCAAAACAATTTCTTTTCGTCGGATGGAGAGACTCATGCGACATGACATGGTAGAGTGGGCTGCCGAGTGCACATTGGCACCTATACAGGAGGGACAGCAGAAGACTGAATATCATCCTGACATACAGCAGTTGAGAATCAAGCATGATAAGGTATTCAGTGATATTCCACCAGGGAGACCCCCAGACAGGGGCATTGAGCATATTATTGAGCTTGAGGAGGGCGCTAAGCCCGTTATGATTACGCCCTATAGACATCCCAAGCGGCTGAAAGATGAGATCGAGAAAACGATCAAGGAGTTACTTGCTATGGGTCACATTCGACCTACCAAATCACCATTCGCTTCTTCAGTTGTTTTGGTAAAGAAGAAGGATGGCACCTTACGCATGTGCATTGACTATAGAGTCCTGAATAAGAGGACTATCAAAAACAGGTATCCAATACCTCGTATAGACGAGCTTATTGATGAGCTCCATGGTGCATGTTACTTCACTAAAATTGACTTAAGGTCAGGGTATCATCAGATCAGGGTTCGTGAGCAGGACATAGAGAAGACTGCCTTCGTTGTCATTGTGGGCACTTCGAGTTTGTAGTGATGCCATTTGGGCTCACTAATGCGCCAGCTACATTTCAGTCCACGATGAACAGGGTTTTTCATTCACTACTGAGGAGATTCGTATTGGTCTTCTTCGATGATATCCTTATTTACAGCAGGACTTGGCAGGAGCATTTGGCTCACTTGGAGACCGTGTTGAGTATTCTGGAGAGGGAGTCCTTGTACGCCAAGGAATCCAAATGCGATTTGGGGATGACCGAAGTGTTATATTTAGGTCACATTATCAGTGCAGGTGGAGTGTGGATGGATCCTAAAAAGATCCGCGCTATTATTGACTGGCCTAGATCGGCAAACTTGACACAGTTGAGAGGGTTTCTAGGTTTGTGTGGGTTCTATCGCAGATTCGTGAATGGTTATTCACGACATGCAGCCCCTATGACAGATTTACTGAAGAAGGGTGCATTTATTTGGACTCCTGAGGCACAGGAGTGTTTTATTTAAGGAGTTGATGACTACATGCCCTGTTTTAGCATTACCCGACTTTACGAAGCCTTTTGAGCTTCAGTGCGATGCATCAGGTGAGGGCATTGGTGCGGTGCTTATGCAGGACAAGCACCCGATTGTGTATGAGAGCCGTAAACTCAGAGGGCCAGAGAGACTTTATAGCATATATGATAAGGAGATGCTCGCTATCATGCATGCCTTAGCAAAATTCAGGCAGTATCTTGTTGGCAGCAAATTTTGCATCAAAACTGACCATAACAGTTTGAGACACTTCTTGGGGCAGCGAGATCTCAATGATCGTCAACAGAAGTGGGTCAGTAAATTGCAGGCATATGACTTTGATATCTCGTATATCAAAGGTACACAGAACGTAGTAGCTGATGCTCTTTCACACAGGCCTCATTTGAGCTCTATGGTTCACATTTCAGAGGATTGGAGGCATATGATTGTGGCAGAGTATGCCAAGGATACATGGGCATCCAGCATCGTTGAGGAATCGACGATTGATACTAGATACACGCTTGTAAATGACTTGATCATTTACAAGAACAGGATTTACTTGGTCCCAGGTTCAGAGGTGAAGAACATTATATTGCGAGCCTTTCATGATGTACCTACCGCAGGACATCCCGGGTATTTCAAAACCTACAGACAGATCCGGGAGAGATTCACATGGAAAGGACTTAAGGCAGAGGTTCTTCAGTATGTGCGTGAGTGCCCTGTTTGTCAGCAGAACAAGCAAGAGAACACGTACCCGGCAGGTTTATTGCAGCCACTTCCGATTCCTGATAGGAAGTGGGAATGCCTGTCGATGGACTTCATTACGGGCTTGCCTAAAGCCCAAGGGCGAGATTGCATATATGTAGTCGTGGATCGGCTAACGAAGTATGCCCACTTCTTTCCGATTACCACTACCTACACAGCTACACAGGTAGCAGAGGTCTTCTTTCGTGAGGTATTCAGACTACATGGATTGCCTCGGAGCATTGTGAGCGACAGGGATAGTCGGTTCTTGAGTCACTTCTGGCAGGAGGTGTTCAGACTCTGTGGGACCGAGCTTACTCCGAGCACCAGTTACCACCCGCAGACTGATGGGCAGACAGAGATAGTGAATAAGTGGGTGGAAGGGTACCTCAGGAATTATATTGCAGGGCAGCAGAAGGCGTGGGTCAAATGCATTCATTTGTGTGAGTATTGTTACAACACGACATTCCATATGACCATTCAGACGTCACCTTTCATGGAGTTGTACGGTTATGAGGCGCCGAGTTTTCTAGATTTGCTACTAAGTGACAGTAGAGTGCCGAGTGCTGGAGACTTGTTGCAGGAGAATCAAGATACTATGAGGGCTCTCAAGGAGAATATTGCCAAGGCACAAAATCAACAAAAGCAGTATGCAGATCAGAAGAGGACGGAGAGGCATTTTGAGGTGGGTGACATGGTTTATCTTATGCTGCAGCCCTACCATCAGTCTACTCTGAGGAAGAGTGGGTCAGAGAAGCTTAAGCCACGGTATTACGGTCCTTTCAGGATCCTGAGGCGTGTTGGAGAGGTGGCTTATGAGCTTGAGCTTCCGGCAGAGAGCAAGGTACACAATGTTTTTCACGTGTCACATCTCAAGAAGGCGTTAGGTCACCGTGTGGTACCTTCTACAGTTCTACCTCCCTTAGATGATGAGGGAAAGTTGGTTTTAGTACCTGAGTCTATCCTGGAGTACAGAGAGAGACAGTTGCGTAGGAGGACTATCAGGGAATATCTAGTGAAATGGAGAGATTTGCCTGTTGAGGATGCTACATGGGAGAGCGAGGATATTCTGCAGCATCCTGAGTTGAAATTGCTTGAGGACAAGCAATTTCAGGAGGGGCGGACTGTCATGTCCCCTTCTAGTTGACATCTCTCAGAGCACAGGATTAGCCTATTATGCGACCCTCGTAGGCTGATGGGATGGATAGAGGGTCATGATGGAGCTTGGCTTGGCTTCAGTTGTCAGTATTTGATCAGTTGGCTTTCGTTCGGGCTCATTCGGACACTTCTAGCCTGAGTTGCTATTTTTAGCAGTATCTGGCACTCGGCATGGGACCCCTGCTATTTTTTAGCAGTATGGATTGATTACGTGCAGAATCACTTCCTTAGTCGACAGCTTCAGACGGCTCGTGCATCGGGTGAATATTTAGAGAGATATTAATATTTAATTGAAATAATTAAATATTAATTAATTGGAGCATATAATATAAAGTTATAATATTATTATATTATAACTTAAGTGATTTTGGCTGAGGGGTCGCCCATCATAGAAGGGGCCATTTGACGATTATATTTTATAATCAAAAATTGCATCGAAGACTATTGAAAAAGAATTAAATTGAGAAGTCGAATTTTTAATGATTCCCTATCTTTAAGGAATTCGCACTTTTCATGAGTATAAGGTTTTGCATTGGAATTGGAGCCCATTATGTCATTGATTATTGAAAATTGATAAGTCTTCGTCTAGAGCACGGAAGCCAAGGGTTTCAGTCTCAGAGCATTGGGGAACGAGCCATCTCCAGTGAAAGCAGTTCAGAGGATGTGAGATATCATCCGATTTATTGCCAGGCAGAAGGATTTCTTCATTCAGAAAAAATTACGGAGCACTCAGAGATCATTTACCTTCAGGGTTTGAGTTAAGAATTTATCCAGAGAAGTTTCTTCCACCAAGGCGCACATTTCAGAGATAGCTGGAGAATCTTCAAAGGGCCGTACATTTTTATTTATTGCTGCTATACACAGCCGTACCTCCTATACCAGGCCGTACCATCATTAAAAGGGGCGTATTTTCTCTTTGAAGCAAATCGCCTACTTCTGGACCAGTCTGCCACTGCTAGCTTGGGCGCCTATGTTCCTGGCATCATTGTGGATCACCGGACGGAGGGAGAAAGGTGTTTTGATTGCAGCCGTACCAAATCTGGCCTCTTTACAGCTTGCTGCGATTTCCAGGTTTTCAATAAATATCATTGCCTTTTCATTTGCATGTAACTGGATCTTCATTGTAATCATTTCAGAAGATTAAATAATAGTCTGGCATCAGTATTTGCTATAGATTTTGTTATTTCCGGAGTTGTATGATTTTATTAGAATTTATTTATCCATTCTTTGCAAAATCGCATTATTACCTTTATGCTCAAAAACCACAAAAAAACCAAAAATTTCAAAAACAAACAAAAATCAGTCAGATTCGAGAAACAGGGGAAACAAGGGGTTTCTACATTGTATTCCAAGGAGTTGAAATGCGAATTTAGCATGATGGAGCTCTTATATCTTGGTCACATCATTAGTGCCGAGGGAGTCCAAGTGGATCCAGATAAGATTATGGCTATAGTTGACTGGCCACCTCCTAAGAACCTTAAATAGCTTAAGGGGTTTTTTGGACTTTGTGGTTTTTACCAACACTTCATTAGAGGCTTCTCATAGATGGCTGCCCCACTTACTGATTTGACAAAGAAGGGGGCATTTTCTTGGTCATATGAGGCCCAACGATGTTTTGACAGGTTCAAACAAGTGATGAGCTCTTGCTCGGTGTTGGCTCTACTTGACTGGCCACCTCCTAAGAACCTTACGTAGCTTAAGGGGTTCTTTGGACTTTGTGGTTTTAACCAAGGCTTCGTTAGAGGCTTCTCATAGATAGCTGCCCCACTTACTGATTTATTAGAGGCTTGTCATAGATTAAGGCTATAGTTGGCTAGCCACCTCCTAAGAACCTTACGTAGCTTAAGGGTTTCTTTGGACTTTGCAGTTTTTACCGACGCCTCATTAGAGGCTTCTCATAGATGGCTGCACCACTTACTGATTTGACAAAGAAGAGGGCATTTTTTTGGTCATATGAGGCCCAACGATGTTTTGACAGGTTCAAACAAGTGATGAGCTCTTACTCGATGTTGGCTATACCGAATTTTTCTAGACTTTTTGAGCTTGATTGTGATGCCTCCGGAGAAGGCATTGGGGCGGTTTTGATGCAGGATAAGCATCCCATTGCTTTCGAGAGCTAAAAATTGCGGGATGCAGAGAGAGTTTACAACATATATGACAAATGAAATGTTGGCCATAATGTATGCGCAAGCTAAATTTAGACAATACTTGGTGGGAGGCAAATTCGTGGTCAAGAACGACCATAACAACCTCAAACATTTCCTATCAGCGTGACCTCAATGATAGGCAGCAGAAGTGGGTGAGCAAGCTACAAGCCTACGACTTTGACATAATTTATGTCAAAGGAAAGAAGAACATTGTTGTTGATGCACTTTCAAGGAGACCTCACATGTGCTCTTTAGGAGTGATTGCAGTTGATTAGAGAGAATGGATTTCAGCTGGGTATGCGAAGGACAAGTGGGCTTCAAGTATCATTGATGGTATCGTGCAAGATGACAGGTATACTGTTGTAAATGATCTCATCATTTACAAGGGAAGGATATTTTTGGTACCAGGATCAGCAATGGAGAAGAAAATTATGAGAGCCTTACATGATGTTCCTATGGCTGGACACTCGAGGTATTTCAAGACATATAGGCAGGTCCGAGAATGCTTCATGTGGAAGGGACTCAAAATAGAAGTTCTCAAGTATGTGAGAGAGTGTCCTACTTGTCAGCAAAATAAACAAGAGCACTCTTTCCCAACAGGATTACTACAACCCCTACCCATTCCTAATCGGAAATAGGGTTGCATTTCAATGGATTTCATCACTGGTTTGCCCAAAGCCCAAGGGAGGGACTGTATTTATGTGGTGGTTGACAGGCTAATGAAATTCGCTTATTTCTTTTTGATTGCAGCCACATACACAGCAGCACAAGTTGTTGATTTATTTTTTAAGGAGGTATTCAGGCTTCATGGTTTACCAAGAAGCATAGTTAGTGACAAAGACAATAAGTTCTTGAGTCATTTTTGGCAGGAATTGTTTAGATTGAGTGGGACAAAGCTCACTCTGAGCACTATCTACCACCGACAAACAAATAGATAGACGGAAATTGTTAATAAGTGGGTGAAGGGATACCTCAGAAATTATATAGTAGGGTAGTAAAAGGAATAGGTCAAGTGGCTACACTTGGGAAAGTATTGCTACAACACTATGTACCACATGTCTATTCAGATGTCACCATTCATCGCTCTTTACGGATATAAGGCCCCTAACTTCTTGGATTTTTCGTTTGGGGAAAGTAGAGTGCCTAGTGCCAAAGACTTACTTCAGGAGAGCCAAGACATAATGAAGTCTTTGAAGGAGAATATTCAAAAGGCAGGAACTATTCAAATTGAGTGGGACTAGTTGCAAGATTGGTGGAGGAAACTAAACCGTAGCCACTTTTCTAGTGTTTGTAGAGGATGGATCTGATAAGTTAGAGTTGGACCAGCATTAGTAGAGCTCGGCATTCAGCTCACTAAAGGTTACCCTACAATAATCCCTAAGGAGGAAACCTTCATTATAACACACATAACATTTTAATTTATTATATCATCCCTTAAATTGTTCTTGGGATCTAGCCAATCTTGGACATTGCTCAATTTATTTATTCAATGAAATGTAAAGCATTAACCTAACTCAAACTAATTACCAAACAATATTGTCTTACAATTGATTGAGTCATTATTCCAGTAATATAGAATTCTTGTAGTGTAAAAAGCTCAAAAATAAATTCTAAAAGCTAGCTTCTTTATAGTTTAGAACTACACAAATAAAGAATATTCGTTTAGTGCCTCACATGTTCAAGATATGGTCACCCGCCTCAATGACCGATATCTTTACGAACTCCTTGACTAAAGGATATAACTTAAGTAAATCTTCATGAACAAAATCATGTAACTCTGCCGCAAACTCAATTCCAGTGGGCCCTCCACCAACTACTACAAAATGAAGAATCCTTTCCCTCTCTTCATCACTTAAATGAGGCAAGCTTGCTCTTTCGAAACAATCCACTATACTCCTGCGTATTCTTTGAGCATCCTCCACTTCCTGAATGCATTCAAATTCATATTAAATTCTTTAATTAGGCTACTTCAACACTTGAATAGGTAAAAAGCATTTGTCTCACATTATGGTGATAAAAGAAATCCTTTTGAGAGATCTTTTAAATTTCCTTTTGGGACATCCCTAAATTTTGTAGATATGTGTAAAATCATTTTTTCACCAAATGCAGCCACAAGTCAAAAGCAAGTAGCACCTTCAAAAAATGGCAGTACTCAACTACCCCAGGAGTATTAAATGTGTTTGATCTTGCTCCCACAGCAATAATCAGGTAATCATAATCCAAGGGAAAATATTCCTTCTCTTTGCCAATATCAATATTAGAACGACAGAGAATTTTCTTCTTCTTTGAATCTACCTCCAAGCACTCTGCTTCCCAGAACCTCACATCTTCCTTCTTCTGAAAAACAAAATAAAAAGACACTTGTTATTTAGAAAAACACTTTCAAGGTAAATGTATAGTGACATACAACTCTAGTAGGTATTAGAACACTAGCTTTGTAAACATCAAGATTCAAGAACATTAAAACTCATCAGTAAAAGGTTGAGGACACCTAATAAAATCTCACGCAACCATAAAATCTTGAAAGGAAGCAGAATGAGAACTTACAAATATTTAAGACTCATATTTTCCAGGCTGCTTAGTTGTTCAACATACAGAAGATGTGTCAAGCAGATTTTGATGATTCGTTTGCTTCCATTACCACAATCTGTCTAGTGCATTAACTATGATGTTTAACAGAACTTCTAAATATTATCAAAAAGCTTGATGCCTGTATGTCATTGTAAACCTTGTGTTTGTATGTATATTTGCAGTCTAAAATTTCATATGTTGAAGTGCTTCCTTTTGGTTATCACTTTCTGACTTCCAAACAAAATTAGCAGATACAGTTAGTTCTTTGTATGAGTAAATAATATTCTACTTGACCACAATTTTATATGATTAATTTTTATGGGAAAAAGAAGGCTCATATTTCCCTACCGAATCAAGGACTCAAAAAGCATATCATGTATCTTAAATGCATCCTACACCAAGTGTTCGGTGTACTTTTTACACAGTATTGGTCATCTGTAGAACAATGTACAATTTGCAAAATGGATACTATGACCATTGATACCTGCAAAAAACTACTTACCATACCCATTCTATTTTATGTCAAGCGTTTTCACTAAAAAGGACTTCTAATCTGAAGCAAGTTTACCCGGAGAAATAGTCAGAGGAACATAAACACTTACTACAAGATAAAGAAGAAAGGCTCCCAAAGTTAGAACAAGTGATGAAGATCAACACTTTTCACTGGATTATATAAAGGTATTGACCTGTCTAGAGTTATGTACATAGCTTAGAGAGTAAATGTCTTTGTAGTAGTTAACAACAAGTAACCTTGTAGTGGTTAAGCTGTCAAAAACATATTTAATTACAGTAATTAAGTAGTAACTGTCATTATGAACAGGTATCATCTAAGGTTAAACCTTTGACGATAACCTTACTCATACTTATGTCAATCTTTTTGGTAAATAATGACATCATATCTTGTTTACAATTCACTGCTGTAATTGCATTTATAGCTGAGTATTTATTTTTGTAATACTCTATTATCTATAACATCCTTTAATATTGAAATAAATTCCTTGAATCTCCTGGTATACTTTTAAACTGAGAAATTATTTCCCTACATTTGTATGATAAATCTCTACTCATATATTCCAAGAAATTCCATCATAGGAATGTGGACAACACCCCCATCCCTGTATCCACAGTTTCTGGTGGCTAAATTGCTATAGCCATATTCATAGCAATTTAGTTACATGCCCCATTTTGAATGAAGTCCCCATCCCTATTAGATGTACCTCATGTCTCTAGGTAACTGGCTCTCCCACGATCTCATTATCATCATGAAGCAAATTAAACTCTCTCCAACGCTTTCCTATGCTGCTCCCAAGTGCTCGTATCCATCTTATCATATTCTATAAATCAATAATTTACAATCCTTCAGAACATTTCTGGGAAGGATGTATACCAATAACTTTCATCATTTTGTCCATTCAATGTCCAAATTGTAATGCATGTGTTACAACTTACAATGTCTTTCAGAGTCTTCATTTTTCTCAAACATCAATTTGGGTAACTTGTGTCTATTCTGCATCAATGGTGGGATTGCCATTGTCCTCAACATTCTTCATTGTGTTTGTGGCATCAGTGATGATAGTGATCTTTGTGGAATCTTCCTTGTTTTTGATCCTGAAAATGATACAAATAAATAACTATGGGAGAAAATGTTTTTAAGAAGAATTTGTATGGTGTTAGAAACTAGGTCAAAAAGTACAGGAGCATATGGTTTCTAGCAAAATTTGTATGTCGTCAAAACTTTTTATTGGTTATGCCCTCTACAAGGTCAAATGGAAGTAAATATTTGGTTCCTTTTGAACCCAAAATTGATACAAGGAAGTGAAATGGGGCATAGATTGATGGAAAGAGATATGGATGAGGATGAGGCACGGGTTAGGGAGCTGGAAAATGATGTTGCTTGTATTTCCCACCAAGTAGGAAAGATTGATAGGCTGGAGACTATCATTCTTGTGTTCAAAATGCTACATCATTAGTATAGAGTTTAGTAAAGTCGTAGTTAAATAATAAACTGTGGAGGAGGGGATTCGATACTCCCGAGTCTCTATGACACAGAAGAGCCTAAAGGGAGCGAATTGCTCTCAACTACCTAAAACATAACTGAAAGGAAATGGGCTGAAAAGAAAGGAAAAACTGAGCTCTATTTTCTTTATGTTTTATGATGAAGTTTTTTGGGAAACGGGTGAACAAACCATAGAGGTCTCAAACTGCAAACCGTCTGGCTCCCAGCTAGGACGCTAGTGCATGAGTCGTATGACAGTGTGCTGCAATTTCGCCTCAAAGGCATGCTGCTGTCTCGTACAGATAGGGAGCTAGGTTTACAGTATGAAACTCACAGTGCGTGCTAACAACTCTAGGGTTTTAGTTTGACAGTTTAATAGTAAATGATTAAATGCATGAAATGAAGAAAACAACAAGAAGAATACTATAACTTGGAAAGATAAACTATTCTAATAATGAAATGATGAGAGAAGAGAAGAAGACCAACTCACAGAAGGTCTAGTTTGTTGTATATTTTGTCACTGATGTCAAAGGGTTGGCCTGCATCATGTCTTCATTGCCTATTTTTTTCAGAGGTTGTCTAATCATGCTTCATACGTTGATGTTGTTTTGCATTAATGTATTTGAAGAGTTTGTTGCCAAAAGTATTCAAGGCATTTAAGGCATTTAACACATCATCGAATTCTTTTGTTTGGAACGTTGTTGTGACTGGTCTTTGTTTCTAAAGTGTTTTTTGACATGTCTTTGACCCATGTGCACCTGAGAATGCTGACGCACCTTCTTGAATGTTAAGGAATGCTACTTAATACATCTCTACAAATTTGTTATGGGGTGGCTTTTTTGCTCCATGACAAGTCCATTATGGGCGACGTCCTCATCGTTGGTGTTGGCTCTCTCCATGGCGTCGGTTACATTTCTCTTTAGGCATTATTACTTTTGTCTATTGTCAACGTTGGTTTTATAATGCATCGAATATGTACTAGGCGGCTATATTTGAAAAAAAAATTATTTATTCCATCTTCATCTTCAGTCAGCGACAGTTTCAAACATTATTTATTGAGTCTTCCTTGAGGGCGTTCAAAATCTTTACTAAAAATATTCTTGTGTTAAGGTCACGCAAGTTCTTGTACAAAAAAGGATTTCTCGGCATTTCAACCACCTCTAACACCAGTTTCAGATATTGTGTATGAGGGCGGCTCATGCTATCGTTGTGTGTCAATAGCCATTATTTTCCGTGGCACAGGCTGAATAATATGCGAGAGCCGCAAAATTTACTGTGCAGTATGAAGTCATGAGATATTATTCAATCGCCAAAAAGATTATTCAATGTATGAAGTTGTGAGCTATTATTCAATCGCCAGAAAGATTATTGCAGCATTTACATGGAGTTTTCATTCTTTTGCATTGGCTTCAGCGATGGTTACTAAGGAGATGTCATGCGACATGCATTGGCTATTTTCGTGGTAGCTAATCTGCATATCATGGAAGCCGTGATTATTAAAACACTATAGCCATTCATTTTCTTTGACACGGGAAAAGGCTATCGCTATCTCTACCTATGGATGTGGGGGGTCTACATTATGAGCATGTTGTGAGAAATTTTTCAGGCCTTTATTGCCTTTAAAAATGAGCTCTATAAGAAAGAGGTGTTAGCATTAGCATTTACTCTTAGTCGCTTTTGTTGGCATCATGCTATGGGTGGACGTAAGTACTGCTCAGATGATTTGTTCCTTCTTGTATGTCTGGTCAATGATGGTTTTTGGAGTGTGGGGGCGACAGAAAGGCAGGAGACGTGCTCACTCAAATTTCTATTACCACGTTTAGGCACCTTTGTGTGTAGTATGAAGTTGTTGAATGTGGCTATGCTTGTATTCGAGATTATTTTCTAAACCGTGCTTCTTCAAAGCATTATTTCTGGACTGAGTTGATTTTTATGAGATATGGTCGTATCATGAAAAGTGTGGTGTTGAGATGAGTGCACAGATGAACGTATGAAACAAAGATGAAGATATACGAAAAGGTCAAATAGTGAGAAACTGATAAGGAGACATGCTAGTTCGGTATGGCATTTCTTTCAATTTTTGAGTCTGTGTAAGATGTGTGTTACAACCCCCAAACTTGGGTAATTAAAAATTCTCTACATTTCACTTCAAACATATAAATGTTACAAGTAACAAAGACATTACAATAAAATTCTTCCTTTCTTTATTGATAATACATGCAAGTTACAATATATATTTCCACATGAATTCCATTTTCATTGTAAATATAAATCAGAGTACAAAAGTAAAACAATTACATACATAGCTCGTAAGCTTTTGCACAAATAGTAGTAAGACGGTCCAGGTTCCCTTCCTTTCAAATCTTGGTGTATCTGTCGCCTACTGTGGAGGAGAAACATCACTTGGGCGCTTTTCTACCAACCACGGACTGTTAAAATGCGGTCCCCCGCACATCTATCTTTCAATAGATGGCCCTCCCTTCGAACAAAGAGATTGGTAGAATATCCGGCTGCGACAACCCAACTGAGCATAGTGTTGTGTCCTATTCACAACTAGAACCTTGCTATTTCACAATCTCATACTAGTACAAGGATCACGATGAACTGACAGTGAAGTCTCAACTATCTCACATCTAAGTGGAAGTCGTACATTTCACTACTTTGGCCAAAGTATTCTCATTCAGTACTTCGAATGAAGGTCATCTATCATATACACTACTCAGGGCCGATTTGACTTAAGGCTATCTTACACTACGCGTAGGCTTAGTCCTTCACTGGATTGTCAATCATCCCAGACTATCCTATCTCAATCTAATCTAAGACAACAAATATAGGTTCAAGTCCTTCACTGGATTATCAATCATCCCAGACCAAGCTACGACATTCTAACTTACTAGAAATAATCCAGCTTGACAAGTAATTCATTCTTTCTCTCCTGATTCGGAAATCTTTATCCTAGGAGTTCCTTAGCCTATCTCAATTAATCTAAAACTCTAAGTTGTTTGAATATACCTTGTCTTCTATCCTTATCGTACCTAGAATATGATTTATCCTTATTCTCCATATACGGAGATCAAGCAGTATACACACAAATGCATTTTCATCCAAATAAATTCCTTTTCCCAAAACGAAGTGGAATAAATAGTTTCCCCTTTACCCTTAAAAATTGCACACAAGACAATTCTATAAAATGCAATCAAACATTCCTTTGTAATTCAGACAAGCTATTCCTTTATAAAGCAAACAAGCTATCTCTTTTAACCTATGCAGTCATACATAGAAAACTGATTTTCTCTTTTTTACTTGACTGGTCTACTTATACTACAATGCAATTTAATGCCCAAAGTAAACATGTATTTCCATCTATTTATAAATTAAAACAGAGATACCAAGAATAAGACACTCGTGCCTGTTTCCTTAACTGGCCTCCTTGCTGCTTGTAAATGCTTCTGATACAATTAGTAGCAGGCTGGCAGCTCCCTTTGTTACTTACTTTATTAAATCCTTCTATCTTACTGTTCCTTCCAGATCTAAATCTTTAAGCTAAAGCTCAAAATGGAAATGGAATATAATTCTAGAAATGCAGACTATTTCTTATTCCCAAATTGTTTCCTACAGCAGGTGCGCCTATGTATGTATGCAACAAATGATTTTCTCAAGCTTTGAACAGTATGGCAATGGAAAATTATGGCTCTATAAAAGCAAATTCAGATATAGAAATGGTAAGATGTGAATTGGTGAAAATGACAAGAAGAAGAGCTCAATTTATCGGATTCGAATTCTCATGCCATGCTACATTTTTGGCATGAGAATCAACACCTCCCTTATTTGAAAATGTCAATCTTGTTGTGGCAACAATATAGTTACTTACTCAGCAAATTCAAGGTGAGTCGACCTTCTTCCAGGAAGAATATTTCAAGCCTCACATGGCAAAATGCTGCTGAGTGACACCTACAGGCGTCCTTAGCCATGGCGTCAAAAATGGTGGATTTTAACCTTCATTGCAAGAAAACGTCTTTGCATAATGCGCCCCACCTGGCCTAAACTTCAGGCTTCCTCCTTAATGGCGTTCAAATCGCGACCAAGTCTCATGTGCGTGAGTTTTGCAGCCGCGCATTTCCTTATTTCCCAATTTCAAAGTTTCGACCTATGCTTATGAAATATTAAAACTTGGCATATCTTTCCCTACTTTTCCACAGTGAAAGGAATTCGCAAATCATAGCTTCATTTCTATGTTATAAAATATTCGATAATTACCTCATGACTTTCAATGTTAAGTCATTTATTTTCTCATGGTAACTTTATTCGATATCATAAGTCATTTATTTCCTCATGGTATATTTTATACGATTTTTACCAAATGGCTAAGAAAGCTAAATCATTTATTTCTCATGGTAAATTTTACATGTTATTTACCAAGTGACTATAGAAATCTAAGTCTTTTATTTCCCAAAGATTTTATATATTTAAAATATATAAATTCATATATAATATTATTTCACTATATAATATTAACTCTAATTAAAAGATTTAAATCTTTTAATTTTTACAATTTAGAGTTTTTTGAAATATTAGCTAAATACATTTATATATTTCATTATATAAATGTTATTATAGTTCTTTTAAATGTTAAACATATAAATATTTAAATACCCGAGTATTTAAAATACATATATATTTTAATATAACTATAATATTATATATAATTACATATATAAATATATTTATATTTAACAAATATAAATATATACATATTTAATTGTTGATTATATATATATATATATATATATATTGCGAGCCAGTCAGCATACTTTCAATATATATATCTATGTATATATAAATTCCAGGCAAATATTTAATATTCCACATTATCGGACATACGCTTATAAACACATATATACTACAGTATAATCCTCTATGTACACGTATGCGTACGTATATCATATTGATACACCTATATGACAAGTCCATTAGCCAATTACGCTTGTATCAATTTGTTTATACTTATAGATACGTATATATACTATACATGTGTTTTAAATGCTTACTTCCGACGTTCACATCCAAACATGATACCACCATGATGATCATAATCCCACAATCAAGCACAAAAATAAACTTCACACACAAAAGCAGTCAAGACCTCTACTTGCAAGACATACAAGCTATGGATGACTTACCTTATACTCATACAAAACTGACTTGGTTTACTCAGTCTAAGGTGAGTGTGTGTATGCTCAATTGATTTACTTTACCGGTTACCCGACCAAGCTCCTCTCCCGAGTGATGTCTCCCCTCCGCCTGGAGGAATGGTTCATGTACCTGCATCCATTGCCACAAAACCACGGCAGTTACTTGTTCACAACATTAACAGTATACAAAACATCTTAAGTTAGAATATTCATTACTCAATAACTATGCATGCAACATTCTTCAAGGATAACTTAGATAGAAGTAGCATAAAATGAGACATTCATTAAATGGAACACATTCATTTTGATAACAAAAACATGTTTTATTTATCTCAATGATTCAAACATTACAATCACTTGCCCTAAGCCATAGTAGCTATACAATCGGGGTGTAACAATGTGATATTGGACATATTGTTTATGTTTTGGATTGAGTCAGCCTTGAAAGGAGAACAACATTTATATATATAGATATTAGCATGAGTATTTCATTTTGTGTGTTGAAGGCATATTTGCGTCAAGAATGCATTGTACGAGGGTTGTGAGTAATCTCAGTGAGTTGGTGTTCACGCTGGAGTTGGTGCTTCAGTTGTTTGAAGTTGGTGCTTTGAGGAAGTTGGTGCTTCCAATGAGTCGGTGCTCGCTTTTGTAATATGGGTTGGTGCCCTTTGAAGTTAATGAAAGCAACTGTTTTATCGTGGTTTTTTATCCGAAAGGGTTTTCCACATGAAATTTGTGCTCATCTTGTTCATTGTTGCTCTTGCTGTTTTGATTTCTGATTTATAAGGTTTTTAGTTAATGATATCAAGTTTCCACAATCCATAATGTTCTTTGTATGATTTCTGGCTTAGATTGTGTGAGATTTTTTTCCATCAACGTTTCGGATCACACTCCGCAATCCATCATCAGGATGAGAGCAGAGCTAAAGGAGAAAAATCATCCCCGCCCTCTCTGAACTTTTTGTGTGCTTTTCAATTGGTATCAAAGCAGGGTTCCTTCGTTTTGAGGCATAATCGCTTGGAGGTAGATCATGATAGCACACATGGGTTCTCATGAAGGTCTTGCTACAAATAGAGCTCCCTTATTTGATGGTTCTAACTATTCATTCTGAAGTGTTCAAATGCAGACTTGTTTGGCGTCTCTTGGTTTTGATGTTTGGATAAGTGTGGTAACTACTTATACAATTCCAACAACTCCTCCATCGGATGCAGATTGAAAGAAAGCTTTTGAAAATAATGCAAAATCTATGAATGCTATCTTATGTGGTTTATTAGAAACTGAATTTGTCAAGGTTATGAATTGTGATACAACTCATTAAATTTGGGACAAACTTCACAAAACATATTAAGGAGATGTTAAAGTCAAGAAGGTAATGCTTCAGACACATAGAAGACATTTTGAGAGTCTCAAGATGCAAGAAGAGAAAAACATTGCTGCTTATTTTTTGCGATTAGATGAGGTTGTCAGCACAATCAAGCGTCTAGGAGAGAAGATCAAGGAGTCCTCTGTTGTTCAGAAAAAGTTAAGGTCTCTTCCTTTGCGTTTTGATACAAAGGCATCAGCTATTGAGGAGATGAAGGATCTTGACAAGTTGATAGTAGATGAGCTTCATGGTATTCTTACATCCTATGAGATGAGGACCACTCCTGATTCTTCATCCAAAAAGGAGGCAGCTTTCAAATTTTCGAAGAAGGGAAAAGACAAGGAGCTTGCATCTAGTGAAATTTCTTGAAATATCCCACCCCTGGTAGGATGTTTACTTATCGAATTTTGCCACAACAAGATATTTGCAAATAAACCAACTTACAACAATTGCAAGGAATTAAAATTCAAGATTAATTAATACTTCCAGAAATACATTAAATTTATACCCGAATGACAACTTTTGATCTTGAGAGCTCTGTAAAACCCTGAAGGATGATCTCTAGGAAACTAATGAAGCTCTGTGATAACCTCTGAATAAGATTATCTCTCAGAATGCACTTGGGTGATCTTCCACACCTGTAGACATTGTTCTCTCTAAAGAATTTCGTCCTCAAGAAAGCCTAAATCTTCAAACCAGCAAACCCTTGCTCAGTTCTCCAATTTGCACAAATTTTTTATAAAATAACAATGATTATGAAAGAGCCAAAGTTTTTTGCTTTTATACTCCAAATCCCCACTTGACCCAAATTAATAAAATAATAATATTTTATTTTCGATGCTTTAACACATTTGGATTTTAAAATAATAATTAATAAAGCATCATTAAACATAAAACTTTATTAATTTCCATTCAACTCCTTATATCACCTTTTTAATAAGTCATCATTAAATATTAATATTATTAAAGTCAAATAACTTTAATAATATAATAAACCATTAATCCTCAATAAGCCACCCCACACCAGCTCAAATAATGATCCGAACATATTTTTTGGAAGTAGGACTAATGATAACTGATCTAGATAAGACTTGCTATAAATAGTAAGTACGGGAGGAATCAACCAAAACGACCCCTAGAAGGTCCACCATCAAAACACTGAGTCATTGAGTAGGAGATAACTGAGATAAACATCTAAAAATCTAGTTGAGGAGCCACTAAGCACCCTCAAAGGGTTCCTTGAACAACCCACTAGCCTACAAGGACCAGATAGTAGGCTAACCACTACGTTTCAACACTGCCTAGGAAAAAGGAACATTATAGTCCGCCCTCCCCAAGATTGTTTGTCCCAAATCAATCCTCTCCTAAATACTTTGGCATGTCACCTGAATGCCGAGATCCCAAATCAATATGTAGAATTCCCAACTACATATCCATCGCATCCGTTGGGTAGAGATTAAACCATGCTCAGCGTCACTATGAACAACTACCTCAATGTAGAGCAATCTACAAAACAAAAGAATCCTTGGATCCCATAACTAGAACGGAAGTCTACCATACATATCGCCCACTGACTTCCACTTCGCTACACTAATATAATCTTCACCATGTTGATAGTGGTGAAGCAACACATTGGGATCCAACCGAACTGATGAGCCAAACCTATTACCACCTGGATCCCAACACACTAGAAACCCCAATCCATCAAACATGAGATGGAAGTAACTCGAAGTGCCAGCATCACAACACCTTTCTCCAAACTCTGAAAATCTCCCGTGGATGTGATGAGTATCCCTCATAGGTGCAGAAAATGGTGTAACAACTCCTCCTAGGTTGCTGATATAAAAAAAATCAGCACCCTCTAGACTGAATAACCAACCTATGGGAATGCATACAAAACTGCCAAGATCATAGGGTACCAGAGTACCAACCCTATGCCACTCTCCAATGCTGAGGAGATGATACAACTCTCCTCCAAACTCAAGTATAGCTACTGTCCTACAAAAATTATGAATAAAATCCTCATCCAAATAAATAGAACAGCCATCCCTTACCAACTTATGCAGTAGAACTCCATCACTGCGGGCTGAACTAACAGTTCCATCATGCTTACTGAAACCACAACTTCCCTGTAGCCATGCCTCCAATGGAAATTCTTGAAACCGGGAAGTTGAAAACTCTGCTAAGGACATATCTGCATAATGAAAATCTAATCCCTGACCCTGTAGACAACCATTTGAAAGTAACAGAGTCGGATACCTGCAGTTTTTGGTTCCATCTTCTGGAGATGGAAGCACTCCATCCCACAATGGATGATATGAATCCCAAGCCAACCCACGATGCACCATCAAATGATCCGTGTGTGGTCTAAAAGAGAAGTGATGAGCACTCCTTACTATGCAATCAAGATGGAATGCACCTGCCTGCGCTAATGATTGACTAGCATAGTCATCGAGAACGCTCACCTTGTCAGTCTCATCACCTGAATCAGGAGGTGGCTCACGTCTTTGATTCTGAAGGGCTGATTGGGTAGATTCTCTGCAAGTCCTCTTTGTGAACCCAATAGAAAAGTCCCTATCTGATAGCAACTGGAGGTATTCTGACTTAATTCTCTCTAGGGCACGCATGATAGTTTGCAAACTAGATATGGAAGTCCCAACTACTACCCCTGTCCGTCTTTCCTCCAATTGTTTTGACCACAGGAGGTACTCCACAAACTTGTGTGTGATGTCAAAATGAGGTAAGGTTTGGACGACCCTATCCTCAATGACTATAAGTTGTTCTTTGAGTCCCGGTGACTCACTAGGCTCATGCCTACCATCCACCTCAACCAATGCATTACCCGATCTGCTAGCAAATGTAGGAGACATGCTCCCACTAGTAGACGTCGTACAATCCTCATGCAAATGAGATGGGACTGCGTGATGATTCAACATGCTAGTCACACAGGACTCTGCCTCCTTAGCACAAGACTTGCTGAAAGAAATCTCTACTCTGCCAATGTAGAGACTAGTAATCTTGTCATGTGCGGATGCATGCACCTCACTGCTAGCTGGTCCACACAGTGTATGCATCTCTGCCTCTGTCATGTCTGTAAAGGGTTGAACGAAAACCTGACTCTTTCTAAGAGTGGATTCACGACAAAGTTCACATTGGGCAAAATTTGTGAAGTCTTCTCTGAAGACAAACTTATGAGGGCAAAGTAACCCTTTGAATGAATATTGGGGGAAATAAATATATTTTTTCGAGAATGGATTATTATTACTTTGATGAATAAAAAAGAAATATTAACTTCCTTTGCTAGGCGATTAATAAAGGGCTTGGGCGATAAAGTGGGTTCTTGAATATTATATTTGCCACAATAGCATATGGGGCTGATAATGTGAGGTTTGATTAAATCCACAATGACATAAAGTTTAGGCCGAAATGTTCCATCAAAAATTTTGATTCTCATTCCTCGCTGATTAATAAAATTGTGAGATTTCATTAATATAATTCACTCATTTTAGAGTTATAGCGGCTTAGTCTACAGGTCAACCGCAATTATTATTTCTTATAATCCTTGGTTTATTTTCTAAGACACAGTCGGCATTTATAAAGGCTAATGTAGGAGTCAATGGAATATTGGAAGCTGATCTGAAAGGCACGACAAGTCTCAAGGAAATTCCAATATACAGATAATGACAAAATAAGATTATTGCCAGCTATGGAGATATAAGCTATCGAATATAATATATGTTATTTAAATCCATTCAATTGCATTCTTGGTAAATGTTTCGCAATAATTGAGGAGCTTGGATTGGGAAGTAGTCAACGCAGCCTGATGTCATAGTTTTTAGTTGATGCGATATACTATTCAGGTTGTCACTTTCACCCTGTGATTCCTCAAACTTCACATCGCAAACCTACACTCCTATTCGATTTGTACCATTCGAACATTAATGGAGGGCGAGTAGATTATGTAGCTATCGTGGAAATTGAACCAACCTTAATATCCTATCATTGTTTACCTTGGAGATATTAAGCAGTTCAAGAAATCACAGATAAGACAGAGAATCATACTAAGCAACCACGATCTCATTAAAGGGACGAGTTAATTGTTATAAGGCATATATTTTTTGAATCACAGCTTCTCTTGTTCCTTTTCCAGTCACCAAATATATTTGGGAGCTACTGCTTTTAAGGAAGAAGTCGATTTGCTCACAAAGAAACCATGGCATGTGTTGCAATCTACATTTCCAGGTTGGATTACTTAGCCACAACAATAATATTTATATGCATATATTGACTAATATTTAATATGCCAAACATACAATCAGCAGCCCAAAAGCAGCCACGAAAAGATAAAGCATGACTACAACAGTTGCATCAAACAAACAAGAAAGGGACCAAAAAAGATCCTTTACAACCAAGTTTTATCCGAGCCTAAAAACCCATAGATATACAAATAAACCGCCTGCTTCTGCTAGGCATTAGCACACCAACCGCTCATGGAAGTCACCACGGAGCCAAAGGAAATAACCAGCTTAATGGTATAAAACACCATCAACCCCATAATCAAAAATGCCAGCACATCCAACAAACCCACCACCAAAGTGAGGTAAGAGAGCACAACAAACCACAGGAGCCCAAAAACGAAATCAGCATCCCTGCAGAACAAGAACATCCGATACCAGGAAACCAACTCAGCCTCCACCTCTAAAGGAGGGAGCTCCTCTCTACTGGAGAGGAAAAAACAATCAGTTAATCCGTCACAGCTTGTAAACTCCAGCCCCCTCAAACTCCACCTCCATAGGAGAAGTGACCACCTCAATAGGATCTGCAACTGAGGGAACTAGAAACCATCTCCTTCCATTTCCACCTCAAAAGGAAAGGAACCAACCTCCATAGGGTCCCAGGAGAGAACCAGCATAGCAACCGGACAAGCGAGCGAAGTCTCCTTCAGTAACCTCTGTACCAGGACCAGCACCAGGGACGCAAACCACTTCAAAGCCATCAAAATAAAACACCAAAACTAAGCCTTTGGAATATAAACATGAATTGGTTCATCCCAAGAAAAAAGCTCAAAGCCCAGCATCAGCATCCACCTGTGGGGAGAAGAGGAAAACCTCAGCAAAGAGGGACCACAGACACACAGCCAGAGAGAAACAAGGTCACAATAGACCCTCAACCAGAGAAAGCACGACCCCAAAAAACACAGCAACAAACAGAAGCACAGGCCAACAGGCCAACAAAGGCATAGTCCCAGTCTCAGAATGAACAGGAACAACCAAACCCTAAGAGAAATAAGGGGCCCCAAGCAGGACATAAATAAGGAGAAGGGCCAATAGAAAAGAACACCAAGCAACCCCAACATGCCAGTCAGAGCCAGAGATGGGCTAAAGCTCCTTACAACCACCCAAAGGAAGACACCACCATTCCATAAAGAGGGGACAAGAAGAACCCAAAACACTTAGAGAACAAAAACCTAGTTGTGTGAGTGATAGCATCATTCCACCAATTAATCCAGCCATTATTATGAGCTCGCCTACACTCCAAATTCCAAACTCTGCGAATGTGGGCCAATGTGGGTTGATGACAAAGCAGAAACATGTTCAAAAAAAACTGCGTTTTGCAAGCCTAAGATTGTCTTGTTTCCCATTCAATGCAAAAAGAAATGGGGAAATGATCTGACAGAGTGACATCCACTAACAGCTTAACTAGAAGTGAGGAGCTATCAAAAGAGAAGAAAGATTGAGCTGATATCATGGCACGATCAAGGCGCTTAAATATCCTGTCAGAAGGCTCCTTCAAATATGAAAGGTTTTGACTCCCTCAATAATAAGATATAAAAGGGAGATCATTTGTGGAGAATTCATCAATGGTGAATCAATCAATTTGGAAATAGATTATTATTCTCAAAAGGCACCAATGAAGGGTGGTGACTCATTTATTGTGAAGGGTGGTGACTCCTTCAAGAAATGGATATAAAGGGTAAATCAATTCATTGGCATTCAATCGGCAATCATCACTCATCTATCCATCAAGAAATCAAGCAATCAAAATATAAAAAAGATCAATCAAGCAAACAGAAATAAGTCTATCAATACATCAAGCAATCAGTCTTGAATTTGAGGAAGTGTCTTGCAAATAGGGAGGATGAGAACCCTTCCAAGTTAACGACACATTAAAGATGAAAAACCTTATTTCTCTTATCAAGTTTGGACAAAAATCCAAATCTTGATCAAGGAGGACAAAAACCCTCCAAGGTGGACTGAGAGTTTTAAGAACAAAAACCCTTGAATACTCTTGGCAAGTTAATGATGAAAACCCTTGATATTGCCACTGCTGAGTTAGGGACGAAAACCTCTAATTCAGCAGATTTGAAAGCACTTACAAAGAATTTCAAGATATGATTTATTTTCAGACTTATGTTATGAATTATTAATCTGAATATTATAATAAATTCATAATATTTGACAAAGCCATTATCATCATAGTTTAAAGAAGAATTATAGTAGAAAATCAAGATAAGTTCTATTTTCAGAATTATTGCATAAGTTATAAATCTAAAATTTTAAATATCATAATATAGTTTCATGATTCATCATTTTAGATAAAGTTATATTTACAAATATAATGCAATTTTCATTTTAAGTTGGAATTAATGTTTTAGGGCAAAAATTAGAACTGTACTAGAAAGGGACATTACATTGTTCACTAAGCAACCATCTTTGCATGCCTTATACACCTAGTTGAGTTCACTTAGACTAACCATGTGAATCTTACAATTTCCAATAGTTAAATAATTGCGATTCATGTTCCACCTCTATCTCCTTATGGTTATAAATAGAAGATGTCTAGGTATCAAATTTATGGGGTTTGTATAGATGTATTTTTTTGCATGATAAAGTTGTCAGGTTATTGTGTCAATTACCAGAATTTATTCATCTATTGAATTTATATTGTGTAGTATGGGACGTTGTTATTGGCATGGGCAGTAAGGTGAATTTGACTGAGTTGCATCTGTATAACATGTCTATTCTGATTGTGTCTAAATCTCCCAATAAAATCAGATTGTGGGGCGTTCCATATATTATACATTGCTCAATCTGTTCTAGAATGTAAGATTATATATATGTCTAAGAAAAATTCAATAGGGTACAATGGAGATTGAAAACATAGGTTATATATAAAGATTACAAATCAAAGTTGCAAATATTAAAATGCAAACTATATTCTTTTACACAAGGTGACAAATAATTTGAGCATGCTAGCTATTTCTGTATTGGATTCTACACTTCATTTTGAATTAGGCTTGACAACCTCTGGAACAAGATAAATAAAACACAAATAACAGAATCTCTCCAAGGAACAAGTTCGGATGCTGCAAGTAAGAGAAGAATAAAACTAATTATTATAACAATCACATCAAATGCACTACATGAACTACTACTCACATGTTTTACAATCTTTCGAATTGGCTCTGAAATGCTCCTTGCTTCTACTGTTCCACATGTCACACTTGGAAGCAAAGGAGTGAAAGCAAAATAATTACGGGGAGAAACAACTTGAACATCATACTTGGAACAATCCAAGTTCTTCAAGAAACTACTGCCAGCCCATCCAGTACCTAGGACCAGCACTTTCTTTTTATTCAGATCTTTATCAGATCCTTCAGCTGGGTTCAGCTCTTGAGATAACGCAGCATCTGCAAGGACTATAAGACCACCACCACTGCAGAAAAATTTATTATAACCAATACTTTAGATCCTAGCCAATTATGTTATCTCTCCCAGTAGAAAAGATTTTTTTAAATGAAATGATTTGAACATAGTAAATCAATGTGCATATGTCCCACTCAAGAAGCAACCAAGAAATTACTAGCATCAAAAATCTGTTTGTAGATTGAAAAGATAAATTAAATTAATCCATTTCTCATATCACAGAAGAAAAATTCATTTCAAAACAACTACATTATAAAAGCTTACATAAAAGAAAGCAACCTCATAAAAATAAGCAAAACATACTCTTAACATTTCGATTTGTTATCTCATTCAACTCAGATTTCAACATTAACTTGTAATTCTCATTTTCCAGTTCCAATATTGAGTACTTGAGTGATTATACCCACTTCAAGATCCACAATATAATGTTTATTATCCCTCTTATTTTGTTCTATGCTTAACTTAAGATGCATTCAGAATCCAGTGTTTACCAAGCACCAGTTTGGCATTTGAAGAAGCACAAATTGGCTATAAAATCTTTGCAAGTTGAGCTAGAAACTGGACAATCCTAATGTGATAAAGCTGCAACCCAAATAGGTTCCAAACACTAAGAAGAATTATAGACCCATTTTCACAATTGGTATTTTTGCGATTGGTGTAATGCCTAAAATCCACCATGGACAATACTCAGCGAATTGCAACAACATTTTTCTTTCTAAATCCAAATGCATCACACAAATGGCAATGCAACACACACAACAGGTGTCATCACCAGGTGCAATGCTGCCTAATACGAACCATGCACAGAAGAGACATGTCAACAAGCGCACAAGAAAGAGAGAGGCTAAAATGGTTTAGCGTAACAGGGGAGTGGAATTCATCCCCATACAGCAAACACTATGCTGCAGATGAAAGAGCTAAGAACGAGGTGAAGGCACCAACAAATGTGCCACTCAATGGAGTGTCACACCCAAGGGTAGCACACTCCACTAAAGTTTTAAATGGAAAGACAAAGGACAAAGACCTCCAAAAGTTACAATGAGAATAACATCTGATACATCAAATCAAGCATACATAATTTATTTTTACTTCTATCTACTCTAATCATCTCAATATATAGCACACATTCATTTACCTAAGTTAACCTTTCAAAGAAAGCATTTGAATAAGGAAAAGACATTTCGCAGATAACTTCTATTTCACAATTGATCATTAATTCTTTACTCATTTGAGGTAGGTTCAAGAATAAGGAATATTTATTTCTATTTTCCATTACTAAACACATGAATGATTATTTCATCACTAAATACATACATTTAGGTAGTAATAAAGAGACTTTTAACAATAAAATAAATTTTCATAACATACTATGAAAACAACATCAATTAGACATTTCAAGCATTAGCACAATAAATCCATGGTCTACACTTTTCTCTTCAAAGATCTGTTGGCATTTCAATTAGCACCTCTGGAGTGCTTATTGTAAACGGACAGCTATGCAGAGTGCGTAATGACTGCTCTTCAAATTATGGAGGGGAAGCTCCCTCTTGTTTGGTGATGTTTGCGTAAAAGTAAAATGGACTAATGTTCCTATCTTTTTTACTCAGCGGCAGGACACAAGGGTGCATAAACACAATGTGTTGCAGCTAAGTTTTTCTCTAGTTTCTGGAGATCTTAACTACAACTAGGCTAACTTTTAATCTATCCTATCTCCTCTAGATAAATAGAGCAAGAGAATATAGGAGCGGGAATGGTATGGTTGGATCACTTGGGCCAACCGTCTCTCAGAATGCATTTGAAGGCTCTGAACTTTCAGATCTATGCTGAGATATGGTCTTTGCAAGCAATCACTCTTACGGTAAGCTGAATCTCCAGATTTCCAAGGAAGAGTAACCCCTGTCCGAGGTGTAGGCTGAGATGCAACTTACTAGAAAAAACAAAAAACAATGAAATGGATAGCAAGATTCTTGAGGAGGTGACGACACCTGTCCAAAGTGTAGGCTGAAAAACAGATCATTACACGACATCAAACGATAACCATTAACATCAAAATTCCCAAGAAGGTGACGACACCTATCCAAGGGGTAGATTGAGATAATAGATTATAAGAACAAGACGTTGATAGAACTTGAAACTTTGGATCAAATTGCATGTGCCTTTTGATTTATTTCTTCAAAAAATTTCAATGAATTACAAAGATTGGGACAGCAAAGGTACGAAATCATACACAATTGCGATCAAACCAAACAACTCTCATCCAAGAGTGAACAAATATAGACTTGCAAGATTGTTGCCACAATGGTGTAGCAATTTTGTGTAGTAAATAAAGGTTACAAAATAATAAGAAAAGGCTCTTATTTATAGAAGCTCAAAGGAGTAGGCAACCCTAAAATCTCCTTGAGTTAACAATTAGTTCTTGCCAATCTGCAAGATTTATTCCTATGTCTAAATGTAGGTGACCTAGCAGTTAACTGGAAACCTACATCAATTAACTGAAACTAAACTAAAAGTGAACTCCAATGTACAAAGTGCCTCCAAAATAGAGATCCACAATTAGTGGAGATAGACATGCATGATCAATGGGACAGTGAGTTAACTTGGAAAGAGGCATCAAGTTAACTCATGTTTGTCATTAATGCTATTTTGGAGGGTAGGATGTCCCACCTAGGTGTTTTACACCACATCACCACTAGTCAGCAGTTTCTCCAACCAGTCGTTGACTTCTTCTACCTCTAGATAGTAAATGATCCATAGAATGATGATGTGTCGTTTCAGCATCTCTTCACCACTCGCAATTTGTTGTTGATATTCAATGGTCTTGGCAGTTGCATCATCTAGCTTGGTCGATATGGCTGCAATCTTGCTCAACTCGTGACCAACAGGGTCACTACAGAGACTGCTATGGATGAGGTCCTGGAACTATTTTTGTACCTCAGCTAGCTCAATGTATGCACCTCCTTCGTGCTAATAAAGGAAAGGGATGGAAGTTACCAACGTTCTTACGAACTTGATAACACCTACTACAATCTGTTGGTACTCATCAATTCCACAGAGTTGGTATCATAGGCTTTCACCTTGTATGCCAACTGTGTTGATGTTGTAGCTTCGGGCTACATACTTCCGCCTTGCTTGTTGAACAATAAATTTCATATAGCCTAACGGCTATTGATTTATTGCATCTATTAAAGTGAAGAGGCGCTTCACTTGGCATAATATTTATTATTTATTTGGGCCGACTTCTTTATGATGGCCGACCTATTTAATTATTGGAAATTCTTAATGAGGCCGACCTCATGAAGAGTCACATTATTTTGTATAAATGCAAGGTGTTGTTCATCTCATTTCATCATCAAGTTCATTCATTCATATTCACACTCCTAGAAGAAGTTTGCACTTGAGCAGCAGATCATCATCTTGATACAGCAGTTCGATTTCAAGGAGAAACATATTCAGTTTGTATCTTTGCATCTAGGAGAGGTGCTATTATTCATTGTATCAAATTCGGCTTTGTGTTATGCCTGAGTTGTAAGCAGATTTCTGCTCTTATTCCTAAATATATAAGCGATATATTTGCTAGGTTTTTCCCCTCAAGTTGGAGGGTTTTCCCAGGTTATCTTGTGGTGTCCATTGTCTTATGTGTTGCAATTTTTGCTTATTCGATTTCTGATCCTAAAACTAACATGGTATCAGAGCGGGTATAAAGAAGATCGTGATCAGATTTATATAAGCAGCACTCTCATCCACTCTTGTTCTCATCTTCAAAATGGTGAACAGGCTCAAGATCGAAGATAGGCTTGAAGGTGCTTCCAACTTCACCTCTTGGAAGTTTAGAGTGATGCTTGCATTGGAAGAAAGTGAGCTTGCTAAGTTCGTGGAGGGCGAAGTTCCCAAACCTTCGATGAAAATGAGAAGCCACAATGGAAGAAGAATGGCACTAAGGCGAAAAAGATTTTGGTTGATTCCGTGAAGGACCACCTTGTGCCAATTATCTCCAAGTTCAAGACAGCAAGAGAAATGTTCAAAACCTTGGAGGAAATGTATGAGTTCAATAACACAAGCAGAGCTCTTGCCTTGAAGCAACAGCTTCATCGTGTCAAGATGGTGAAAGGAGATTCTGTCATGTCCTCCTTCATGAAGATCACTGAATTGAGAGATCAGCTCTCTACCATTGGGCATATGGTTGATGATAAGGATTTGGCCATGTTGGCTCTTAATGGTCTTCCTAAATCTTGGGAACCATATATCCAAGGCATTACTACGAGATCAAAGCTACCTAAGTTTGATCGCTTGAGGGTAGATTGCATTCAAGAGGAATCGAGATTAGCAGCAAGAGGCAATGGGCAAAGTTCTAACACTGAGGAGATTCATGTACTTGCTGCTCAATCTTCGAAGAAGAGAGGAAGAGAAGGAAAGAAAGCCTACTTCAAGAGGAATAAAGATAGAAGATTTGATGGTGCTCCTACATCTAAGAAGAAGAAGGATCTTTCCCACATACAGTGCTTCAGATGTGAGAAGTTTGGTCACTATGCAAAGGATTGCCTAGCTAGACCAAATCAGCATGCTTCAATTGCAGATGTGGGTGAGATCTCTCCTCTAAAGGATTCAAGTGAATTTCTATTCTATTTTGCCTTATCAAGCAATGTTCCAACAAATAGCAACACTTGGTTGATTGATAGTGGCGCCTCTCATCACATTACTGGATTTAGAGAACATCTTTCAGATTTGGTGATCAGAGATACAAGTGTTCAAGTCATAATTGGAGATGATGCATGTTATTCAGTGAAAGGTGTTGGGACCTCCACTCTTCACTTAGATTCCGACATCTCCTTGCAGTTGAGTGATGTACTATTTGTACCAGGCATCAAGCAGAACCTTATCTCTATTTCAGCCTTGGAGAACAAGGGATATCAAGTTGCATTCTCCGAAGGCAAAGTTCTTGCATGGCCAAAGAACTCTAGCATCAAATCAGCCCGAGTGATTGGTGTTCGGCAAGAATGTCTCTACAAGCTTTCCACTCGTCCACTACAGGGTTTGTTACATGATACATCAAGTTCGTGTGAGCTTTGGCATAGAAGACTTGTTCACATTCACTTCCAAGCGCTTCCAACCATGGAGAAGATACTCACCGGCATTCCTAAACTCAGCCAGGAGCATGAAGGTACTTGTCGAGGATGCGCATTGGGTAAGAATACTAAAGGACCCTTTCATAGCAGTGAAAGTAGATCCGAATGCATTCTAGATCTTGTTCATTCTGATTTGTGTGGTCCAATGTTTGTTGCTTTTGTGAGTGGTTTCTTGTATTATGTAATTTTCATTGATGACTACTCTAGAAAGACTTGGATTTATTTCTTAAAGACTAAAGAATCTGAGGAAATACTTGAGAGATTCAAGGAATTTAAAGCTCAAGTAGAGAACTTGTCCGAGAAGAGAATCAAAGTTCTGAGATCTGACAACGGAGGAGAATAAATCTCTGGAAGCTTTCGTAACTTTTGTGTTGAAGCGGGAATTAAGAGGGAGTTTTGTGTTCCCTACAATCCACAACAAAACGGTGTAGTAGAAAGGAATTACAAATCTATTGTAGAAGCAGCTAAGGCCATGATTCATGATCAGGATCTGCAAATCTTCCTTTGGGCCGAAGCTTCTAGGACAGCTGTGTATGTTCTGAATCGGAGCCCTCATCATATCTTGGAGAACATGACTCCTGAACAAGCTTTCACAAGTGTGAAGCCTGAAGTCAGCCATTTGAGAATATTCGATTGTCCTGTGTATGTTCATGTCCCTAAAGATAAAAGGACAAAGTTGGAACCATCTGGCAAGAAGGGAATATTTGTGGGCTACAATGAGTCTTCAAAAGCCTACAGGATTTACATTCCAGGTCAAAAACTGATAGAGATCAGCAGGGATGTTACATTTGAAGGCATTCAAGAGATCTAAAGGCTCTCACATGGAGATAGATAATGAAGACCAAGAGCCTCCTCAGGACATGGAAGTTGACCATACTCCTGAGATTCAGAGGGAGGCTACTGATCCTAAAGAAGATGATGATCCAGTTGAGCCTTTGGAACCTACTAATGGGCCTACAAACATTTTTATTGGTCGAAAGAGACCTCTATGGGCTAGGCAAACAATGCAGGAGGCAGAAAAGTTTGCAGCCCCTAGAGGAACATTTAGAGAAAGCAAAAGACCTCAGAATTTTTCAAGCTATGTTGCATTGATGAGTCAAATCATTGAGTCTGAACCTTCCAGTGTTGAGGAAGCTACAAGTCAACAAGTATGGAGAGATGCTATGCCTAAAGAATATCAATCTATCCTCAAGAATGATGTTTGGGACATTGTACCTAGACCAGAAGGTAAATTTGTTGTATCTTCTAAGTGGCTTTTCAGGATCAAGCATGCGACTGATGGAAGCATTAAGAAGTACAAGGCTAGATTTGTGGCTAGGGGCTTCTCTCAGAAAGAGGGAATAGATTATGAGAAAACATTTGCTCTAGTTGCTCGTTATACCTCCATCAGGACTATCATTGCTATTGCAACGGCTAAAGAATGGATGTTACACCAGATGGACGTGAAGATAACATTTCTAAATGGTGTAATTGAAGAAGAGGAATACATTGAGCAACCTGGTGGATTTGAGGTTCATGGGAAGGAGTCACATGTTTGCAAATTGAAGAAGGCTTTTGTATGGCCTTAAGCAGGCTCCTCGTGCTTGGCATGAGAGGATTGATCGATACCTACTGAGCTTGGGCTTCTCCAAGAATGATGCTGATTCAAACCTATACTTCAAGGTAATTGATGGCGAAGCATTGATCTTGGTTCTCTATGTTGATGATCTATTTCTTACTGGAGAAGAACACCTCATTATCAAATGCAAGAAGGAGTTGGCTTCTGAATTTGAAATGAAGGATCTTAAGTACATGCATTACTTCCTTGGTTTAGAAGTATGGCAGAGGCCTAATGAGATCATTCTAAGTCAAGGGAAGTATTCAATAGACATCTTGAAGAGATTTGCTATGATGGATTGCAAATCCATGTCTACACCTATGGAAACCAATTTTCAGAAGTTAAATGAGGCTGCAACTAGTTCAGATCTGGTGGATCCTACTATGTATAGGCAGTTGATTGGATCATTGATGTATCTAGTCAATACTAGACTAGATACTTGCTATGCAGTGAGTGCACTTAGTCAGTTCATGTGTGAACCAAGGCAAATACACCTAGTTGCAGCAAAGCATATCCTGAGATACTTGCGTGGCACAGTTGGGTATGGCTTGAGATATTCTTCTGGTGTGGACTTGAAGCTGCATGGTTATACTGATTCTGATTGGGCAGGGTGTGTTGCTGATCGGAAGAGCACCTCTGGATGTTGTTTCAGTTTGGGGTTTGCAAGAAGCAGTCTTCAGTGGCACTGAGCACCGCAAAGGCCGAGTACATTGCAACGTGTGTGGCAGCTCGAGAAGCAGTGTAGCTTCGGAAGCTCCTTACAGGATTGTTTGGACAATCATTAGAGCCAACTATCATTCATTGTGATAATCAAAGTTGTGTGAAGCTTTCTGTCAATCCAGTGTTTCATGACAGAACCAAACATGCTATCAAATACCACTATATCAGAGATATGGTATTGAGGAAAGCAATCCAGTTGAAGTATATTAGCACTGATGAGCAAACGGAAGACATTCTCACCAAGCCTCTCTCCAGAATAAAGTTTGTGTACTTCCGAGACAAGCTTGGTATTGTGGAGAATGAAGCCCTAGTTGAGAGGGAGACTCAGCTTCAGCGATCTTCTGTGATTTGCTTTAATGCATCTTTCTCTGTTAAAGAAATTTGAGGTGTAAGCCCTTGTTTTCCACCCTCTGGGAGTAGCCATGGTGGATGTCATGTTGAGTGACTCCATGACAACATCACGTGAGAGAGTCCGTGATGATTTTCTTTTACTTGTGTTTATTCACCCTCTGGGAGTATCCATGGTGAACATCATGTTGAGATGACGACATCACGTTGAGTGATTCTATGATGGGCACTTGTGCACATATGCTTTACCATACATGGGAGAAGCCATGATGGTTGATATCACGATTGAGTGATATCAACCATCATCTAGCTTGGTCGTTGCTGATATTCAATGGTCTTGGCAGTTGCATCATCTAGCTTGGCCAACATGGCTGCAATCTTACTCAACTCGTGACCAACAAGGTCACTGCAGAGACTGCTATGGATGAGGTCTTGGAACTGTTTTTGTACCTCAGCTAGCTCAATGTATGCACCTCCTTCATGTTGATAAAGGAAAGGGATGGAAGTTACCAACGTTCTTACGAACTTGATAACACCTACTACAATCTGTTGGTACTCAATCAATTCCACAAAGTTGGTATCATAGGCTTTCACCTTGTATGCCAACTATGTTAATGTTGTAGCTTCGGGCTACATACTTCCGCCTTGCTTGTTGAACAATAAATTTCATATAGCCTAACGGCTATTTATTTATTGCTTCTATTAAAGTGAAGAGGCGCTTCACTTGGCATAATATTTATTATTTATTTGGGCCGACTTCTTTATGATGGCTGACCTATTTAATTATTGGAAATTCTTAATGAGGCCGACCTCATGAAGAGTCACATTGTTTTCTATAAATACAAGGTGTTGTTCATCTCATTTCATCATCAAGTTCATTCATTCATATTCGCACTCCTAGAAGAAGTTCGCACTTGAGTAGAAGATCATCATCTTGATACAGCAATTCGATTTCAAGGAGAAACATATTCAGTTTGTATATTTGCATCTAGGAGAGGTGCTATTATTCATTGTATCAAATTCGGCATTGTGTTATGCCTGAGTTGTAGGCAGATTTCTGCTCTTAGTCCTGAATATATAAATGATATATTTGTTGGGTTTTTCCCCTCAAGTTGGAGGGTTTTCCCAGGGTATCTTGTGGTGTCCATTGTCTTATGTGTTGCAATTTCTGCTTATTGAATTTCTGATCCTAAAACTAACAAACTGTTCTTTCCAAGCGAAAAGATGTTGCTTGTTCTGCTCTGTGGTAACTGAATTGTACGCCATTTCTAAGTCAAAGAAAGTGATCTCATCCCTAGGCCTCTTCTTTGCTGCCTCTTGCTTTGATTGTTGAATCTTCGTACGAAGGTCGTGGGCCCTGTATCTTAACTAATACAGCTCTGCAAGTATACACCGGCCTCTAATGATGAATTCTTCCACTTGATTTCTCAAGTGCTTTCCATATAGGATCAGTTGGTGGTGATTTTGTTCCATGGGGAGGTCTAGCATCTCTCGAGGCAAGGCAGAGATATTTGGTGTGCCATGTATCAAGCTAGATATATATAACCTCAGCTGCTGATTTTCAGCCTTTAAGGCTGCTTTGTCTTTGCCATCCTTTGCCATTCTTTCTTTGATGCTTACTGATGCAGCTTCAAGGAGATCTGCCTCCACCTGACAAGTGGTTTTACCGAGATTGACCTTCAACAAGGTGAAATCATCAACCTCTACCTCATGTGCATTCCTTTCTTCAAGTGGTGCAGCTGTCTCTATGACAATTTCATTGTCAGCATTCTTTCCTACGTGGACTTGTTTCTTCAGCTTCTTTACAGGTATGTCTTGTGGGATATGATCAAACTCTATGAAGTCCAGCCGGTAGGATGGTCTCTTTCTTTTCCTTCCCAGGAGATTCTCAATCCATGAGGTACCTTGACTAACCTTGCTGGAAGGATGGATGATAGGACCCTAAATGCTTGACGAATGGGATTACGTTGCAATTTCCTATGGTGGCGAATCCAAGTCAATGGGGACTGGTGACTGCTTGATGGTGGCGAAGTGGGAGGTTCTATTTCCACCTCTAGTACTGCATTGGCTACAACTGCTTCCATGATGGGCTTTGTCTCAACTGTGATTGTCTCAATTACTGGCTCAATTGCAACTGTTTCCATGACTAGCTCAGCTATGTCTGTGGTTGTCTCCACATGTACCTCTTGCTGATTTGTGTCAACAATCAATATTCTTCCCCTTGTGTGTCCTATCATCCTAGCTCCTCTAGGAGGGTTATTCCATTGCTTTTGTCTAGGCTTCTTCCTTGACGTGGAAGGTAGTGAAGGATGAACCGGTGGCGGCTCTGTGCGGGGAATTACTACCTTCCTTGTCTTCTTGTTGTCCAAGTAGAGTTGGTTGTTTCTAACAACCCTACTTGTCCTTTCCTCAATAGACGTACTTTCCTTGGCATACCAATCCACTTTTCCAAGTGGTTGTGAGTCAACCTGATCTACGAAGAATGTAGGAAGAATAACTTCCCCATCATCATTGGATAGGCCTTCCACATCCTCTGACATGAAGTCGGCAATTTGTGGAAGTTTAAACCGACTGTAATTGCACCTTCATACATCGAACTCATCTTCATAGTTGACCCAGTAGTCCTCCATGGACGACTCGTGTGAAGAGTGTTGCTCAAGGTGTGCTGCATAGTGACCCCAAGGATCATATGACCGTCTCTCGATGAGATACTTAAGAGTTAAGATTAAGTTTCACCATTTCGTGGTCTATGGCCTTGGCATCAGCCGCTGTCTTGCACCTGTAAAGTCTCATCTCAAAAGGAAATTTTTCAGTCATCTTGCGTTTGTTATGCAAATGAGAATGTACCTCGGACAACTGCCGCAAGAATTCCATGAAGACCACCCTATCTGAAGGATAGTGAGGTAACATGGCAAGATGACCCTTGTATTCATATACGCGTATGTAGGTGAAGGTGGGGAACTGGATGAACCAATCCGCCCAATCCATCATCACCTCCTTGGCTATTGGTGATATGCATATATGCATCTTATGGTCGAGGTCTCTCACGATGTGCATTAGGAAGAGATCATTTTTTTCGCTTGAAATGTCTTTCTGTTTGTGTGAACTCAAGTCGTGGGAAATGCTTGTGGACCTTTTGCAAACCAAAGGTTCCCACTGTGTTTAATGCTCTAAACTGGCCTTGGAAGGCAATCAAATATACAAGATATGAGCACATGTGAAACTTGTGAGCCTCTAAGAATTCAGTCACCTACTTGTGGAGCGTATCACTGATGAGGGTGGGCCAGTCATAATGTTCTCTATTGCTTACAATTTTAGCGATGACATAGTACATCCATGACTGAAATTTGTTTCCCTCTTCTTGACCAATTATGTGGTTGAGTAGAGTTATCATCATTGCATACTCATCCCTGAACTCTCCACATCCTACATTCTTGGGCAAGTTGGTCTTTTATGTTTTAAGCCACTTTCGGCCATTCTCTTCTAACAGTTATCTTTTGACGCATTGAATGCCTTCTCACATTCTCTCATAGATATGACCACATTTTCCGCACATGGTGGAATGGCAAAGCACCTTTCAATACCCCTCGGCGTGAGGTTGCATATCACTCGCCCATCCACTAAACGAATCTCCCATGTGGTAGGATTGTAATGCTTAATACAAGCTATTACGAATTCTACGCTTTGTGTTGTGATAGGGATTGATGCTGCCTCAAGCAATCCGGATTGCTCGATGTTTTGTAATGTGCATTGGTCTATGCCTTCCAACCTTTCTCTTTCGACCTCTGGGTGTACCTGAAGCAGATCGGTGTCTATCGTTTTCAAGAAGTCATGAACCAAGACCGTTTTGGTCTTGTATTCGACTTGGGAGAACTGCATCTTGAAAAACTTAAAAATTGACTATGCACACGATCTTGTTCGGGCAACTTTTTTTGTGACTGCTAAAAATAGCCTTCCGGTGCAACTTTTTACAAAAAAAATTGAGACATGGGTTTTGTTGAGAATGATTTTCTAAACAAACCCAAATCATCTACAATTCGAAAAAATGAATTTTTCTATAGCATGCAAGAGTCCTTTGGTGGCAGAGGCAATGAGGCACCAGAAAAATATTTTTTCCCAAAAAAATCTAACACATGGCTTTTGTTCGTGCTTCAGAGCTGAACAAACCCAATTTGTCTATTTTTCAAAATTACGACTTTTTCTGAAAACCCTAAAAAATAGGGGCAGTAGGACTACTTTTTTTGGAGAAATCTAACATGCGAGTTTTGCTGAAAAAGTTGTGTTGATCATACCCAGAAGGTCGGATCTATGAATATTTGTTGGTTTTTGAGACATGCAAGAAGATCTAAGACAAGAATAGAGGAAAAAGACAAGAACAATTTTGGAAGTTATCAACTGCCTATCGAGATCTGTTGGAAAATTATGCCTGAAGATGCAACCTCTGATAAATTGTCCCTCTATGCAACTGATCTTCAAAAATATGAAGAACAATGAAAACCCCTCTGTCAAATCTTCAAAAGACGTCTTGGAGAGAAAATAAATGTTCTTAGCTTCAACCTGCAAAGAAAGATGTTGAATTATGACGCCTAGGCTTGATATATAGCGATTGATGTTGAATGCATCAAGTTTGGGTGCCAACACAAGATGTAGTTGTCTTTCTTCCTGATTTGGAGTTCACAACAATAATTTCCACCAATTTGGGGACGTTTTGGATAAAGAAAGGCTTCTAAAATAGCCAATTGAGTCTTTCTTTGACTTTAGGCGTCCCTTTGAAGAGTTGAACATTTTTTCATTATTTTTCTGTGTTGAAATGCCCCTGTTCGATCCTTGATTCTAGTTGCTCAGTTGATCCTGAAGTGTTGCTGACAGATCCATTGCTGAGATGTAACAACTCTAATGAAGTGTGCTTGGGAGCTGCAAAGCTCAAAACCTGAGTCTGATGCTTCTGATTCTTGGGTGCCTTTTCCCAAGAAGGTGCGTTTTTCACTAGACTTAGTCAATTTTCTTGAGTGTTCTTCAATTTCTCCAGTTTGACCTTCCATGCTTTGATTTGAGATCACCTATGACTGATGAGTCTAGTGATCTTGCTGAAACATGGGATGGATAACCAGTTCAAGCCCGGAAAGGATGACTGGTTTCGCAATTCCTAAAAGTTGATTTAGGTGCCTCAAAATCTTGGGCGCCTGTTGTGACCTATTTCACACATCGCCCCATTGCAAATGGGGACCCCCTTCTTTTTGCTTTTTTGGTTTTTGCCTTGGCAACGCAACTGCTTATCACCATTTATTTACAATGAGGAGTTAGAGTTTTGTAGAAATCATCTAAGCCAAGTAGAGAATTCGTGCCCATATCAGTGCCTAGATGTCATGGAAGTACTTAGAAGGACCGATAGACGAGGAACGCCATTGCTTGGAGTCAATTCTGACACTTCCTTTTTTTTAGGGATTTTGCTTTTTTTGCTTTTTGCTTTTTTTATTTTTGGCATTTTTGGCATTTTTAGGCCATTCTGGAGTTCCTATTTTTTAGGGATGCTTTTTGCTTTTTCTATTTTTAGAAAGTTTCTATTTTTGGAAAGTTTATATTTTGGGATCCCACAGAGCATGAAGTCAACACGCCTCCAGAAATCATGAAAATCAAGGTAAAATAGCAAAATTTTGGTGAAAATGGCTAAGTTTGATGAAAGGCGCCCATGAGGAAAGAATGGCAGACAAGACATGAAGTCCGCCCTACCTTTGGCATGCCAAAGGTAGGCACTGGCAAGCCAAGGCTGAAGTCCGCCATGGCACAAGGAGAGCCAAGTCCGCCCATGGCAAGGAAGAGGCCAAGTCCGCCCATGGCTTGAGAAGCATGAAGTCCGCCCTGGCAAGAAAAGGTCAAAGTTCGCCCAAGGAAGGAGGAAGTGCATGGCGAGCCAAGGCTGAAGTCCGCCCATGGCACAAGAAGGTTGAAGTCCGCCCTTGGCAAGGTGAGGTCAAAGTCCGCCCAAAAATGTCAATGGCAAGAAGGCTAGCAAGTCCGCCCAGCAACATGCAAGAAAAAAAAAAATGGCCTGAACATGATGAAGTCCGCCCAACACAAAGGAAAAACTGTTCGGCCAAGCAGGAAGTCCGCCCAAGTATGTCCGGCCAAGCAGGAAGTCCGCCAAGAAAAACTCAAAAAATTGGCTAAGTGTTGATACCTTGGGGAGAAAAAAAACTTCGAAAATTGGCTAAGTGTTGAGAATAAATTTTCAAAATTTGGTTAAGTGTCAAGAAAATTCTCTAAGCAATGAGCAGCTCCGCCCAACATGGCCAACCAATCATGAAGTTCGCCAAGGCTAAATTGAAGATGTCCAAGTCCGCCCTTGGACAAGGCAAGGCTAAAGTGCGCCAATGTCAAGGAGAGGCTGAAGTCCGCCCAACTTTGGGAGAGGAAATTTTTCTAAGGCATGGATAAAAAATATGCCTAAAGAGAGAGGGATCAAGCTAGCATGAAATTCACTCCTCGGCATGACGGAATAAAATTCTTTGGCATGGAAGGAAGAGTGTATGGCAAGGCAAACACGAAGTCCGCCCAACTCAACATGAAATAAATTTCTAAGGCATGGACATAAATGCAAAATGGCAGAGAAACCTCCAAGTCCGTCCAACCCAAAAGGAGAGAGAAAATTTGAAAATTTTGACTAAGTCGGATGTTTGGTTAAGAATAAAGTACGCCACAGGAAAGGAAGTGTCTAAGCATTGGCAAAGTTCATCCAAAGCAATGGCAGGCACAAGGCAAAGTCCGCCTTCCAACAGGGAAGCATGTCCAAGATTGGTGAATTCCGCCATGAAGATGTCCAGCCACAAGATCAAGTACTCTTAGAGGAAAATGCATCTTGTCCAGCCAGCTTCAAAGTCCGCCTTATCCAAGAGAAGATGAAGTCCGCCTGAGAGCGAGATGGGAATAGCACAAGGAAGACAAACTCCGCCTTAACAAATGAGCAAAGTGGCGCAACAACTATGAAGTCCGCCAAGGAAAACTCATAAAATTGGCTACGTGTGGAATTTTTCTACAATAAAAGGATCAAATTTTGACTAAGTGTTGGAAAGAAAACAAGAAAAATGAAGAGGAATAAGGAAGAAATGAATAAAATTCTTGCCCAAGGATGGAGTCTGCCCTACTTAGCACAAGCCAAACTCGAAATTAAAGACAAATCCACACGCAAAGTTCATTCGAGCATAAAGATGGCCAAAATCTTGGCTAAGTGTTGAATGGTCCACGTGAAGGTGTTACAAGACGAAATTGAATAGCCAAAATTTGGCTAAGTATGGGAACTACTTCACAGAGAAAGTTCCAATTTCCTCCATTTTGGCGAAAGCACAGGAGAGCTCTTCTCCAAATTCAAGGCACTTGAAGGAATTTCAAAGCAATCAGGAAGGAAAAGTTCAATAACTGCTCCAAGGGAAGACTTCCAGATTCTGATGCAAGTGAGAAGAAGAAATCAAAATCCCGAAGGAAATCCAAGATCACAGCTAGGAAGGAACAAACACAAAGGACAAAGTCATCGGCAAAGGAAGATAAATCTATGGGAAAAGAACAAGGAGACCAAGGAGGACATCCAGCACGTTGAGGTGGCACCTCATCATCTTCGAAACCAATCAAATTGTTCCAAGTCAACATGTCTAGGTTCAATGAACTTGACTTATCCATGGAATTGGTTTATATTTAGCAAGAAGGACAAGTGTCCCAAAATGTAATTTTCTCATTGGTCGAGAGGTAGTTAATTATGACAAACCCTAATTAGGGTTTTCTTTTGTAATCTCGACCATTGATCCTAAATCAATCTTGGCCATTGAATTGTAATCGGGGAGCCTATAAATTGAGCTCGCCCCCCATTTGTAAATTGTGAAGTGAGTAATATGAAATTGTTGCATTAGACCATTTCCGTTAATAAAAGCTCTTACGCATGATTTGCTTTGAATCACTTTTATTTTCAAGTGGTGTGCAAGGTTACATATCTCCTTCAACACTTAGATTAGAATTAGAGTAGAATTTTATTTGAATGTTTGTTAAATGGATGATAGATCTGATAGTGGTGATTGGTGAAATCTAGCTCATACTTTCTTTGGATAGATGATTTGTATCCAATGCGTAAAGTTAGCCTGAGCTCCGAAATTGTGGATGCTTAACTTCAGTCTTATTCTGGACATGAAAATCATAATCACACCCCTAGAAGATTGCACCCACTTTGCGTAGTTGTCCCAAGGAGGCGAAACAAAGTGTGGTTCCTTGTTTCACCCAATCATCGCCGTCTCTTGAATTCTTAGGATTAGATTAGCACTCCTAAACCCTTATCTATTTTTACATTTTTTTTGGAAATCCTAAAATCGAGAAAACCCAAAAAGAAAGAGCCTTCAATGTCAAAACCATCTAAGTCCTTAGCTTGCAAATAAATTCTAACATTAGTCCCCTTGTGATTACCAGCAAATCACAACGCCCACTAATCTTATCCACACGTCAAGACCTGACAAAAGAAACCTTGGAATCACCATATGATCTTCTCGCAATCTTAGCATACGCGGTGATTTTTCAAGAGAGGATAGAGTGTCTTTGGGCATTTTATTCTGTGTTCGGTGGGTATTAAAACGCACACCAACAGCGCCCCTGGCTTGTAGGGGCGTCTTTGACCTTTTGACTTGTTATTTTCATGTTGCAAACTTTCACAAACGGTCCTAGTTTGATCTCTATCATCAGATGTTTGATTTGTCTGTTGTCTTTGTTGACAGTGTCATTCTTGAGATTGATCAAAACGTAGGTGGTCATCTTGGAGGTCACTGAGCTTGCAAATTGCATCTGATTGCCCAAAAAATTGGGTGCCTATTTCTAGGAAGGTGCAATTTCCTTAACACTTGGCCAATTTTTTGTGTTCTTCATCTCGCCTTCATTTTGGTGTTTTCTACTTGATCTTCTTCTATGAACACCTGACAGGTCGTGTGAACATGCAGCTGGATTGATCGCGAAGCTGAGAGAGAGCTAAACAGATGCCTTGTAGAAAGCAACTATTGAAAACCTGTAATGTCCCCTTCCCAGCTGTGACCGTTTCAGTTGACCGTTGGCCTATTCCAGAGACCCGTAGGCTATGCGGATGGTGAAATTAGGGTTTCCTGGTTTTGAGGAGGTTGTTGCTTGAGGTTCGGGATTCTGTTTGCGGATTCTTTCTGCGTTTTCAGAGAGCTTCGCAGTGATGTGTTTAGTTTGGCATTCCGGGCAACTTCGCGAATTTACTATTTTTAGTAAATTCTATTTTTGGCAGTGGACAGTTTGGGTTCAGTTCAGTTGGTCCTCTTCTTCAGTTGGTTCAGCTGGCACTTCAATTCTTGGCTTTGGGCGCATATTTCTTGGAGAGATAAATATTTTCATTATAATATTATATTTTAATATTATACCCCTTGCCTAGCAGTACAACTTTAAGTTGTTTTTAAAAAAGGGGGAACTTTGAGGGTCTAGGCATCATGGAGAGATAAGTTATATCTTTTAAATGTCAAATATTGAGATGAAGAAAGGGACGCCTATTTGAGAGAATTGATTTTATTTTAAAAGAAAAAACAAAGTGAAATATTTCATGGGTGAAAAAGGACGCCATTCTTTGGAGGGAAAAGGTGAATTTGAAATTAGGGTTTGGGCGCCTTCTGGAAGCTTCTAGATGTTTCTCTCTTGTCTATTTAATCAGGCCTCAGCTCTTCATTTGGCATCTTTTGTCTACTACACCGTTATGCTGCTGAATTGTCTTCAGGCACTCGCTTCGAGGAAAGCATTCCTCCTAGCATGGGCTCATCTTCTTGCTTGAAAGATAGCAACTAGTTGAGAGGTTAGCTTGTAATAGGTTTGAATTGCATTTCCAATTGAGTCATTGCATTTTGGGAGTTCTAGTTTACATTTTCTGTCATATTTTGATGTTGCTGAATGTCATTGAGGAATGTAAGATTTGCTCACAGCTCATGAAATAAAAATGCTATCATTCTGGGTATTGAATCTATCAATCTGTTTGAGGGGCGACCATTCTTGCCAATTTCCAGATTTTATTTGGGTCTCTTTGATTTTATAGAGGAAATTCACCCTTGCAGCTGGGCCATACCATCTTGAAGTGCATCGAAGTTTGTGCAAAAATAAATAAGGCTTGTTTGGGGTGGTTTAGGGTTTGCATCTTGGGCGCCTATATCAGTATAGTAATCTGCATTTGATTTCTCATCAATAGGATGTGTTTAGAGTAAGTTATGTTCATTTCCGTGAGTGATTATGTTGCTGTTCTACATTAAATCTGTCAAATCAGTCATACCAGATTTAAGGAAGTTCATTAGTTGTGCGAGGGGTTGATATTCAAAGAGTTTGTGATTGTAGAAGAGGGATCTTATCTTGTTATACCTTTGGAAGTTCTTACTCTTATGATATTTGGCAAGCTCTCTAATTTGCTGTAAGCTGAACAGTAGTACTGTCAGCAATTCATTCCCTTCATTTTGAATTTACATGTAATCCCCACTGAATAAGTGGAAGAGGCTGGCTTACCGCCTATTTGCTTTCAGTTGAGTAGTTTAGGGACCCTCTGACCATATGCTCGCCATCCATCGGCGCCATTCTTGGTTAGGGTTACATTCTGTCATCATGCATTGATCCTCTGACCATATGCTCGCCATCACTCGGCGCCATTCTTGGTTAGAGTTCCTTCAGTTGCATTGCATTGATCCTCTGACCATATGCTCGCCATCACTCAGCGCCATTCTTGGTTAGAGTTCCTTCAGTTTGCATTGCATAGATCCTCTGACCAATGCTCAGACCTTGCCCACACCGGGATCCTGGTGTACATTCTGGTTAGAGTTACTTCCCGCAACATTTTGGTTTGTGCTAACCTTAACGGGTGCGTGTTGCATTGTAATCAATTGTGAAAAATCAAAAAAAATTTGGTCCGGTTCTTTACAAAACCTCAATAGGTAGCTCAAAACGATGGGCACCCCTGGCCTGCAAGGGTACCTTTGCTTTGATTTGCACTGATTTACCCTCCAATTTGCATGCTCTAACAATCAACAATTGTTGTCGTTTGATGTGTCTCACAGGCTGGCAAACAGGTTCGTTGCAAAGTTGAGCTGATGCCAGGGAGATCACCTGAAGACAAGTTTGCTCAAAATTGACATCTAGATCATCTTGTTCTTGGGCGCCCCTGGCCAACAAGGGCGCTTTTTCCCATGTTTGACTGCCATGTTTGTCATGTCCCTGAAATTAGAACACCCGAAGATACAGATAAGTGAAAACAAATAACAAAATACATAATAAGATCATAAAAGAAAAATATTATCGTTTTAATATTTTTATAATTACAATTATCATGAGATAATATTGTAATTATAAATATATAAATATTAACATTTTAAATAATAAAATAAATATTAAAGATAAATAAGATAAAACACAAATATAAAATTATAAATATATTAATCATTATAATAAATATTCATAATAAAATAAATATTTAAGATACGAGAATATAAAAGTAAAATATAAAATAAATAAATAACAAAAATATACATATATATATTAACAATATAAAATAAAATGAATATTAAATATAAAAAGAAGAGATATAAAAATATTATCATCATATATACCGATGTCACAAAATACAAATGGACGATTTACTTAAAATAAATAAGATTAAATATGGCAGCGATCAGATGTAGAAAACAAAGGCAACAAGGCGATGGTCTCTAGGAAAGAAATTAATAAACAATTGATAAAATAGCAATTAGAATGGATTAATAATTATAAAGGGCATGACCATTCAAATGGCCACCTCAAACAAAGGGACGTGTCTCTTGTGGTTGAGACATAAAGTATTTAAATGGCAACATGAAGGAAGGGAAGGGCATCGAATGGAAAGATAAAGAAAATAATATGTATAAACATATTCTGACCAACCAAGGAATAGAAGATGAAACTGAAATATATACTTTCTGAGTATAAAAGCAGATCAAGAGATATATGCAGATTTTAGAAAGGTAAAAATAGGAAGGAGAGCATCATGGCTGGGGGAAAAAGGAAAGGTCTACAGACCAATCAGAAATCAGAGATAAGTATCTCATGAATTTATTCAACTAGTTTGATAAACACATTTAGGATTTAGATAAGGATACTTAACAAATATTTTATGAATTAAATAACAATAAGTTGGATGCATTAGTAAAGTAGATATTGAATGAATAAATGGGGATTTGAATAATGAGGCAATAATAATATTATTGTTAATATGTTATTGGATATCCATATATATATATGTGTGTGTGGGTATATACACCAAAGTAATCATTGTAAATGGGAACCAACTAGAAATAGTAATATGTATATGTTTATATAAGATATATAAACATATATAATCATTGAATAATGATGCTTGCAACAATTATTGAGCCTTATAAGTAATTGTGATTATTTGATAGAAAGATGAATAGATTTATGAATGTCTTTATCCTATGATTGATTAGCAAAAAGGAGAAAAGGAATATAATATGAACACTAGATCATCATAAAGGATATCTTCAGAAAATCAGGGCAAGAATTATGATTAACCCAAAAGGGGACATTACAGTGGTATCAGAGCATCTTTCTTGCCATCCTGTGCGTGTTTGAGCTAGTTGATTGCCTACTTGAGCTAGTTGCCTACTTGCTTGAGCTGGTTGCTTGTGTGCTTGAGTTGGTTGCCTACTTGCTTGAGCTAGTTTCCTACTTGCTTGAGCTAGTTGCTTGTGTCCTACTTGCTTAAGCTGGTTGCTTGTGTGCTAGAGCTACTTGCTTGCGTGCTTGAACTGGTTGCTTGCTTTCTTGAGCTACTTGCCTGGGTGCTTGAGCTAGTTGTCTACCTTCTTGAGCTACTTGCCTGTATGCTTGAGTTGGTTGCTTGCTTGCTTGAGCTACTTCCTTGCTTGCTTGAGCCAAACACAAATAGTGTAGAAGACCTTGCTTAAATGTATGCATATAAAGAACTAAGGTGGAATCCAGTTCTCCAAAGGAAAAATCTAAGAACCCCTCGTTTAAGCAACAATCCAAGCAAGAACTACCAAGAAGAGATAATGAAGAAAGAGCATGCTACTTTTGCAATGAAACATGGAGAAAGGGACACCAATGCCGCAACAAGGAAGCGCTCAAACTAAGAAGAATTGATGAGGAAGAATAAATTTTTTAAATGCAAAGAACCAAGGGGAGAGGACCACCAATGCAAGAGAGGACAATTACATAAAATGGAAAGAGCGTCAAATGAGATAAGAGAAACCCCTGTTAGAAATATTGTCATTGATGTCAAAAGACAAATAACAATCTATGGAAATATACAGATGATCAAAATAATCTCTAGACTCAGTCTTACTTATTTAAAGGACAGTTTTGGATAGATCGATATTCATGTTTGAAGTTTTTAATTTGGAGTCTCATATGTTGAAGAATCTCGAACACAAGTTGAAAAGTCAGATTGATATAAAATCTAAATCAGTTCAAATCAATATATATATAATTCGGCTTCTTTTCAGACTGATATATACAGAAAATTCGTTCATTTCTAGATCAAGATAAGAATGAAGCTTTAATGAGAACTTTAAAAGAACGATTAAAGGTAGACATTTTTTAAAGACGTATCAAATATATGCATGCGTACCAAAGACGTAGCAAATACGTATTAAAAAAAAAAAAAAATCAAATACGTATCAAAGAAGGTAGACATTTTTTTTCAAAGACGTAAGTCTTATCCAGATATCTTCCAGAATAACAAATGGTCGGGTCTGAGTACATTTCGAATGGACATGTTCTTTCTTTGAAAGGATATCGGTCTTCTAAAAATTGCGATCTGTTTATTAATCAAAAGACGTGTTTTAGAGCAGTACAATATGTATATCACAAAAGGACAAAATACAAGACCACGTGGCAGTCATGAAAAGAAGTCTTAAGTTACGCATCCTTTGAGATTGGAATATACGTCTCCAAAGATAAAACTATTTGTCTCAAAAAGGTACGCCTCTTAATATCTAAAAACATACATCTGGAAAGACGTATTTCCTTATCGGGCACTTTCAAGGAAAATACATTTTCAAAAAGGGACGTGCTCTTTCATGGTTCGTTTTGTGCTCCTTTGTTAAAAAGGCACAACCATTCGCTGCTGTGCTTTTTCTTTTTGATCTGTTTATAAAAAAAAAATCAGAAACAATATAGAAACACACTAAAAAATCATTAAGTCAGAAATTCTGGATTAATGATGAGGTATGAGTGAAAAGTTAAAAGGCAAAGGTGTGATCTTTCATCAAGAGGCACAATTCTGGATCAAAGTATATATTTGGAAATCTTTTTAATTTGAAAGCGTGGTTGTGTAATTGAAGACTTGCAGTTCAGTCAAATTCCTACCTCCTTGTGTGGGCTGAAGGTGATATCTTGGATCACATAGAGCAGATTGGAGAGTTGGGCTTGTGCAGATCAGATTGAAGGCAGTCTCACTTCCAATAAGTCAAGGTTTGGTGCCTTGCATTAGGGGTTGGTGCTCCTTGTAGGCAGGTGTCTACTAAATTTTGGAGAGGTCTAGGTGTTCCTTGTGGAATTCATTCTACTAAATCATCTTATTGAAAATTTGTAGGTTGGTGCCTACTTGAAAAAGAAATTACTTCAATATAGTTGTGTCAACTTGTGGAAATTGGTTCATATCAATAGTTGATTGTAATAAAGTTGAAAAGATTAAGAAATAAAAGTTTGTGATTGATTTACTGATTCACCCCCCCCTCTCAGTAAATCTTTTGTGCTCTTCAACCCCTACCAAGAGGGCTAGATGGGATACAAAAGAACAGTAAAAAAACTAACTATTGTATGTAAATCTTTTGCTTTCAATATAAGCTAATAAGTCATTCCCTTGCAGGATAAGGTGTAAAATTATAACAAAATTATACAAGTAAAGACCTAAGACTAAGGTGTCCAGAAGGCCTGGGAATGGATTAGATGTAACAAAATGTTACAATCCTTTCCCGAGATAAGACCTGGAAAAGGTTAGATGTAACGAAATGTTACAATCTCTTTCCAGGGTTATAAGGCTAGATAAACCTAAGACTAAGGTGTCCAGAAGGCCTGGGAATGGATTACATGTAACGAAATGTTACAATCCCTTCCCGAGATAAGACCTGGAAGAGGTTAGATGTAACGAAATGTTACAATCTCTTTCCAGGGTTGTAAGGCTGGATAAACCTAATACTAAGGTGTCCAGAAGGCCTGGGAATGGATTAGATGTAACGAAATGTTACAATCCTTTCCCGGGATAAGACCTAGAAGAGGTTAGATGTAACAAAATGTTACAATCTCTTTCCAGGGTTATAAGGCTAGATAGACCTAAGAATAAGGTGTCCAAAAGGCATGGGAATGGATTAGATGTAATGAAATTTTACAATCCTTTCCCAAGATAAGACAAGCATTCCAGACAAGAGAATCAAGAGATGAAGAACCTGAAGGGAAGAAGACCCCGTGTCGCTTGAGGACAAGCAAAAACAAGAGGGGGAAACTTGTGATGTCCCCATCACCCAAGAATATCAAAGATAAGTATATATTTCATATATTTATGTTTTAATGGATATACTTATTCAAATAGAGTAATAATTATAGAACATTAAATTATATATATAAACGTGACTAACTTGGGTACCATTGGTGACAGATTCGAAGAAAAGATCCTAGAAGGAACTAAGATGTTTTTGCTTGAGGACAAGCAAATTTGGGAGGGGAGGACTGTCGTGCCCCCGAAATTATAACACCCGAAGATACAGATAAGTGAAAACAAATAACACAATACATAATAAGATCATAAAAGAAAAATATTATCGTTTTAATATTTTTATAATTACAATTATCATGAGATAATATTGTAATTATAAATATATACATATTAGCATTTTAAATAATAAAATAAATATTAAAGATACATAAGATAAAACACAAATATAAAATTATAAATATATTAATCATAATAATAAATATTCACAATAAAATAAATATTTAAGATACGAGAATATAAAAGTAAAATATAAAATAAATAAATAACAAATATATATATATATTAAAAATATAAAATAAAATGAATATTAAATATAAAAAGAAGAGATATAAAAATATTATCATTATATATACCGATGTCACAAAATACAAATGGACGATTTACTTAAAATAAATAAGATTAAATATGGCAGCGATCAGATGTAGAAAACAAAGGCAACAAGGCGATGATCTCTAGGAAAGAAATTAATAAACAATTGATAAAATAGCAATTAGAATGGATTAATAATTATAAAGGGCATGACCATTCAAATGGCCACCTCAAACAAAGGGACGTGTCTCTTGTGGTTGAGACATAAAGTATTTAAATGGCAACATGAGAGAAGGGAAGGGCATCGAATGGAAAGATAAAGAAAATAATATGTATAAACATATTCTGACCGACCAAGGAATAGAAGATGAAACTGAAATATATACTTTCTGAGTATAAAAGCAGATCAAGAGATATATGCAGATTTTAGAAAGGTAAAAATAGGAAGGAGAGCATCGTGGCTGGGGAAAAAGGAAAGGTCTGCAGACCAATCAGAAATCAGAGATAAGTATCTCATGAATTTATTCAACTAGTTTGATAAACACATTTAGGATTTAGATAAGGATACTTAAAAAATATTTTATGAATTCAATAACAATAAGTTGGATGCATTAGTAAAGTAGATATTGAATGAATAAATGGGGATTTGAATAATGAGGCAATAATAATATTATTGTTAATATGTTATTGGATATCCATATATATATATATATATGTGTGTGTGGATATATACACTAAAGTAATCATTGTAAATGGGAGCCAACTAGAAATAGTAATATGTATATGTTTATATAAGATATATAAATCTATATATAATCATTGAATAATGATGCTTGCAACAATTATTGAGCCTTATAAGTAATTGTGATTATTTGATAGAAAAATGAATAGATTTATGAATGTCTTTATCCTATGATTGATTAGGAAAAAGGAGAAAACGAATATAATATGAACAATAGATCATCATAAAGGATATCTTCAAAAAATCAAGGCAATAATTATGATTAACCAAAAAGGGGACATTACAAAATTACATTGCAGATAAAGACCAACTCAAACCATGGATTTTTTAAAACTTGTAGTCTCCAACACTACCAAACAATGGAATACAATCTCTACACTGTGGTTTTCTAGCAACAATAGTGATCCAACCTCAATTTTCCAGAAATCCACCAAACATGATCTAACCATGGGTTTCTAGGAAATCTTTTAGTCTAACACACTATAAGACCATAGATTTTTTTAGAAATGTGTCATCTAAAACACTATGGGACCATGGACTTTTCTAGAAAACACACTTCACCAAATTTGACTTAAATTCACAATTTTCCCAATTTGCCTATTAATTTTTCAATTACAACATGTTCCAGCCATCAAAGCATTGGTCATGGATGATGATTGGTCAACTCATGTGGATTATCTTTTGATTTTCACTAAGCTCATCCAGAATATAATCAAGTTTTCCATCACAAATCAGTCATGTTTGGGTAAGATATATCACAACATTGCTTCCCAACGAAAAACATAAAGGGCATAATAACAACCAAGAAGAAGGACCCTTCATAAACATTTTTCAAATAGATGCAAACAATCATTGTTAAATGGTGGAACAAGATGACCACACCCTTGCTCTCCAATCATCTCCTTTCACCCTGAAATATTAGAGGGTGAAGATAATTCCCTTTTGATGGGTGCAAGGCAACATTCGCTAGACTCTTCCCAAATCCAAATGCAAAGGACAAAGTTGTAGGTGATTTTTTCAGTTTTATAGCTTCAATGAATCATAGTCACAACGCTCTTTGAGACAAGTAAATGGTGGCACCTCCATGGTCTTTATTTACATGTAGCTTTTTGCCATCAAAAGTTATAACACATGTATGCATTTTTATAATTATAGATGTTGTATTGATATTTATTTGGCGGCTATATATGATGTTTATAATTGTAGATTTTGTATTGATTTTGTCTCCAATCTCAACCGGTGGCAAACTCTTCTTTAGCTGAGCAAAACAACAGTATAGACTATGTATCCATTCAATTTAGCACAAACAATTAGCTATAAAAAAAAGGAAAAGGAGTTGATCTATGTGCATTCCAATTCATGCCTCTCACATAAGTAAGTCAAGTACAAGGAGGGATGATGAGGAATCAGCATGTATCCCTTGAGTGCGTTAACTTGGAGGGTTTTATTGCACAATCTTCCATAGTCTTTTTATAGATTTTTTGATGAAGTTGATAGTGAACCCCACAGTTCCCAATAATCACCTACAACTGAAATGCCTATCACATACAAGAGATCAAAGCAATGATTATGCTCATGCAACCAAGAGAGAAAAGATTGATCCACAAAAGCATCTGATATGCCCTCTATATTGAATAATGAATGTGAATTGCATGGATGTGTAGTGTACCGCCACTCTGCTGATCTGTTTTCCACTGAGTTTATAGGTCTGATTTTGTTTAAGTTTGTGTTCTTTCTTTTGTGCTTTGAGTTGTTTGCCAATAATGCTAAATGGTACTAAAAACAACATATGCATAAGGGAAACTCAAATAAACTAAGCTACTGAAAATAACTCAAGCAATTACTCAATTTAAGAGCCAAAGATGCTTTCTTCATTACATAATGGCTTACATCGGATTTTTAAAGATATATTTTATGCCTTAATTTTTACTTACAGCCATACAAGCACTGTGAATAGTGACTTGCTATAGTACCCGCTCCTAAAGAAATGCACACAACTCGTGAATAACGAACTTTTCCCACCAAAAACCGGCATGGGAGGTCTTCTAGGACAAGGGCGCCCTTTTTAAGAAAGATAGCAGCCACCAAGGAGAGGCGTCTTTTTCTCTTTTGTTGGTTGAAACCCTCAAATAAAGGCGGCTAGCTGTAGCTTACAAAAAGCAGCTCCAAAACTCCTCAAAAGCGAACAGCTCTTGCGTAAATGCCAATGGAGTCTATGGCTGTCAAGAACACTCAAAAACCAGCTCCAAATAACCTGCAAACAGCAACACAGGTCTCCAACTGAAGCAACAAAATCTGACCAGCAACTTTAAGGTGGTGTTTCACACCATCAAGCAGCTCAAGAACGAAGAACAGAGCCCCACCAAGCTCACCCATTGCAAGAAATCAGGAAACCCTAGCTTCCTTCCTCCTCCAAGCTTCACTCCCAAGTTTTTAACAAGTTAAATTATTCATCCATGAAGCAATTCGAATTTTCTCTCTTGCCTTTTATAAATTTACAAAGAAAACACTATTCATTAAAGTGAACACTATTCACTTAAGTTATAACATTTTTCACTTTAGTAATGAATAGTAACTTAAAAATAGAAAGTGACCCCTTCATATTAAAACACATGGTCCCTTGGCCGAGGATGGTGAAATAAAAGGTGAGTATCATTAATTTAAGCACAAGTATCGTGCCAAATGCCACAATTCACCTTGCCACCATACTCCGGAGATCCACACAGCAAATTGACGACCAAGTGCCCGTCCGAGAAACCCTTTATCCATAACTATTAGCCTGCGAGGGTCAAGAAAATAGGCTAATCCCCCAACTCTGATGCTCGTGAAAAATGGGACATTACAGGATGAATGATTACAATGAATGATCAATCCTTATAGAAGGAGAAAAGCAAACTAGATGAGAATTTGATTAAATTGTGACAAGTGTCTTAATCTCATGCAATGAGACAACTTAACCTATAATTAGCCCAATCTAATAATAAAAAAGCACTCCTAAATTTAGCTTAAGTGAATAAAGTAATAAGGGACTTAATAATTAATTAATGATTAATTAATTATCAAATGATGCCCTAATTACTCCAACACCCCCAGTTAAGATCAACTTAGGGAGAAGCTAAATACCTTGATGAAGAATGCAATGATGGATGCATGAATGGGTCCCGACTACAAGGCTTGATGAGGTACCCATGTACAAACAAATGAAATCTCTCATAACTAGAGAAAAAGAGAAAACCACATGGGAAAGAATCCTCTCCAAAAATAGAGAAAATGAAATAACTACACTAGTGAAAGAAGGATAGGAGAACTCAATGTGACCCCCCAATGACTACAGTCTGTTATCATGGAATCTAGCAGCGCTCGATCCACGGATAACCCCCCTACGAAACTTGTCCGTTTCATAGGTTTGTGATGTTCAAGCACACAAAACGAGGCGAATTTCAATCCACCTCAAAGTGTGTCCCAAAGCCTCAAACAGTCCGTTTCCTCTATGTTCGTCTATCAAAGACCTTTGAAACGAATATCTTCGCGAGGTCTAGGTGTCTATACTTAGTAAAAATTGTGAAAAGTGCAGCCAAAAAACAACACTCCTACACTTTGATGTAATTGTTTCTAAGTGTCAAGTGCACAAACGCTAAAAATCAGCGCTTGTGCATTTTTTTCAAAAGTTAGTTTTTGGTGCACAAGCGCTGATTTTTAGCACTTGTGCACTTTTTCCCCCATATTTAGTCAAAATGACCAGAGCAGTGATTTTTGACTCCAATGCATTTTTTCCAGTTTCGCCTTTTAATGCGCCATAATTAATGTGCAACTTATGTTTCTCTTTCTTCACTTCAAATCACTTTTAAGTGATTCTAGGTTTTGTTTAGACTCATTTTATTTCGCCATTCTCTCCTCCTCATCGTGTTGGGCGATCACTAACCTCCTGCGAACACGTTTTTAAAGATTTCTTCAAGCTTGCGTTCGAGTTTGGGGTTTCTTGCATTATTTACAAGTACATTTTTGTTGGTTTCGCCATTTTTTCTCTTCTTTGCATTCGTTTTCAGAAATGCATCATAACTTTCGCCACGTTTTTGTCTAAGGGTTTATGTCAAGATCTCTTTGTGCATCGTTTCATTTCACCATGTCTAAAGGTCGCACCCTTGTTTCTCTTTGAAATCTTCTCATTTTCGTGTAACTCCTTGCGTGTTCTTTCCACATTCGATGCCCTAGGTTTTTAAAATGAAACGTTTCTTTTTCTTTGATCATTCCCTTCGCCCTTTGTGTGTCTTCTGTTTAGCAACGTGGCCTTCACAAGTTGATAAAATTCACAAATCCTTGCATTTGAAATGATGGCTTCATTGCATTTGATTCATTCGAGATGCTCAAGCGAAGAAACTCAGTGCCATCACACTTTGACATTTTTTACACTAACTCTAAGTGTAGGAATGGTAAAAATCACCGCTCCTACACATTGTTCACTTTCCTACAAGTGCACTAGCACTTAAAAAACCCGCTTGTACACTTCACCAATTTTTCAAAGTATAAGACAAAGTGTCAAGGCGTTGATTTTCAACGCCTTAACACTTTTTGCAGAACTTACATGGTAGAGATGTAAGGGCGCTAATTTTCAGCGCCCTTAAACCTGAAATTATATCTCTAAGTGTAGGAGCACTGATTTTCAGCACTCCTACACATTTGGCAGTTTTTGCCTTAGAGGCTCTCAAACCGCTCCGTTTTCACTCCAAACCCCGTTTCTTTACTCTCACATCGTTTTTCGTACCTAGTTGCTTTGTTCATGCTTGATCAACATCATTTGCTCGCTTCACGCTTCCCAATGCTGCTTGTTCTACTAACACTTGTTGATTCACCATCCTTGCAGTTTCTTTCCAGATATCGTCAAGTAATCCTTAAGGTGACATCTTTGATCCAGTTGCTTCTAGATGACAACCAAGAAGCCCCCATCGTCTTCCAAAAAAGAACACAAAATGAAATATAAGTATCAAGGCGTTTTCCCATGTATAGTGGTGATCTCCAAGGTAGACGAAATAAAGGACACTGAAGTTGATCATCAGGACCTTGAAGACTTCGTGAGAAGGACTCAGCAAAAGCCTCTTGAAGACTCCCTGAGAGCCATTATACACAGTAATCTACATTTGGAGTCCACTTTCCCGACTTTTGCACAAATACAAAATTCGTCCTCCAAGTTGCATCCCATTACCTCAAGGAAAGCAGAAGTGTGATAGACTCCTGTGGACAGGTGGTTATGAGACTTGATCCCGAGTTCTTTGATATTGTTTTCAGAGTTCCACACATGGAACAATACATAGAGATGTTTATTCAGCAAGCACAAGAAGTCTATGACTCAGGTCCCAATAAAGCTAAGAACTTGATTAATAGTCAGTGATTGAAAGAACCCAGGCATACTATCTCAAGATGGCCAAAACGGCTTCCACAAAGTGACTTCAAGGAGAATGTCAGGGACATGATCACTCTCTTGAGCAGGGTGAAAGGCTTACCGGAATCATCTCATTTTCATGAATGGATGTATGAATACATTCAGATCATACGGAGAAAGAAGGCTCATATTGACTGGGGAACTCAAATCAATGATGAGATCCATGAGCAGCTGATCAATGTACCAACCACTTTGAAGTTCTATATGACTTCTTATTTGGTTTATGCCGCATCTGTGATGAGACAATTCCCAGGTCTTTCTACAAAAGGGAACCGACACTTTATACCAGTGTACAAGTATTTCTATCAATTGAAGTTGAAGGAGAGTCTTCACCATTTCAGAAGGGTCACAGATGCCTTTTTCGCACCTTTGTTATACAACTTTGATCCAACTCTTGAAAGGAAGAGAGTATTAGACGAGGCCTATAAAGTGGTGAGCAAGGTTGGGTGCATTTTCTTACAATTTCCAACTTTCACTTACATGAGGGTAGGATGCTATACTGGGTGCCCTTACATGTTGCCCGGATATCCCTCAAATAAGTGGGTACTCATGGAGTTATGCAAACAGCTAATTTCAGTTCACAAAGAACGCATGAGGATCCACAAACTGGGATTCAAGTTTCCACTGACGATTGGTAGATATACCATCAATAGTGTGCAAAAGGCCAAATCAATCTATGCAAAAATGCAGGTCATGACAATAAGGACCTATAAATCCATATTTGACTTTGATTCCGGAAAGCAAAAAAGAAGTTGAAAAAGGATCACAACCACAAATACCGCTTTGAGGACATCTGGGTTGATTGCAAAGATGAAGAGTCTATCCACAAAATGGATTATTGTAGGCTAACCATGTAGCAAATCAGGGATCTCGGTGTTGCTGATCTACCAAAGGATTTCACAGATCCTGGTGACATTGTGAATGTCGCTTATGATGAAGACGAGATTTCTAGGAAACCCTTGCCTGCAATACAGTGGTTGAAGAAGGAATGTGTCTCCATCAAGGAGAGCCTTGCTCCCATATTGGCTAACACTACAGAGTGGTTACACAAACATGGTTTCCAGATGAAAGCCTTCAAGACAGAGTCAGAAGGAGAAATACCCAGAGCAGAAATCAACCCACAATAGGAACTCCACACGAAAGATAAGCAGGCGGCTATTCCCTCTTCTTCCTGAAGAGGCCCTAGAATAAATTTCACTGTTGGCAAGAAGGATACACGGGTAGTTCAAGATGAAGAAGCCACGGAATCTGAAACATCTCATTCAAAAGGAAAAGGGCCCGTTTATGAAAAGATAGATTCCGAAAAAGAAGAAAATTCAAGTGATGAATCTACTAAAGAAGAAGATTCTCAAGAAGAAGACTCTGATGAGGAAGAAGGTTCCCCACGTGAACAAGAGTCTGAAGGTCAAGAAGGTGGACAAGAGTTTGAAGAAAAAGAAGGTGATAAACAGGAACTCGAGCATGGCGAAGAACAAACTCTATCTCCACATGAGAATGTTGTTGAGGATTTTCCCCACACATCATCACCCGTAACTTCAAACATTCCTCCCACACCTCCTAATCCAAACACTCCACCACCACCTTTTCCATCATCACCTCTTCCCACATCTACCATACATATAGTGGATGTCTCCATTCCTCCCGCAACATCAAACATACTTGATATTCCTCCATCAATTTCAAATACACAAACGGTTGATATTTTGACAAGTTCTCCATCATCCATTCCGAGCTTGTCATCTCCCTCCTATGACATCACTTTTGAGGTTGAATTCAACAAGTTCATGAATGAATCCTTGCATGGTCAACTTGGTGTGCAATCTACTAGTGCAGTCATGACAAACACTACTCCAATTGTCACCATACTAGTCATTTCAACAGAAGCGGCTATGACAAAAGAATTGACAACTAGTCAGGAAGCTCATACTTCCTCTCTTGCCCCTTGGTTGGTATCTCAAGTATCGAAGAGGAAAAAGAAAATGATCTCTCCAAAGGAACTCAATCTTGAAGAGATAGCCCCTCCAAAAGCCAAGGGGAAGAAAAAGGAAAAGGTACATTCCAGACTCTATGTTGACAAATCAGGTCAAAAATATGTAGAGATTGGTATACCACCTCAAGAGGAAAGAGATGTGAATATGGAGGATTACACTATAACAAGAGTCCAGCTTGGCAAGGTCGCAACTGAAAGTGCAAAGGCAGATGCACAAGTGGTCTTGGATGCGTTGGCAGGAAGGCTTGACAAAATGGAGGAAGCTCAAGACATGTACAAACAAAAGGCCGAACAATATGCAATTGTTTTGAGGAGACTTGCAAACTCTTCAGGAAATATCCAGCTCATGGCTATTGAAAACCTAGAAGAACCAGTAGTACAGAAGGCAGAAAATTTTTCCTCCAAAGGTAAAGCATTGTATGATTTCATTGATGAATTAATAAAAGATGGATCATAGGTAATAGTTGTTGCAGATGAGAAGGCCACACAAATAGCCAAGCTCAAATCAGAGCTTGATAAGGAGGGAAGTGCACTTACTCAAGAGCGAAAAGAGATGGAAGAATGCCTATCATTTTGGTCACAAATGAAACAGGCAAAGCTCAGCAAATTGGTGCAAGTTGGGGTAATTCCCGACAAGGAAAAATATGTAGAGGTAAGAGAATCACTCAAGCACCGCATCAATGTGATCAAATCTCTTATTGAAGATCTTCACCATGTACAAGAAGATGTCGAAGGACATCATGCTATCCTGCAGAAGGGAATCAAGGAATTGCCAGGCAAGCTTCTTGAAGAAAACCAGATTTTCCTTCTAGCTAGTGAACTTTCCAAGATCTACAAAGAAGTCATGATGCAGCAAGTGGAGGATGCCAGTTTTTCCAAAGCCTCCATACATGTCATTTGCGATATACGGCTGACCATCGATAATCTCAACATGCATTTTCACAGGTGCAAGAAAATCCATTCATCCGTCTAAAGGTCAATCACAAGAATTCACACCCTTGTGGATTACACAGTCGGCCCAAATGATAAGTTCATACAGGAGACCAAGAAGAAGTATGAAGACTTTCACGCCCAAAGCAAAGAACCATGAAGACTTTTGATCTCTAGTGTTGAACTTTTTGATGCTTCCCTTTATGGATCTTGTAAATAGTTTTTGGCATCTTAAATGTCTTTTTGGAAAATGTAATTACACTGAAAATCTAAGATGTAGTTTCACATAAATAGATTACATTTTGACTAAGTCAAAGTTAGGTGAGATTTTCCTAAATTAGCTCACCTAACTTTCCTAATTTTACTCAACTGATTTCCTAGATTTTCTCATCCCTCTCCTTTATAAATAAGAGGGATTCCTATTGTAATCTTTACCTTTTAGTATTTTGCAACGAAGTGCTGCCCTTTTTGAAGCAGATTTGTGAAACTTTGTATTCATGTTTGCGAATCAAAATCTGATCAATAAAGAAGAGAATTGCATACCAAACTTTGTGTTGGAATCGATAATCTTGTGGATCGATAATATTGGTGGTGATTAGTATATAAGATTTGAAGGGCTTCAAGTAATTTATGTAAACTTTGTGTTACATTCTTTATTTGAATTTACATTTATGTTTGGTTAAATATTGTTGGATGATCTACAAGACTTTGTGCTTGTAATTGTTCATGTTGTTTGTGGAATCGTTGTATCTAGAAAACTTTGTGCTTCTAATACAACAAATCGTACATCTCTCACAAATCCATCAGTGAAAAAGATACGGAATGACTTTGTGCCTTCATGAGCTTTCCTTTCCCATTTTATTGTTATTATTATCATACCTGGTATCTCTACGCTTTGCTTTGACAAGATAGAGGTATTGGCATTACTGCTTGTTTTTAGTTTAAAGTTATTTTGAATTAGAGCTATCAACCATGAAGCATTGTAAAACATCTTCTTTGAAAAAAAAGAGAAGCATGAATGTAACACACACACCCCATCTCGTAGTTGTAGTGTACATTTTGTGAATATTTAGTTAGTTTTATTTAGCTTCTGTAAGCAGTAAGAAAGGCGCCTCCCCTTTCAGAGAGGAGAGATTATATCTCACACAATTGTGGTTGAAATCTAGGTTGTGTAATCTATTGAAAAGATGATTACATAATTTTCACCCAACACAGTCACACAAGTACAATAGATGTCCCCACACTAGGAGAGAGAAAATGAGGATATGAATCCCCCCACGAAGAAAGATCTCATGTGCCAATGATGAACTCTTGAAGACAAAATACAATCCACTACCTGCAAACAACATTTCTCCCCTTAGTAAGTAACAAATCCACTATTGATTGGAGAAGCCAATTGAAAAGTATGGGTGAATCAGGAATCCAAATCCAAATGATGTGTGCCTCTGAAAAGTGCTCAAGTGTCCACATGTCAAACAAAGATGATGTCAGTCCAAGAATCAGTGAAGACTGATATAGAACAAGCTGCAAAGGCGATGAAGATGGTGGGCCAATAGTGATGATGTAGCTATCAACAAAGAGGATATGAATGTCCTCAAATTAATCCTCCAGATTTGCAATCTGAGAGTCTACAAACAAGGATGATATCTACAAGATACCAATCTCAAGTAGTAATGTCTGGAAGAGGATGAATGTCTTGCTACATTGAACCAAGAGGGGCTAAAAATGTGGTGATGCCAAGCTAATGAGGAACAACAAAAGATGGTAATGTAGTCTCGATTTGAAGAGTGGAAACATAAAGACAAGTCTCTAAACCATATGAACATATAAGACCTATGATATACTCAAGATCCTCTAAGTATCGTTGTCAAAAGATATGAAATCTACATCCACAAAAAGAATGAGACAATTTATAGCAAGATCCTCTAGGTATGGAAGGATATGAGGGTTTCCATGGATCTATCAAATGAGTCCAAAGTATGTGGGGACATTCAATGTCCGATAGAGCACACATAGTGTTAAGATCAACACTAGAACAAATAACCCCTACAACATAATCACTGATAATAACCCATGTTGGTGTGCCTAGTGTAGGTATGAGTCCATATAGATAAGGCAAAAGATCAAGCCACCTAAGATGTGTCAGGATGCCATTTCGCCAAGAATCATAGTTATCCTTTGTTAGGATGACCATAGAAGGATGTACAGAAAAACCCATAATACTTCCTCAAAGGATAAAATCAAAGACTAATTCAATGTAATAATCTGCATAATGCCAAATGAGCTCACAAACCCCCTTTTATAACCTTTTCCAAGAACTTTTCAAAAAACACAATATAAAATCACTTTATTAATTAAATAAGCCTTATATCCTCAAAAAGTGATTTATTTCATTATTTAATTATTCCCGACGCCCAAAGTCTCTTTACAAACTCCCAACATTTAAAAGTTTCCATCCTAGTTCTAACGAGCTATAACACTAAGGTGCCCATTAAAATATTTTAATTAAATAGCAACCTTAGTAAAGTTAATTACATATAGCTCAATATTACATCCAAACTGCGAAAATAGTCGAAATGCATCGAAATCGAAAACAGATTGCGCAGGAGTTATACCGATGATGAATGGTGATTACCGGACCCGACCGAGTGACTATGAATAGACGCTCTCTCCAATATTCTTGGAGAACACACCAAAAGCCTAAAATAATATCGGAAAGCATCATTTGAGTCCTCTAGACCATCTGAGCCCACTAGTAACATTAAATAACCCTTTGGACAAGACAAACACCCACCCAGAAGGTCAAAGCCAACTATAATGCAAGAGAACCCTAAAATGGGGACATTACATCAACTTATGGATCCAACCACAAAAGATTTGTGCATCAACAAGGATGATTTTGATGAGAAAAAAGGATGTAACACCTCTTCCTCACCATCACCTGTCAATTCCTAAACACCTCAAATTATTGAATCTAAAGATGAGAAGCTTGATGTCCCTCACCTTGGAGCAAAAACAGGTGAAGAAGCACAGGAAGAGGCTTTGTTTCCAATGGACCAATTTCCACCTATATCTCCCCCTCTATCCTAATCTCCTATGCACAAAATGATTCCTAAGTGTTATTATACCACAATGAAGGATGCAAACGTCAATGAAGTGGCAAATAAATCTGACTCTGGGCTAAAGACTTGTAGAAAGTCTCATGACAAAGTAAATTTGGCTCTTATATGCACAATTATTTTGAATTCCAAACCAGAAACACTAAAGAAATATCTAATTCACCACCTTAGAAAGATGCCATGAATGCAAAATATCACACATTGCTAGGAAACAAGACTTGAGATCTTGTTGATTTTAAATTGAGAAATAAAACTATTGGATGCAAATGGATCTTCAAGATCAAGTACAAGGAAAATGGTAGCATTGACAAGTACAAATCCCGACTTGTGGCAAAGGGCTATGCTCAAAAAGAAGGCATTGACTATAAAGAAAACCTTTCCCCGACTACAAGATCAAGAGTATCTAAATGGTTTTGGCAATGGCAACATAGTTTGGTTAGCAAGTTAATCAAATAGATGTCAAAAGTGCCTTTCTCAATGGAGATCTCAAAAAAGAAGTCAATATGACTTAACCTGATCGGTTTACAACACCTATACAATAGCAAAAAGTGACAAACCTATGAATTCCCTCTACGATCTAAAGGAGGCTCCCCAAGCCTAGTATATCAAGATCAATGAGCATCTCCTCCAACATGGATTCACTAAGAATCCATATGATCCCAATCTCCACCACAAAGAGTAAGGGGGGAGATTGGAATTTTAACTATATATGTCATTGTTGCAAAAATCATGAAAAACTTGTGAGTCTGATTCTATGCCGAGTGACTTGCCCAATTAATCACCATCAAGTTTTTGGAAAAACTCACGGCATTTTTTCAACGTAACTCATCAAAAAGTTGCCAAATCCTTGTGACTTTTCCATAAAAACTCACCTGGATGAATATAAAACTTTTTTTAAACCTAAAGTTAAAAACTTTAGTCAATTTTCATTTTTGCATTTTGTGGAATGGACAGCATAGTGAGCACAAGATTTGCAACTAAGAAATCGATTTTTTTTCTTTCATTTTGTAAGATATCGGATAATTTTTCTTTTATTTTGCTAAGTGTTTGACAAAATGCCACTAAACTAGTGTTGTGAAATATCTTGGTGAGCACATGGTGATACTGAGAGGGGGGTTGAATTAGTATCTTACAAACTTTTACTTTTCAAAACTTAACCAATCATAGAAAAAAACCATTCAAGTAAGATCTAGCAATTAGGAACACGATGAGAACACACTATTTACGTGGAAACCCTTTCAGAAGAAAACCACAACACAATATTGCATATACATTATAGGGTAATCTTCTTCTTCTTGTAGGATCCAACCTACTATCGAAGTCTCAAATTTCTATACCAACTGAGCTCCAACTCAGCAAGAGGCTCCAACCTCTACTAGTTAGGCACCAACCCCACCACACAAACTAAGCTTCAACCCAGCAAGAGGCTCCAACCTCCTTTTAATAGGCTTCAACCCTTTTAATTCTTCAATGCCGATATAATTACTTCCTTCACCAAACCTGATCCAAGTTTTCTTCCCAAATTTCTATACCAATTGAGCTCCAACTCAGCAAGAGGCTCCAACCTCTACTTGATAGGCTCCAAGCCCCACACATAAACTGAGCTTCAACCTAGAAAGAGGCTCCAACCTCCTTTTAATAGGCTTCAACACTTTTAATTCTTCAATACTGATATAATTACTTCCTTCACCAAACTTGATCCACTCCAATATCAACCTTTCTATCAAATCTGATCACAATATTTCTCACGAATCTGAATACAATTATTCACACAATCCTTTTATAAATCTGATCTATAGTTTCACCTTAAAATCTGCATTCTTTCCCTTAACATTTACTTCTCAATCTTCACATAGTTTTTTGCCTTATTGTCTACTCAAAATCACTTTTTCAATCTGCTCTTGAACCTGCACTTATTCCTCTCTAATTCTTCCATAAACTCTTATAAATCTGCCTTTATTCTACAGCTATGGGCTGCATATATATTTCAATATGAATCTGAAACACACTTCATATTTTCTGCCTTTTTCTCTTTTCAAGTCTGCTCTTTTATTCACATATTATGTATTGAATTGTTGCCTTCAAAACCTTCAAACCATTCTTCTTTTATATCATGCAAGGGGAGATACCCTTTTGAATGTGTGACTCTTAATAGACATACCTTTACACATGGATCATGTCTCTTCAAAATTAAATTATGTCCTTTTGTTATCTTCGAATTCAGCACGCTCAATTCTTGGGATAACCCCTACGAAACTTGTCTATTTCGTAGCCCACATACTCTAAGCACACAAAACAAGGCAAGTTGCATTGGTCCTCGTGTGTGGTTCCACATCCTCAAAAAGTCATTCTAAGCATTAACCTCTGTTAGTTCGTCGAAATTCGCATTTTAAACCAAGTTGTGAAAATTCAGTTTGGGGAGTAGAAAACTTTTTGCACATGCAAGAGCTCTGTTTTTTAGCACTTTTGCATATTTCATGCAAGAGCTCTTTTCTTCACCGCTTTTACATATTACATGTAGGAGCTCTGTTTTTCACCGCTTTTACATATTTCATGCAGGAGCTCTGATTTTTAGCGCTCTTGCATATTTCATGCCTTAGTCATTTTCTGGCACATGTAGGAGCGGGGTTGTTTAGCACTTCTGCATCTCAAATCTCAAGTCACATGTAGAAGCTCTGATTTTCACCACTTTTACATATGACATGTAGAAGCTCTGATTTTCACCGCTTTTACATATGACATGTAAAAGCTCAGTTTTTTAGCGCTCTTACACTCAAGTGTCCTTCCTATATGCAAAAGCATTGATTTTCACTACTTTTGCATATGACATGTAAAAGCGCTATTTTTCACCGCCTTTGCATGAAATTACCAAGTCTTTCCCAAGATGTCAAAGCACTGTTTTTATCACTTTTACATTTGATATGTAAAAGCTCTATTTTTCACCGCTTTGACATGAAACTACCCAAGTCCTTCAAATCTAAAAGCTTTGTTTTTTACCACTCTTACATATGAGATGCAAAAGCTATGTTTTTCACCACTTTGACATATGACATGTTGAAGCACTGTTTTTTAGTGCTTTTACACAAAATACAATTTCCTTCCAAAACACGCCAAAGCGCTATTTTTTAGCGCTTTTACATCAAAAGCAAAACTTCCAAAATGTAAAAGCGTTGATTTTTAGCGCTTGTGCATCATATTTTCTAAACTCCTCCAAGGCATGTCAGAGCGTTGTTTTTCAGCACTTGTGCATGAAATGCAGATCCTCCAAGATGTAAGGGCGTTGATTTTCAGTGTCCTTGCACAAAAAACAATTTTTCGCTGAGCCTTCAAAAATCATCTAAAAATGCATTCTGATCTCCATTTCGCATGCTTCACTCAATTTTTCTCACTCCACTACTCACATCCATTTGCTAGTTTGCACGCTTCCACTCCGTTCTCTGCCATCATCGCATTCAAGCTTCCCAAACCCATGAAATTGCTCAGATTTACATCCAATATGCAGTGTCTTGAAAATTTGAGTAATTACATCTGAAGTGCAATACCCCATGCTAAAACCTCAGTTTTTCCTACCTTCACATCAAAATTGTTAAAGCCTACTCTTGCATACATTTTGATCTCTAGTGCCCAAATTCTGAAGTAGTTTTGATTAAGTTCTTGCCTATCACCAAGCAAGAAAGCTTTGAAGTACAATTAGAAATTTCTTCCCATGTTTCAGTTTTTCAAAGAAGTGTTCATCAATGGTTCAAGAAGAATTTGAAGACGAAGCTTTCTCAATAGCTTCAATGAACAAAATGATGGATTTCCAGCTTATTCTAGATTTGAAAGGCATTGGAAAGACTTCAATCTCATCGGAGGAGTTAATCTCAAGAATCCTTGTCATCTCCAAAGTACACTCCAATGCCAGACAGTGATGAAGTACATGCCATCATGAAGTTTTCATGGAGAAATATGTTGAAGAAGGCTAAATTTTTCCTTAGATTAGATTTCTATAATATCCCTTGCTGATATAGATGTAAAAATTGAGGTTTTGCAGCCAAGGAATATTGTCAAACACTTTGCATGCAACCTTAAGCTTGCTGATCTGAACTTTCTCAGTTGATATATAGGCACCAATTGATGTGAGATGCAATCCTAATTGTTTATAATCAATGCTAAGAAATCTAAACAATGAGTTAGATCCAAATGCAACTTCATTTTGACCTTTCAAATGCAAGTACATGAATTTCATGAACAAAATGATCACCTACAGCCAGTTGACATTTTGTCAAACAATTGGCATGTGCACTCATAAGCTGATTACAATATGATATTTGATTGCACAATTGTAACATGAATTTGAGAAACTACTTATTACTCCTTGATTGCCAACATTTGTTCAATGCAAAGCTGACTACAAATTGGCCAAGACTCTTGGCATCATACTTATGCAATTTTATAATTTCTGAGTATCAATTGCAGCCTATTACAAATGATCATATATGCATAAAATGGAATACCAAACAACATAAAGAACCTGGTTGAGTCGCCTTGTGTTGGAGATGAAGTAGCCAGCATACATCAATAAATGAACACCTTGTATGTGGAGAGTAATGACCCAAAGCTGAGCCGCCCCTACTGTAACTTTCAGCCCTTCAAAATAAATATATCACAGCTGTAACCTTCAATTACTATCGTCCATCATCATTGCCAAGCTTCAAGAAGGTGATCCCCCAAATACCCATGTGCCAAAGATGTATGTATGAATTTCCATGAATTTATTTGTGCTCCCTAGCCAAAATCGCCCCTGTTTTAGCAGACCTCAGAAAATAAATTTGTAACAGCCTCTAAAGATCTCCTCAAGCTCCAAAATTAATCTCCAACTCCTTAGAAGTCAAGCGCTCCAATGCCCAATGATATCAATGATAAATAAGGCCAATATAAGCAAATTCGTGGGACTTAATGACCTCCTCTATGTGACTGAAAATTGATATCAGACCTCTGCTCATATAAATCAGACTTCAATGTATTTCTAAAATACCCCAAATCATACCACCAAATTTGGTACAAGTTAAATCTCTTCCTCAAAATGGAAACCACAATACATCAGCTGTAGTTCACCAAGAAGAATATGGTTGCGACAATAGAGCAGCTGTTGCAACTATCAAACCCTTACTCAGAAATACATCAGCTATTGTACTCAAATAAATTCCACAATGAAGCACAAGTTGAACTTCTGAAGTGAAGCCCACTCAATTAGCAATAATTCAGATGATATTTCACACCCTCAAAATTGCATACCAATGAGAGTTCTCGTTCCCAATGGTTGGAAATGGCAGAAACCCTAGCTGGCTCCTTCACCAAATAATAACATCAAGCAAATATCAATTCCTGGATGAATAGAAGCTTACTTGACCTTCTTTTATACTTTTTTATCTAACCCTTCAAGAAGCTTCTAGAAATAATATTAAATTAATACTTAAGTGACTTTTTAAGATATAATATTAATTTAAGTCACTTTATTAAATTAATTAAATATAAAGTCACCTTTTAATTTTTATTTATTTGATAACTTTATAAATAATTAACTTAATACTTTTAATCAATTAAGCTATCCTTATAAAATAACATTAATTTGGACAACTTAATTAATTAAATTAATTAAATCATTCTTCCTCTGAATTGGGGACATTATAATTTCCCAGTTTTAGCTTTTTTCATGCTTTATGTAAATAAGTTTCGACATTTTACATGTCATTTCAACAAATGTAATCACATGTAAACAAATATGTTCTCCTATAATTTTGGACAACATTTTCGAATAAGTCAACTAGTTAGGTAGGATTTTCCTAGATTCGCTCTTCTGATTTTCCTAGATTTGCTCTCCTCTCCCATCTATAAATAAGAAAGGATTCTATTGTAATGGTTACCTTTTATCTTTTGCAACGAAATGCTGCCCATTTGTGAAGCGAACATTGAAACTTTGAGTTCAATTTTGTGAATCTAATTTTGATCAATAAAGAAGCAAAGTTGCATACCAAACTTTGTGTTGGGAGCAATCATCTTATGGTTTGATTGAATTGGTAGTGATTAGTAATTGAGATTGAAAGGGTTTTGAGTAAATTTGTGTAAACTTTGGGTTACACTCTTTACTTGAATTCGTGATATTGTTAAATATTATTGGTGGATTTTGTATAAGACTTTGTGCTTATATTCATTCATGTTGTTCGTGGAATTATTGTGGAGTATATAGAAGACTTTGTGCTTCTCATACAATACTGGTTACATATCTTGAAGGATTCGTTGTCGGAAGCTACGAAATGACTTTGTGCCTTCATGAGCTTTTCTTATTTATCATTTATCATTATCATGCTAGTATTCCTAGTCTTTGCTTTGACAAGATAGGAATATTGGAATTAGTGCTTAGTTTTAGTTTGAAATTGTATTGCATCAAGAACTTAAAACAATGAAACATTGTAAAACATATTCTCTAAAAAAGAGAGAATTATGAATGTGACACACCCCCATATCATTAGTGTAGTGCACATTGTTGTAAATACTTGATTAGTTTTCCTTAGTTTCAATAAGTGGTAAGAAGGGCGCCTCCCCTTTCCGAGAGGAGAGATTATATCTCACACAACTGTGGATGAAATCAAGGTTTTGTGATCTGTTAAAAGGGATTACATAATTTTCACCCAACACCTTTAAAAACTTAACCACAGCCTTCCTTATACAAATCTTCTTTTATTATTAAACTTTACTCACTTCATTTGCTAAGGGATGTGTCCATATTTTGAGTTGCATCTTTTTGAATTTTTTATTTCCTTTATAATGATTGCAGCTTTCTTTAACAAGGGTAATCTCTTTTTATATTAGTTTTTTTGTTGCCTTATAATAGAATTGTTGTCCTTTATAAATCGTACCACCTCTTATTTTTGTGTGAATGAATCACTTTGTTTTGTCTTGTATGAATTTTGTCCTTTATGAATAAGACAGTTTGTCTTATAGCACATCACTCCAAATTCGTATCACTTCATAATTTGTATTTTGAATAAGACATGCTGCTCTTATATATGTGCTGCCTTAGTATAGGCTTTAAAATGTATCTGCTCCTCTCAACATATAAATTGCTTCCATTTATTGTATATTGTAATTTCTGCCTTTTGCTAACTTCTTGCTTCTTAAGTTTCTTCTAGTCATTGCTCCCTTATTATTAGTATATATGATTTCATTTGGTTATACCCAGCCATAAAAGCTTTGCATTTTTCATTTTTTTTGATACGTAAGAGAAAGTTTATTAATTAGAACTTAGAGTTATATAAATGGCCAGCCATGGTCAGCATGCTGCCATGCATCAGCAAGGAATAATGCACTTTTACATTCTAAGTTGCAAATTTCCCAGCAGATTTGTTGTGAGATCGCAATTGCAATTTAATCCTATTTAGCTCTGTATTGAGAGTTTTCTTTTTCTTTTTTTGTACCTCTTGCCAATCCTCCCCATCCTCCTTAACTTGCATTTTTATGGGATCCTTGATTTGCAATGCAGCCTGTGATGTGCTCCCACCACATGGAGTAGAATTTCCCCTATCACTTTTTGGAGAAGCCATGTTAATTGGGTTCGAGTCCTTGATCTAAGGACTGTCTTTTGAAGCGCCGCCTGATTGTTGAGGTTGTCTTTGAGCTGCGCTTACATCTATGCCAGGATTCATGGCTTGGCGTGCTTCACCCTTTCCCACCTTATCCCTCAGAGATGAATCAAGCACCATTCCCTCTTTCACCTTTGATGGGGCTATGACAATATTGTTGTACCCAAAATAATTTTTTGGCATTTTGCTTAAATTGAGCTAAATCATGTAAAATTGTTGTCAAAAGTCCGTTTTAGGTCAAACCAAATATAAGGTTTTTGTGGGCTTTTGTCAAAGAACATGTGTAAAATTCTGAAAAATTGAAAATTAGGGTTTCATGCCCCTATTTTTAGGAAAACTACTGAAAATAGGACCTTCTCGGAAATGATTGAAAATGATTTTGATACGATTAATCGACTTCACGATCACACTAGTCAAGTCAAAATCATCAAAAAACATGTTTTACTCTGGTGGGTCTATTCTTATTTTTCAAGAACAAAGTTAGGAGCTCCGCAACCATTAAAGGCATATTGGCCTGTACCAGGTGCTGAGAGCTAAGCTTCAAAAGCTTCAACAAAGAAGCCATGGCGGAAAAGGTTAAAAAAGATGTTTGATGGAGGAGATTCTCAAAACTGAAAAATGCCAAAATTTGACTAACTCTAGGAAAACCACACCTTGCTACCAAGGAGAAAATGCAATCAAGGGTCAAAATGCGCCCTTGTTGAAGAAAGGTGCCCTTTGATCTCAAAGGCCAAATGCAGTCATCAGATCCATCCGAAGCAATCATCTTCTTCATGTTCCTGTTGGCTATTCAACGCATCATCAAGCGAGATCATCTAATTCAGAGATCACCTACAAACATCAATGAAGTATGGGGATGCTGCAAGCAAGAACATGCAAAATGAAAGATAAATCGGTAAGCTTCACAGCAAATGCACCCCTGCTGGCTAGGGGTGCCCTTCATTTCAAGGCACCAAATGAAGTTATCAACAACTACTTTATACAAGGCATTTGTTCAGCTCTCTCTCAGCTTCGCGATCAATCTGACAGCACATTCACAGGACATGTCAAACAGTCAAAGGTTGAGATCAAGCAGGAAACGCCAAAGGTGAAGACTGAATGAAGAACATAAAAATTGGCTAAGTACCAAGGAAAAAGTGCCCCTACTGAAGAAAGGCACCCAATCTTTGGGTGATGTAGATGCAGTCTATTTGCTCGGTGACCTCCAAGATGACCTTCTCCACTTTGATCAATCTCGACAATGAAACCGTCAACGAAGACATCATACAACTCAGTCATCTGATGACAGAGATCAAACTAAGGCAGTTTATAGCATGAATATAATCAGCCAACAAGTCAAAAGCGCCCCTGCTGGCCAAGGGCACCCTTGGATTTGAAGGACCTAAACAGACCTTCAGGAGCTGAGAAACCAATCATCCTTTCCAGGACTGAGCTGGTTATCCAATGCACAGTCAAGTAAAGCCACCCGACTCATCAGTCAACGGTGACATTAGATCAAAGCACGGAGTGTCTAAATAGTGAAAACGAAGAATAGTCATGAAAAATTAACTAAGTCAGGGCTAAAAGCACCCCTACTGAAGAAAGGTGCCCTTGAATTTGGAGCCTCAAACTCAAGTTTCTGACTTGATGACTCCTAGGCATACCTCTTCAAGATTGTTCCATCTCAACAACAAATCCGTTAGCAAATGCTAAAGATCAACTGAACGACCGAGAGCAAGGATCAAACAGAGGTACTTTAGCCTGGAAAAACGATGAAAAATGTTCAAACTCAAGAAGGACGCCTAAAAAAATCAGAGTTATTTGTTGACTTGAGTTAAGGGATTTTGGAGGCAAAAGAGGCCAAACGTCCCACAATCAGTGGGAATCAACTTTTAGAACTCCAGATCGGGCCTAAAACATGAGTTGGTGCCCAAACTTGAAGGATTTAGACTTGAATCATTATATATCAACTCTAGGCATCCCTTTTTCATTATTTCTTTTGCAGGTTGAAGATCAAAACAGCAATTTGCTCTCAAGGACGTCTTTTCAAGATCTGATAAGGGTTTTGGACCATTCTTCAATATTTTTTGAAGATCAGTGACATAAAGAGATTTCTTCTCCGAGGTTGAATCCAAAGACAGATTTTTACAAGGAGGCAGTTAATAACTTCCAATCTACCTCTTGTCTACTTCCTCTCTTTTGTCTTAAAATTCTTGCATGTCACAAAAAACAGCAGGATACCATAGATCTGACCAACTGGGTATGATCAACATAATTTTCCAGTAAAACCCATCTCTTCAAATTTTCCTAAAACAGCAAACTTGCTACCCCTATTTTTAGGGATTTTTCCGAAAAAATCTCAAAATCAAAAATCTAAGGAACTAGGTTTGTTCAACATTGAAGCACGAACAAAACCCATGTGCCAGATTTTTTCCGAAAAAATACTTCTCAGCAGGCGTTATTTTTAGGGGTTTTCAGAAACTATCAAAACAGGGTCGTGTGCACAATTGATCTTTAAGTTTTTCAGGATGCAATACTCTCAGGTACAATACAAGACCAAAACAGTCTTGTACCATGATTTCTTGAAAACAACTGACACAAACTTCCATCAGAAGAACCCAAAGGTCAATTCAGAGGATTTGGAGGGCATGAATCAAATCACACTGCAAAACATAGAAGAATTCGGATTTCTTCAAGCCGCATCAATCCCTAGAAAGACCACTCGTCAAGCGGAGGTAGGCCTTCTCGGAATTGCCTCAATGAGCGTCCAAGAGAGAATGGCTAAGGACGGCCAAGACAAAGCAGCCTTAAAGGCTGAAAACTGACAATTGAGGATGTACATTTCCAACTTGATGCACGGTAATCCCAACTTCTTTGTTTTACCATGAGAGTTGCTAGACCTACCCGCGGAGCAAAACCATCACCGACTGATTACTTATGGCAAACACTTGAGAAATCAAGTGGAGGAATTTGTTGTCAGAGGAAGGTGTGTACTGACAGAAATATACCAGTTGAGGGACAGAGCACATGGACTCCGCACGAAGATTCAACAGTCAGAACTAAAGACAGTAGAAAAGAGGCCCGACGATGAAGTCACAGTCGCAGATTTGCAACTGGCATACTAATTAGTTACCACTACAGAGAACAAGCAACATCTCTTTGCTTGGAAAGAACTGGCATACAAGGTGAAAGCCTATGATGCCAATTATGTGGAACTGATTGACTCCCGATGGACTATTGCAGGTATTATCAACTTCGCAAGAACATTGGTAATATCCTTCCCTCACATAGAATATCAGCACAAGGGAGGTGAGTACGTTGAGCTAGGTACAGTGCAGAATCCATTCCGAGATGTCATCCGTAGCACATTCCTCGATGACCCCGATGGTTGCAAGTTGACCAAAGTTGCAGCCATGTCTACCAAGTTAGATGATGCAACTGCTAAGTGCATAGACTATCAGCAACAGCTTGTGACTGGTGAAGAACTGCTAAAATGCCACACCGTCATCTTGCAGAGGATTAATTGCCCAGAAGTTGAAGAGGTCAACAACTGGATAGAAGCACTATTGACCGGTGGTGATGAGGTGTAAAGCACCCCAAGAAGGACATCCTGCCCTCCAAAAAGACATTAATTATGATTGGAGTTAACTTGATGCCCCTTTCCAAGTTAACTCCGGATTCCACAGATCATGCATGTCAAATCCCACTAATTAAGGATGTCTAATTTGACTTCCACGATTTGTGGATCTCAGATCTCCACTAAATGTGGATGTCTATTTTGGAGGCACATTTTGTAATTTAAGTTCAATATAGTTAGCTTTCAGTCAATTGAGGTAGATTTCCAGTTGACTCTTTGTATAGTTTCAGTTAACTGAAGTAGATTTCCAGTTAATTGCTTGCTCACCTACTTTTAGACATAGGAATAATTCTTGTTGATTGGCAAGAACTGATTGTTAACTCAAGGATATTTTAGGGTTGCCTACTCCTTTGAGTTTCTATAAATAAGAGCCTTGGGCTCATTATTTGTTAACATTTATTTACTACACAAAATTGTTGCACCATTGTTGCCACAAGCTTGCAAGTTTGTATTTGTTCACTCTTGGATGAGAGTTAATTGGTTGATCGCAATTGTGCATGACTTCATGCCTTTGCTGTCCCAATCTTTTTAATTCGTTGGAAAAGCTTGAAGAAGAAAATCAGATGGCACTTGCATGTTTGGTCTAAAGATTTGAGTTTGTTCAACGTCTTGTTTTTAATAGCTCATTGTCTCAATCTCCTCCTCGGACAGGGGTTCCTCCTCCTTGGATATTTTGTCATCGATAGCTATTGTTTGATGTTGTTTAATGATCTAGATTTCAGCCTATACTTCGGACAGGGGTTCCTCCTCCTTGGCAATCCTGATATCCATATCATCGTACCTTGTTGTTTCTAGTAAGTTGTTTCCCAGCCTATACCTCGGACAGGGGTTCCTCCTCGGCAAGTCTTAGATCCAACTTACCATAAAGAGTGTTTGCTTGTATAAAACCTTATCCTAGCGTATATCTAAGAGTTCAGAGCCTTGGCCATATTCTGAGGATACCACGGATTCAAGTGATCCAACCCATCCATTTCACTCCTATGCCGTCATGTTCTGTTTATCTTGAGGAGACAAGATAGTTTAGAAGCTAGTTTAGTCGTAGTCAAGATCTGCAAAAACCAGAGAAAACCTTAGCTACGGCGTACTGTGTTTATGCACCCTTGTGTCCTACCGCTGAGTAAAAAAGATAGGAACCTTAGTCTACTATGCCCTTTTTTACATATAACATCAACAAAGAGAGATCTTCCTCTCTATAATTCGAATTGCAGTACTATAACACTTGCAATAGCTGTCTGTTTCCAATAAGCACTCCAGAGGTGCTAATTGAAACGCCAACAAGTGTAATGATGAGGCTTGGCATCAACCCACCAAGATTGTTGATCAGAATTTTTAATGCTTCTAGTGCAAGAAATGGCCATATGACCTATTTGAAAACACTTCCTGCAACGTAAGGGTAAACCTTCGTAGTCAAGGAATTGCGTCCAAATGCGGTCAGCAAACTTGAATGTGATATCTGCGAGAAGATCACTTGTGACATCCATGTCAACAAAGATACAAGTGAAAGTTGTGTGAGTGAAACTGGTTGTATCTGAATCCACTACAAGGAAACAACCCAAATAATCCCCAATTGCATGAAAGAAATTAGCAAACCATAATTGTAACGGAAGATTCGGGAGGTGGATCCAAACAGTTTTAACAAAGAAAGAAGTTGTAGCAGGGTTAAAATCGAGAAACCATGGTTTGAGAAGGAGTATGCTTTGCCCCCAACACCATTTCTCTTGCAGAATGGCATCCCTGTCCTGAATGCAATCAAAAACTACAATAAAAAATCCTTTAGCACAAGGGTATACTTTTATGTTACCTCTGAGCGAGGGCCCCCAAACTGATGAGATCCAGTCATGTAAATTTGGTAGTTTTGGCCAAAGGCAATTGAATTGACCGATCAATCCGTTGGAAGCAAAATATTTTTCACCAGCGTCGACCTCCTTTTTGAGTTTCTCTAAGAAGACCAAAATAGGGGAGGAGGGAGCCTTTCTGATGCAGGATTTTGGGTTGCTCTTGGAAAACCCATGCTTATTAGAAACTGAATTGTCCTTCAGTGACCGAGCATTCCAGGCAACCGATTTGAATTTCCTTTGTTTCGGACCGGCAAGCATATCCCGAAAAGACAAGCTAAACCCAAGCTTTGAGTCCGTAGAACCCTGCAGTACAACAACAGGTTGAGAGATTGATTCACCCATGGAATTTTCTGTGCAGTCCAAATCCCTAGCCGAACTAGGGCACACCAATGATGGCATTGAAACAAGAACACCATCGAGGGCAGGAACCTCTTCATCCAAAAACGAAGAGCCAGCCAATGTTGAAGGAACGGCAGAGGCAGTAATAGTGGGAGCATTGCGAACCTCAGTGAATTTGTCGTGATCTAAATGTTGCTTTCCCAAAAACTTTGCACGAGGAATGTCTTTGCAGGCAGAGGGAAACAAAGAAGGGGGAAGCGAATCAACGGCCAGAGACACCTTACCCCTGCCATCGTCCATGGAATCAAAGCCATTTCCCTTGCAAACCTGTGCGCCAGACTAAGCAGAAGAAAAGCGAAAATGTGCATAGTGTGACATTGTAGAAAACATATAATATATAAATCCCACAAAAGTTTTCTTTTTACTGAAAATGTAATTTTTGTAAAAGCTTTGCATATTATTCGCTTGACATTAATGACAATTTAACAGTCCCATTCATATATCCTTTGACATCAATGACAAACATTCCAACATCTTCCATATTTTATTTTTACTCCTTCGGTATTTTTTTCATCACGTGTTTGACAGAGCATCCAATACATAAAGCATAAAAGATAGTTTGATGATCAACTAGTTCATGAATTTTTCACAGTAATGAACTCAACATTAATATTCATTGCCAAAATAATACTTATTGTTATAGCCGAATGTAATGTCCCCAAGTTAGAGACATAAAATGCACAGATTAAAATTTTGATTTCAAAGATTGTTTGATAAAGAGAAATGAAAGATTGATGGAATAAGATAAATGAAATGCATTATTATCAACTAGTGCATAACTAAAATAATCTGATATGACTTATTACTCTTGATTGGAATAGATTTTCGCCCTATTTCTCTCCCTAACCTTGTGGGATGGTAGATTTACTGTGCCAAGGGTGCATGCACCATCTCGAGTTGGACACCCTCAAGGATTAGTTACCCGTCTTGGGCTTCGTCCAACATTGGGTGGATTTACCCGCCTTTCCCTTCCACACACTCCCTATCCTCATCAAGCGTTACAACAAAGTTTTCGATCGAGGTCTATCTTTCAAGGTAAAGTCATAAAAGCTCATTGAGACACAATAATTGCTGCAAGCAATATTATTGTGGTTTAGACAAATAACATCCATTTATTTCTATATGTGAAATTCACTTACGCTGTAGAGATGGACTCAATATACAGACACATATCTATTGATTGCAGTGTGTCATTAATCACTCTATGCGTTCACTTATCCGATTGAATTCACAAATCATCACAGATTATAACACTCACCGATATGGATTTCTAATAAGATATGAGTTAGGAATTACACTATAACCCACTATCACTGGAATTTGATTATATAAACCTCAATGGTATATCAGTTGGTTGAGGGTACTTACCCCCGATTGTTGAACTGACTAGACTTCTTCCAAACTTATTTCCCTAAGCCTGTTCCGTCTTCTTTCTTTGATGCGATGATGAATCTTCCTAAGATGCAATTGTTCTTGTTTCTTTGCACTGAAAAGATATCATTAGTGTAACTCAACAAATAAGAATCTATTATCTGTAATTATATTAAGCATCATAACTATTTATAAGGCTCAATAATTGCTACTAGCATCATTATTGCACAATCATGAATATAGCCTATATAAATGTGTATGTGTCATCATCTCTAATTGACTTCAATCTATAAATATGTATATATCATTATTTGTATATAAATACATAGATATATATATATATATATTCCATTTAAATATGTATACATCATTATTCTTAAAAATATATATCGTGATCTCTACATGAATATGTATATATCAATATATGTATAAGTTTCTGAACTATAAACACTTATATTATCTACTACCATTTGAATAACTATATTCTATTAACTATAATCACAAACCTTCATTCTATAATCAACCCTATATTAAAATAAATTATGATCATTCCTATATTTGAATAAAACATAGATCTGAATTAGCATACACATGGCTATTGACTATTTTACTCCCTTTCTCTCTATTCACTTTGCATTGCATTCCATTCTATCACAACTACATCAACTTACAAACTGAATCCTTTGCTGCCAACAGATCTCTTTTGTTTTATTTCCCTAAATCGATGCCCTCTTGTTTGGAATTACCTGATCCAAATGATCACTTATTTATACTAACTGAAATTATTTATAATTCTGAAACTATAAATTATGATTCTGAAATCATAAATTAATTATACTTATTGAAAGAGCTTGCTGATCGCTACTCTTTTCTTTCTTCCCCTAATCCATGATGCTTTGTTTGAAAATGCTCTCCTTATATAGATCACCCGATCTGCCTATAGACACGGCTTCCTCATGTCTCATACCTTTTGGCATTGATCGTACCTTTCTAGGAGTGGCATATCATATGGTAATTGCTCCCTCTAATAATCGTGGCAGTTGGTATAGTAGTTGCTGTCTGTTTATTGATAATTACTATGCCTTCTTTACTAGGGATCGCTGGTTGTTAGATTAATTTATTTATTAACTGTTATACCCAAAATGAAATTTTTGACATTCTGCTTAAATTGAGCTAAACAACGTAAAAATGCCATCTAAAGTATGTTTTAGGTCAAACCAAATATGAAATCCTTGTGGGTTTCTGTCAAGGAACCTATGGTTAAAATTTTGAAAAAACGAAAATTAGGGTTTTACACCCCTATTTTTATGGAAACCCTAAAAAATAGGACCTTCCCGGAAATGATTGAAAATAATTCTGATAGGCTTAATTGCCTTCACGATCACACTGATCAAGTCAGAATTATCAAAAAATATGTTTTACTCTGGTGGGTCTATTTCTATTTTTCAGGAACAAAGTTAGGAGCTCCGCAGCCATTAATGGCAGATTGGCCAGTACCAGGTGCTGAAAGCTAAACCTCAAAAGCTTCAACGAAGAAACCATGGCGGAAAAAGATAAAAATGATGACGTTCAACGAAGGAGATTCTCAAAACGGAAAAGGCCAAAATTTGGCTAAGTCTGGAAGGTGCACGTTTTGTCTACCAAGGCAAAACATAGTCTACAGTGGTTAAAAGCGCCCCTCTTGAAGAAAGGCGCCCTTGAACCTTAGAGGGCAAATCAAATCATCTGGCAGTGTCAAAACAGTCATCCTCTTCACTTTCATACTAGCTCGACAACGAAACAATCAGCAAGATTATCTGATTCAGCAATCATTGACCAACCGTCAGCGAAGTATGGAGGATCCATTGACGACAGAAGTGCCAAATCTGAAAACTTCAAGGTAAAAGCGCCCCTGCTGGCCAGGGGCGCCCCTCAGTTGCAGACATCAGATGAATCCAAGAGCTGTAGCTTTATACATGATATCTTTCCAGCTTCCTCCCGGCTACGTGATCAATCTAACAGCAAGTCCACAAGACACACCAGACGATCACGAGACGAGATCAAGCAGAAAAAGCCAAAATTGAAAAACTGGAAAGATAAGCCAGAAAATGGCTAAGGCATGGCTAAAAGCGCCCCTCTCAAGGAAAGGCGCCCTTTCCTAAAGGTGTCCAGATTCAGCCGGAATCTTCACTACCTCCCAAGACGACCTTCTCAGCTATGACCTATCTCGTCAGCGAGACTATCAGCAAGAACTTCCGACAAATCAATCGACTGATGAAGAAGGTCAAAGGCTGGCAGTCCACAACCAAGATAAAACTAGGCAAAAGCTAAAAGCGCCCCTGCTGGCCAGGGGCGCCCTTTAGTTTGGAGGCCCAAAACTTGCCAGCTGCCACTGCAAAGTCAGGCATCGTGAACAAGACTGAACCAGCTACCCGACACATCATCAAGCAGAATCATCTGATTCATCAAACATCGGGAACGTCAGATCAAAGCAAAGAGGGTCTGAAAAGGTCAAAACGAAGAACGAGTCAGTGAAAATTGACTAAGGCATTGTCAAAAGCGCCCCTTTCAAGAAAAGGCGCCCTTCTTTCTGGAGGCCTAAACTCAGTTTTCTGAGCTAACCTCTCCCAGGCATATCTAGTCACATTGATCCTGCCTCAACAACAGAACTGTCAGATACTGCTCGAGATCAACTGAGCAACCTGAATCGAAGATCAAACAGGAGCACTTCAGCTTGCAAAATAGGCAAAAAAGATCAAACTCAAGGTTGGACGCCTAAAGGAAAGTCAAACAGAAATGTTGACTTGAGTTAGCAAAATTTGGAGCCAAAAAAGAGAAAAACACTCCACAATCAGTGGAAATCATCTTTTGGAACTCCAAATCAGGACTGAATGATGAGTTATCTTCCATACTTTGTGGATCTTAACCCTAATTGCCTTATATTCATGCTAGGCGTCCCTTTTCCTCATTATTCTTTTTGCAGGTTGAAGGATAAAACATCAAGTAGCTCCCAAGAACAAGTTTTCAAGATCTGGCAGGGGTTTTGAACGGATCTTCAATATTTTTGAAGATAATTGGCAGTAAAAGCATTCTTCTCCCAAGATTGCTTCCAGAGACAGATTATTACAAGTGGCAGTTTATAACTTCCAATCCATCTTCTGTCTATTTCCTCTACTTCTGTCTATATTTCTTTTGCATGTCACAGGAAACGACAGATTTTCACAGATCTGACCAACTGGGTATGATCAGCACAGCTTTTTCAACAAAACCCACATGGTAGATTTTTTCAGAAAAAGTAGCCCTGCTGCCCCTATTTTTTAGGGTTTCCGGAAAAAGTCATAATATTGAAAAACGGACAAACTGGGTTTGTTTGGCTCTGAAGCACGAACAAAACCCATGTGTTAGATTTTTTCGAGAAAAATCACTTTCTGGTGCCCTTGCTGCCTCTGCCACCGAAGGGCTCTTGCATGTCAAAGAAAAACTCGTTTTTTCGAATTTCTGACGATCTGGGTCTGTTTAGAAAATCATTCTTAACAAAACCCATGTCTCAGATTTTTTCGTAAAAACTACCCCCGGCGAGGCTATTTTTAGCATTTCCAGAAAAGTGTCAGAACAGGGTCAAGTGCCCAGTCAATATTCAAGGTTTTCAGAATGCAGTACTCTCAGGTACAATACAAGACCAAAACAGTCTTATACCATGATTACCTGAAAACGACTGATACAGACTTATGGCAGAAAAATCCAGAGGTCAGTTCTGAAGACTTGGAGGGCATGAATCAAATCACATTGCAGAACATCGAAGAATCCGGTTTGTTTCAAGCAGCATCTATTCCAATCACCTTACAAAGCATCGAGCTTGTAATTGCTTGCACTAAGCATTACAACCCGACTACAAGAGAGATCCTGTCAGTTGACGGGAGGGTGATTTGCAGCTTGAAGCCAGTAGACATAGAGACTTGTTTTGCAATCCCACCATGCCCTACCAAGAAGGTCATATCAGTGACAGAATGCGAAAAGGCATTCGAGGCTTCAAAAGACAAGTGTTCGCTTATAATGGCTGAACATTGGCTGAAAACAAAGAGGAACAGTTTGCCCAGAGTAGTTGGTAGAGGAGAATTCAAAGACGAGTACGGAGTGCTAATCACCCTACTCAGCAGAGTCACTGGACAAGAGGAGGGAAAATCCTTCCAGCCGTGGATGTTCTACATTATTGGCAAGATAATCAGCAGAAAAGAACGTTACGACTGGGCCTCCCTGATCAGTGACACACTCCACCAACAATTCACCGGATTTCTAGAAGAGCACCGTTTCCACATGTGTTCATACCTGGTCTACCTGATAGCCTTCCAAGGCGATTTCAGAACATTAAACACTGTGGGAACCCTGGGTGTGCAAAAGGTACAAGAATACTTTCCTCGCTTGGAGTTCACTCTAGCGGAAAGACATTTCAAAAGAATAAATGACCTTTTTACTATGCACACCGTGCACGAGCTAGACCATGAGATGCACGTGCGTATTTCACCAGCAGCTAAGGCAGCAATGGTGGACTGGGCGGATTGGTTCATACAATTCCCCACTTTCACCTACATACGCGTGTATGGCTATAATGGCCACCCCGCCATGATGCCACGTTACCCCTCAGATAGGGTAGTGTTCATGGAATTCCTGAGGCAATTGGCCGATGTTCACTCTTACCTTCGCGTAAAGAAAAAGGCTGCAGTGAACTTTCCTCTTCAGATGGGACTCTACAGATGCAGAACAGCAGCTGATGCAAGGTTGATAAGCCAAGAAATAGTGAGATTTAATCTCAAGTACCTCATCGACAGGAGGCCATCCTATGACCCCAGAGGCATCTTCGCAGCTCACCTTGAGCAAAGATCATCACATGAACCTTTCATGGAAGATTTTTGGGTCAACTGCGAAGATGAGTTCGAAGTGAGAAGAAGGAACCATAGCAGATTCAAGCTCTCACAGATTGCAGAATTCATGTCAGAAGACATCGAGGGCTTATCTGAAGACGAAGGAGAAGTTATTCTTTCTTCCTTCTTCACGGGTCTAGTAGATTCACAACCACTCGGCAAGGTAGACTGGTACGCGAAAGAGAGTACGTCTATTGAGGAAAGAACGGGTAGAGTAGTTCGACACAGTCAACTCTACCTGGACAGTAAAAGGACAAGGAAGGTAGTACTTCCCCGATCAGAGCCGCCAGCGGTTCAGTCTACACTACCTTCCACGTCTAGGAGGAAACCCAGACAGAAGAAGATGAGCTTTCCTCCAGAAGGAATGCGGATGTCAGGAAGCACATGGGGGAGAAAAGGAATTGCCAGCACAAGCCGGCAAGAGGTACAGGTGGAGACAGCCACCAATTTGCCTGAGACAGTTGAGACCGCTGCAACTACACAAGAACCAGTGATTGAAATAATCGCTGTAGAGATGGAAACCATTGTAGAAGAAGTTGTAGCAGAAGCGGTGCCAGTGATAGAAACAGAGCCACCAGCTTCACCACCATCACAGAGGTCACAAAGTCCTATTGATTTGGACTCGCCACCACGAGACATTGCCACGGCACAGTCTCGTTCTTCTAGCATTCAGGGGACCTATGTTCCTCCTCCCAGCGATGCTAGCCGAGATTCTATCTGGCTGGAAAGCTCGCTTGGGAGAAAGAGGGAGAGGCCTTCATATCAGCTTGACTTCTCTGAATTCCATCATGTCCCACAAGACATGCCGGTAAAGAAGTTGAAGAAGCAGACACATGTAGAAAAGAATGCAGAGAACGAGGTCATCATAGAGACTGCTGCCCCACCTGAAGACAAAGATATACATAATGTGAGGGTTGAGGATTTCACGCTTTCAAAGGTGAACCTTGGAAAGACCACTCGACAGGTGGAGGCAGACCTTCTTGGAATTGCCTCGGCGAGTGTCAAAGAAAGGATGACAAAAGATGGACAAGACAAAGCAGCCTTGAAGGCTGAAATCCGTCAGCTAAAGTTGTACATTTCTAGTTTGATACATGACACTCCAAACTCCTCGGCTTTGCCTCAAGGACTGTTGGATCTCCCAGCTGAAAGGAACCATCATCAGTTGATTACATACGGTAAACACTTGAGACGTCAAGTGGATGAGTTTGTTGTCAAAGGGCGGTGTGTGTTGACAGAAGCATATCAGCTGAGAGACAGAGCACATGGACTTCGATCAGAAATCCAGAAGTCAGATATAAAGGCAGCTCAAGAGAGGCCGAGAGAGGAGGCGACAGTTGCTGATTTGCAACAAGCATATGAATCAGTTACGACCACAGAAAATAAACACCATCTCTTTGAGTGGAAAGAACAGGTGGCATACAAGGTGAGAGCCTATGATGCCAACTCTGTGGAGCTGATTGACTATAGACGCTTCGTCGCCAATATTATCAACTTCGCAAGAACGTTGGTAATATCCTTCCCGGAGTTAGAATATCAGCGGGAAGGAGGAGAATATGTGGAACTTGAAACCGTGCAGACACGATTCCAGGATGTCATCCGATCTTCATTCCTTGAAGATCCCAATGGCTGCAAATTAGCCAAAATTGCAGCCATGTCTGTCCAGTTAGATGAAGCAGCTGCCCAATGCATAACCTATCATCAGCAGCTTACGACGGGTGAAGAAATGCTTAGACGCCACATAGTCATCTTGAAGAGCATTAATTGCCCGGAGGCCGAAGAGGTCAATGACTGGATAGAGACTTTGTTGACCAGTGGTGAAGAGGTGTAAAGCACCAAGGGAGGACGTCCTACCCTCCAAATAGCATTAATGATGACTGAAGTCAACTTGATGCCCCTTTCCAAGTTGACTCCAGATCTCCACAGATCATGCATGTCAGATCCCACTAATCTAGGATGTCTATTTGACTCCCACGATTTGTGGATCTCAGATTTCCTCAAAAGGTGGATGTCTATTTGGAGACACATTTGTAACATAAGTTCACTTTTAGTTAGGTGTCAGTCAACTGAGGTAGACTTCCAGTTTGACTTTTGTTTAGTTTCAGTTAACTGAAGTAGATTTCCAGTTAACTGTTTGCTCACCTACATTTAGACATAGAATAATATCTTGCTGATTGGCAAGAACTGTTTGTTAACTCAAGGAGATTTTAGGGTTGCCTACTCCTTTGAGTTCCTATAAATAAGAGCCTTAGGTTCTTTATTTGTTTAACCTTTATTTGCTAGCAAAATTGCTGCGCCACTGTTGCCAGAGTTCGCTTGTTTATATCTGTTCACTCTTGGATGAGAGTTCGTTGGTTGATCGCAATTGTGCATGATTTCGTGCCTTTGCTGTCCCGACCTTTGTAATTCTTTGAAGAATCTTAAAGAATAAATCAGATGGTGCAAGCTTGATTGATCTAATTATTTGAGTTATTCAAAGTCTTGTTTTTAAATAGTGCATTGTTTCAATCTCCTCCTTGGACAGGTGTCGTCGCCTCCTTGGATATTTTGTCATCAATCATTATCGTTTGATGTTGTTTAATGATCTTTCTTGCAGCCTAGACTTTGGACAGGTGTCGTCACCTCCTCGGGAATCCTGTTAGAAAGGCCATCGTTCCTTGTTGTTTCCAGTGAGCTGCTTCCAAGCCTATACCTCGGATAGGGGTTCCTCCTCCTTGGCAAGTCTCAGATCCAGTTTACCGTAACGAGTGTTTGCTTGTATCGAGCCCTATCTTGGTATATATCCGAAGGTTCAGAGCCTCGGCCATATTCCATTGAGACGGAGGATTCAAGTGATCCAACCATACCATTTCGCTCCTATGCCCTCATGCTCTGTTTTTCTTGAGGAGGTAGGATAGTTTAGAAGCTTAGTTAGTCGTAGTTAAGATCTGCGGAAACCAGAGAAAAAGCTTAGCTACGGCGCATTGGTTTATGCACCCTTGTGTCCTACCGCTGAGTAAAAAAGATAGGAAATCTTAGTACACCCCTTTTTTACAGTATAAAATCAGCAAAGAGAGATCTTCCTCTCTATAATCCGAAGAGCATGTACTAACACACTTGCAATAGCTGTCCGTTTCCAATAAGCACTCCAGAGGTGCTAATTGAAACGCCAACATTAACCAAGGCATATTCATTAATATTGATATTTATTAAGGCATATTCATATTTATATGATATTGGTTTCTTGTAAATATTAGTTTTGTTATTATGATATTCATAATTAATAATATTAATTGTTCTATTATAATTGTAATATTATCTATGATAATTATAATTATAATAATATTTAAATTTATAATTATAATTCTGATATTTATTTTATTTTATTATTTGTATTTCAGTATTTCATATTTGGTGTTACAATTTTGAGGGACATGACACCGAAGCTAATACAAAGCTAGGTAAATGGTTATCTAACCTCAGATCATTGAAAACTGTAGATTACATAGAAAATCCTTCTAATAGCTGCGACCAGCTGATTTGAAAAATTATTGAATCAGACATATAAGTGGCAAGGTCATAACAAAGATCCCACAACCACTCCTGTTATTCAGTATGTGTTCAACTTTTGTCTATGTATTTTGGTTGATCGCATATTGTAAGCCTACTTTGCTGCAATTTGCTGTCCCAGAAGTGTAATTGTCAATGGAGAATATTGAGAAAGAAAATCTTATACTTATCTTGCTTCAATCTACCATCTCAATCATTTTAAGTACTTTTGTCTTATGTATTTGCTTGTTTAATCTTTATTTCAGCTTACACCTCATAAGTACAATGAGTCTCCAGGTGTTAGCTGGGAGTGAGTTTATTTGAGTTTTGTGTTATTAATCATTCCTTGTTTACTTCTAATTCTCAAGCTCTAAATTTACCTAAGTTATCAGAAGCATCATTAGTTTAGGCCTAGTTGTAGTTGAAAGTTTATGAAACCAGAGAAAACCTCAACTACGACGCAAAGAATTTTATAACCTTGTGCTCTAAGCTGAGATAAAAAGATTGGCAATTAGTTTAGTATTTCTTTTTAAGCATAATCAGCAAAGAGGGAGCTTCCCCTCCTAATTTGAAGAGCAGTCTAACTGTGCATAGCTATCTGTTTCTTAATCTGCATTCTAAAAGTGTGAATTGAAACGCCAACAACTCCAAATATCATGGCAGTTTCCTTTGTTTGTTGTAGCAACCAAATGTAGTTTCCTTTGTTTGTTGTAGCATCCAAATGTAGTTTGTTGTTTGTTGTATCAACTAATCCCTTTCCTTTACTTAAGGAATTCAAGCAGTATTCAAGCAATACAAATTATAAGGTACTTTACTAAAAGTAAACAAATATTTCCCTTTCAAATTCATCTATGATTTCAAACTGATTCGTTTCAACATGCTTTTAAGTTATTCCAATTCATCAAGTTCTCTAAGCTATTTCAAAAGCTTTTCTAAGGAAATTAAACTATTCCCCAATTTGACCAGCTCTTTAAGCTATCTCTTAAATTCAATAAGCCTTTTCTAAGGAATTAAACTATTCCCAATTCAGCAATTTCATAGAACATAGAGGTTTCTTATTATTTTTCCTTTCATAAAGCAAGACATAATCAAGCAATCTAATCATACATTTTAAAATAAATGACAGAAAATCTATCAACATATATCTCATGCCTGATTTCCTTTTGCGTATGAGCTTGATCGGTAGCTTCAATCCTTGCTCCACCGTCCTTCGCAGCCTTCTCTCAGCTTAAGCAAATACTACTTTCAGGTAAATGCAAAAAGTTGTTCTCAGCAATACTGTCTCTCAGCAATACTGTCTCAATTGCAAATGATTTTCACAAAATGGCAATGGCTTTCACAAAAATGGCAATGGCTCTCATAAAATGACAATGGCTTTCATAAAATGGCAATGGCTCTCATAAAATGACAATGGCTTTCATAAAATGGCAATGGCTCTCATAAAATGACAATGGCTTTCATAAAATGGAATTTCAAAACACAGAAATACCACAGCACTGTATTTCGAATTTTCCAAGGCAAGGAGAGTGAATGAAAAATTGAGTGTTTTTCAACAATGAGTGAGAACCTATTTATAGGTTTCGAATTCTCATGTTTCCTACCTTGTAGGCATGAGAATTCGACACCTCTCATTTTGAAAATGTCAAAATCCGCAGTGGCAGTCGAATAGCCAAACACACAGCAAAAGAGTTGATGATTCAACATAATTTCTCAAGAATGTTTCAACATATCACATGCCAATTTTGTGGATCAACCACGTACAGGTTAAACATTCAACTTGCCTTCAAAAATGGCGGACTGCAACACAAATGGCGTCCAAAGTTTTCGGTTTGAAAACGTCAAGGGTTTTTTTTGCAATTGCTGTTACCTTTCTTCCACCCACGCGTCCACAATGGTGGCGCTTTAGCATCCGCGACCAAGTCTTTCAAGTGTGAGCTGGGCGCGGACTGTATTTGCTGAAGTTTTTCGCCATTTCATTGCTTAACACAGTCGCGCGATTTCTTCACGGGAAGAAATCCGCGATTTTTCAAATGTTTCTTTTATACTTTCCAAAGTCTATAGTTCATACTTACATTTCCTTAAATGATTTTTATAAATTTCCATTGGTCTTTACAAAATTTCGAAATTCTTTTTCCTTTTAATATTTTCCAAGTATTTCAATATTTCGAATTTCCTTTGTATGGTTTGCAAAGTATTTACCAAAGACTATGAAAGTCTTATTACCTTTATTTCCAAAGGTAAATAAACTCAAATACCTTTATAAGATAAATGTAAATTTAAATGCCAAAGATTATAGTTTATATAAAATCTTTCCAAAGTTTTAGATATTTTAATATTCTCATTAAAATGTATTAATATATTTTGTATTATATTCAATACAATATTATTATAGTTTTTAACTTACCTTTCTTTAAATATATAAATATATCTATATAATATTCAAATATTATATTAGATATATTAATATATTATATTATCGATAAAACTATAATAACATCGATATTAAATATATTATTAAATATATTAATTAACTTACCCAGTTTACACTTAAATATATCTATACATGTTTATTTTCAAATCTCCAATTACGTGTATTATAGGCCAGTCAGAGCACCTCTAATAGACGTAATTGCATAAACACGTATTTATACATTTAACTGTAAATTCCAGGCATCAGTAACTTATCAGTTCACATTTCACATTCAAGGCTCACAGAACAGTAAGTCAGTCAATCAAGGAACACCACTCATAAAGCATGAAGAAGTAATCATAACTCCTAAGCCTAAGGATGACTTATCATGACAACTTAATCTGACTCAGTTCCTAAAATCCTTAGTGAAGTGTGTGTATGCTCATACGATCAACTTTACCGGTTAGCCGACCAAGTTCCTCTTCCTGAGTGATATTTCCCCTCCACCTGGAGGAATAGCTCCTGTTCCTGCATCCATGGCACAAAACCACGGCAGTCAAATGCTCACAATATTTGCAGTATATATAAATCAAATATATAAAACAAGACTAATTACTTTCCTCTATTCTTTGTTTTATTCAAGAATAACATCAATCAAGAATACAGAATGAGCCAAACATAACATGTAAACAGGATTTCATATTGACAACAAAGTTCAATCACATTTATTCATTCAAAACCTTCCTTACAATCAGAATGCTCTAAGCATTACTAGAATAGTAACTATACAAATTCCGGGGTGTAACAGGAAAATCAAGAGAAGTGTCAGAATGCATAAAGTTGCAGAGCCGCCAAGATTATCAAGTCATCTATTGAAGCAGCGATGTTTTTCAAGAATAGAACTCAGAAAGAAGCTGAAGATGTCAAAGATTCACTAAGTTGATCGCAACAAAGGAGAAAATCTTAGAAAAGCGAAATACAGCTAAAGATAGTATCAACACTCCTGATAAAGAGGAAGTTTCCCGCTTTTTGGCGAATGTGAGAGGTTTAAAGCGACAATCTTCTAGAAGCTTTCTCCAAGCTTTCTTTCCATTCTTATCTCACGCTTTCTTTCTATTTTTGTCTCATTTCTTATCCATTCTTTGAAGAAGAAGGAAAACAAATGTAATGAGTTGGCATTTCCTTTTTTTTTTAGATGCTTTCTTAGGTTTTAGATGTTTTAATCTTGTTTTAGGTTTAGAAATAAAGCTTGCATGTTGGCAAGTCTTAGTTGTAAAAGTAAGGAGATTTTAGGGTTCCCTACTCCTCTGCTTAGTTATAAATAAGAGCAGTGTTTGCTCATTTTAGTTTAAAACCGTGCTTGTGATAACAAGACATAAGTGTCATAGTACCTTCTCTTTGTTATTCAGTATTGTTCACTTTGTGTAAAGAGCAAGTTTGCATGCCTCTTTAGCTACAAATACTTGTTTAGTGCATGTGTTGTGTTGATTATAATTAGGTTGATCGCATGTTGCAAGCGTGTTGCTACGACTTGCTGTCCCGAAGTTGTAATCCTTGTTCCAAAAACTTGAGTAAATAAAATCTTGAGCGTGCTTTGTCTACCTTGATATAAATATCTCAAATTTCCGTCTCTTTGTTTTGTGCTAGAAGTATGAGTAAATAAAATCTTGAGCGTGCTTTGTCTGCCTTGAAATAAAAGTCTCGTATTTCCGTAATACTTTTATGATCTCTTTTTCAGCTTGCCTTAAAACGTATGTTGAAGAATAGTTTATTTAAGTATATTTGTCAGAAATCAAACTCGTCCATTTCCAAACTCTCTTGATCTGCGTTTACTTGAGAGGGTGGAAACGTTTTAAGCGTAGGTTAAGTTGTAGCTGTCTAGTTTCATTAAAGGGAAAACCTCAGCGGCAACATCTAGTGTTCTATAACCTTGTGTTCTCGCAGCTGAACCAAAAAGATAGGCGTAATTAAGTTTAGATTACTTTTCTTTATGCAACTCAGCAAAAAAGGGAGCTTCCCCTCCTAATTCGAAGAGCAGTTTACTGCACATAGCTGTCCGTTTCCGGAACGCATTCCAAAGGTGCGATTTGAAACGCCAACAGACATCATCGACAGTAAAGGTGTCCTTCAATAAGAGTGTGCAAGGCAAAGAAGAGCACGTGAAAACCTCTAAAATGACAACCAACTTCAGCTACCACATTAATGAGATGTGGCCATTATCATCCTTCAAGCTACAAGTAAACATAAATATGTGCCCTTCATTTTGAACAATGTTTTTTGGCAAGAGAATCCTTTTTGAAGAAATCATGGCATCCTATCTAGCCATTAATGGTGCTCTCAACCGTGCAAGCAATAAGTAGGAATGACAAAGAAAAAATATGGGAATGTCGGAGTTTGGGACTCAGAGATATCTCCTAACTCTTACCACTAGTCAAAGATCGAAGTTCAGGCAAGAGGCATGATGGTAAGGGAAAGTTTGAAACTCTGACAAAGCAATGGAAAGGAGTGGGAATGGACGAGTGGTATGCTTGGATGGAAAATTCCAATACTCTAAGAAAAATAAAAGAAATGTCAAAGTTGGGAAAAAAGGCATGTCGAGAGGGTAAAGTCTAAAACACTGACAATTCGCTCGTGCTCAAAAGTTTGAATACATATGCCCTCTCACCTAGAAGCTTTTGGGAATTTTAGCTAGGCACATGGGTGATAAAGAGGGAGGACATGTAGGTACTATTTGACCAAGGGAGACATGGGAAATGGGAAATAGGACTTTGATCCACAAACATCAATTAGTTGAAATGGGGGCATTAGAATTTTAAAGGTATTTTTTTATCTCAAATGTTTCATGGGCATGTGTAGGGGAATTGGTATGTTTTTATCTTTCTTTTCCTTGGGCAACTTAACATTCAAGTGACTAGGGGCACCAAGAGCGATAGGATACACTTTTTCTTCTATTTCTTCATTGAATTTTGAAACCAAGACTTTTGACACACCTAAACCACTTAAGACACTTTTGTCATGTTTTCGATTTAGACACTTTGAGATTTGGACCCTCTAGGACATGCTTGGAAGAAGAATGGCACTTTTTGATCCAATTTCTCTTTGACATTTTGACCTTAAATGATTTTGGGCACCATATTCCACTTGAGAAAACTTTTGCATGTTTCCATTTTGAGAATTGGACATTTACATCACTAGGTGTGCACCCAACGGGATGAATGTCAATTTTTGTTATGTTTTTCAATTCACATTTTAACCCTTAAGTGATACTAGGTGTCCCTAGCCACATAAGTGTCATATAGTAACTTTTTCATTCTATTTCTTCACTAGCATTTACATTTAAGTGAAAAAATGTTTTTTGGGGTTACTTAAGTGATCTATTGTGTTGTTGACATTGAAAAGTACAAGCACTTAATCACTTATAAGATTTTTAACTCAAAATGTGACAATGGACCCCATAAGGGCGAACCTCAACATAGGATGTCACTTTTGAGCTATATTCCCAAATTGAAATTCCTTTAAATTAGTTTTCTAAACATGTTACTTGGTTGTTGTTCTCCTTCAGCAGTTACAAAAATCAGCCACTTTTTTTCTTTTTCTTCTATCCTTAGCTTAGTGCAGGTCTTCTATTTAGAGGGATTCCAAAGATTAGTTGTTATTATTTCCAGAGCAGGGCATTTTTTGTCATTTGCTTTAGTTTGTTAGGATAAAGCTTCTTTAACTAAACTTGCTGTTCCATTAAGATGGATGTCTATAAAACCTAGAAGTTTCTCTCATTCTATTAAAAAAGAACTAAAGCACATAATTGAGTGAAGAAAAAAAAGATACAGAGCAATTTCTAGAAAAAGGCATATAATTGAGTTGTTGTTCTTATTTCTAGAAGAAGGCACTTTCTATCTTCTACTTTAGTATTTTTAGGACGAAGCTTCTTTTCTAAAACTTGGCGCTCCACTAAGATGGGAATTTGTAAAGCTTAGAAGTTTATCTTATTCTACAAAAGTCATCTTAGGCACATAACTGAGTTAAGGAAAAAAAGAATAGACAGAAAGGATTTGAGTGCAGTGTAGGCACTACAAAACTGTTAGATTGAATTGACAACGACAACATTGACAATTAAGAGGAACAAAGACTTAGATTTGACTTACAAACAAGAACTGACAGAAATGTGGCTTGCAGCTTGACCCATTACAGAAAAAATTGTATAGGTACAGCACACTTAGAACTTCAACTAGCAATGGACAAGTAGAACTCAGGTGACAAATCCTTAATGTGGGGAGGAAAGAGTCGATATCCACTGGAAATAAATTAGATAATGTGACGATGTGATTGTGCCTTGCAAGTTCTGGGGTCTTCATGTTCTTCAATTTAGTTTACTTCAAGGCTTTACCCTAATCCCATCCTTCTACATAGTCCCTACACTTGTTCCAAATGGTCATGCTACAAAAAAAAAAAGTAAATTAGTTATCAGCTAAGTCCTTTCTGATTGCTAGCCAATATTTTTCAAAGATGTGCATTGATGAGCACAAAGTAGTGATGCTAACCAATGGTTAGGGAATCCATTCAAGAGGGACTTCATGCACTTGGGTTCTTCAAAGCGACATGATAAGTGTTGGGCACTAAAATTTATTGGCCCTTTTAAGAAGCTCAGAAGACTACACCGATGTAAGTAAATTGTGGTCACAATCGAGCATTTGACGAAGTGGCTGAAGCCGTGGCCTGTCAACTAAAACACTCGAAACAATGAAAGGATCATTTATGAAAAAGAAATGATGACATTTAGAATTCCAGCAGCATGCTTCTTTTGTTAGGCCATCTAGGTCAAAAAGCAATCCCTCAATAGTTGTAATTTTAAGTCCTATTAACCTACTTTTTGTCATTCAGAAATACATATGATTTCAATTTCTTTCTTTCTTTCTTTTATAGATTTATTTTATCAGAAGGGTTGCCTCATTTCGGGTGCTCATGTTTAATGTTCTTCCTCAATGTCAACTATGTGGACATTAACAAATCCTGTACTTCTGTTTCATATCTTTCTTCCCCGTGGTTTTGCCGAATAAATTAAACAAGTTCACAAAATCAAAGAACCGTTCCACTCTATTCAAACTCTATCTGTCCTACTTAAATTTATCCATTTTGGAATCGTAACTTAACCAAAATCTTCAAAAAACTTATCAGTATAGCATATAGATGCAAATATTTGCATCCGTAGGCAATTGCAGCATAAAGTGCGGCCGGAATTGGCCTGAAGGTAAACCCATGTATACTTCATTCTGGAGATAACATATTCAAATCTTGGGGTGCGTGTGGATCTACACCTCAAAACGATCTAAGTTAAATGAAAAAACAATCCCCTTATGGCATGTTTGTATAAGAAAGATCTCAACAACCAAACTGGTATCTCCCCTGACGACCTAACCAATACATTTACCATGTAATCATAACAGTTTTGCGAATATGTGGTTGGAACACGAACATTGGATGAAATTATAATTGGGTAGCCTTAATCAGATTTGCCAACGCCAACTGAAATAAGGTATGTAGTTGAAAAGAATGCAACAAATAATATATAGTTGAAAAAGGTGGAATGTGGAAATGAAGAGCACGCACCCCGCTGCCAGCAGCAAAAATGCGCGGTGATCCCATAACCAACTCGGTTTGGATGGTTGAGATGAAAATAATCTGGATCTGCAAATGCTATTGCTCCTCCGCTTAATACTTCTGACCAGTACAGACATACCTGCTGGATATATCGGCATTTTACGTCCGCCTAACTTATGTGCTGCCCTTGTCCTTTTTAAATGAATCTTTTTCTGTAGACCCAAACCAAATTGTCTGGCATTTTGGACTTTAAAGAATTTCAATTTCAATGAAAATCAGAAGCTTCCTATTCAAATTCTAGATTTCGAGCCTTGTGACTTCTCGGGGTCAACACAAAACTAGGCGGATTGTAGCGTGACCATAGCGGTTACTGAGCGAGGGACGGAACAGAATCGCACGTCACTTCATAGACTGCTCCGTGTCATGAATGTTATAAAAAAAAAAATGCATTCCTTCATCCTTCCCACACGTGGCTTCACTTTTAGGAAAATTTAGCTTCGAGCTTGGCAGCGTCATACACGTTGCGCTGTGGGATGAAATGAGCATTCGCAAATCTCTGTTGACGTGAAGTGTTTCCCGACACTCCCGGAGGCTTCGTGTTTTGTTTTTTTTTTTTTATTTAAATTTGAAAGAGCGGGTGACATGTCCTCTAATAATACAACTACTTGTATAACGCTTACAGAGCAGTCCCATGTTTAGTTAATTTTATTTATCGGTTATTGATTAAAGTATTTTAGACCTTTTTCTTAAGATCGTATGATTATTTTATTGTTCTAAGGAGTTATAATAAAATTGTAAATTTCTATATAAAGTAAAAATAAATATTTATAGAAAAGAAGGAAAAGAAATATGTTAAAAGACTAAAGAAATATATTAGAAAAAAAAAAAAAATATATATATATATATATATATTATTATTATCTAGTATATTTTTTGCTAAACAAAATGTCATCTTCTAATTTATTGATAGATATTTCAATTTTTAAATTATACAATTATATTATTATGGAAGAAGACGTCATTTTTTTTAATTAAGGAGCAAACTTAGTTGAACATGGGATTATTAAAAAAGGGACAAAAAATATGCAATTATAATGCACATTTTCTACAAAACAATGGTTGTATAATTGTATGCCCCTATTTAGTCATAAGTATAAGTCCAATCCATAAATTGTAGAGTGTCACCATTATAAGAGAATATTTCACATCATCTTTTATAGTTAAATTAAAATTATACATGGAACCACTCTTGTTGCTAAATTATCAAATTAGAATTTAAGTTTTGGTGGGTTTTTAATTAAAAGGAAAAGAAAAATCACCTATGTTATCGATTTTGCATGTTTCAATGCGTAAGGGTGAAAAGAGCATACATTGCACATTTTTTCTTTCATTTTGGGCTCACTTTGATTTGTTTTTTTTTAACGTAGTGACTAGTTCATAAGGCATGTTTTTGCATAAATGGTAGATATTCATCAAATATTTGCTTGAAATTAACTCTTCACATTCTAAGGATCTAACTCAAACTATAAATTTCTCATTATTCAACTTGGGTTAAATTTGCATGTATCATTTTAGACCTAGTTTAGAATTACAATTGTAGTTTTAACCCCCAAGCATTCAAATTTAAATTTCAAAATCGCCCCAAGCTAACCCCCTTCTTATTAGTCAATACTTGAATCATAGGGTGTGATGCAAAAAAAAACCCATAATTCTTTTATAGCAGCATTTACAAATTCATTACATGGATTGTAGAAATATCATTAGTCATTACTTGTTGACTTAAGCATGAAATGTGTGATTTCCCACTAGGTGTTATATAAAAGAAAAAACATATATTCACATTATTAATCCACCAACATCAACCCATTACTTTAAGTATTCATTACACCATCAAGACATTGAATATCAGTAGCATCTACATCAATAGTGATAGATTAAGCATCTTGCATGGGTGCTTGACTTGTCTTTGAACTTGCTCAAATCATTAAATCGATCTAAGGGGTTTGACTAAGGAGAAATTCTTTTTACAAATAACGATATCAATAATTATAGATACCATCATTTTTAAATAATATAAGTGAACATGTTTCAAAAGTTCATTGGTGCACAAGTCAAAACCATAATAGAGAGTCACTATTGCAAATTTGAGATCAAAAGTGCATGTGTAGAGATCAAGTCCGTAGCTACAATATTATACCAAAATAATGAATGAATTGGTTTGAATTCTATCAAAGAATAAGATTCACAAATCTAAAACTAGAGTACCAAATTATATTACTAAGCACAATCTATAACATTGATTAGTTACAAATGAAGCTAAGTCCTTGTTTCAAGTGTGTTTGTGTAGTGTTACTATCTCAACCATTAATTCTAAGGTAATTGACTTCTTGTTGTTTGATTGCATTTCTTCCCTAGATTTACCTAAGAAAATATTTTTCTTTTCATTTTAGTGAACTAGTTAGATCTTAAAATATCTAGGAATCATCCTTCAGTGTTTATCTTCTTATTTTATTTCTAAATCTAAGATTTTTTTCATTTTATGAGTTCTAAATCATATATAAAACATATTTTATTCTTATTATCTTTTAAGGTTTTTGTTTTTTAGGTTTATACCAAGGTCTCATTATCATCCTCACTTACCTTTAAAAATAAGTCATAGATTCAATCTTGTAATGCTCATGACTCAAGTTGACAATATATGGTTGAAAATATGAATGATACAACTCATCCTAATGTGGAAGAGACATTTGATCGTAATACACATGTTGAGAAAATAGATAAGAAAGATATTACTTGAATTGCCCAGATTATTTTTTCTAATCTTGCAAAGTTGGCAAGTTATGCTAATCCTATTTAGTTGGTTTTAATTCTTCATAACTTATTTACTTATCCATATAGATTGCAAATGCTTAAAGGTATATGTAAAAGAATGAGTTCTTCAATCCCTTTGAGTGGTGTACATCTCCTCCATCCCACCTAAGCCTCTTCTTCTTTTATGTTTCCTCTTTATTTTCATATTCTCTATGGTGTGCATTTTTCTACTACTTTTGAGTTGAGCCTCTTATTGTCCATACCTCTCATATTTTTCCAATCAAGTGAGTCTATCCAACTTCCTTTACTTAGAACGACCAACTTATTGTATGGAAAATAATAAGATAATATAGGTTTAGGATTCCATTTAGTTACTACCTTGAAATTAATGTGTATGGGGTCAACATGTGTAAATACCATCATAACTTAGATGCATATATTTGATTAGAGATGGGTTGTTTAAACTATAAGAGTTATGTCATGGATAGAGAATCATGTGAAGTAGATAATAATTATCCAATCCATCTTTTACTACCCCCGAGCCCTAATAAATACAAAGTGTGGAGGTTTCCCTACTCTCACCATATATAGGGCCTCACATATATGGTGGCTAGAGGCCCTATCTTTAGCCAATCTAGAGGTAGGACATGGAAACTATAAAAAGAATACTACTAGTACGTTGAAGTAGTTTTCATTAAACCTTCTTGTGTTATATGTTGAGGTCACTCTCATATAGTATTGAACCCACTTTTCATGTTCTGTTACTAGTGTTATGAATACCTCCCATGCCCCTAGTGCCATGACTACCTATAATCCTTTGAGTAATGTTAGATCATATTTTGTGTCCCTCCTATTAGTAAACACTATTCCTACTCTTCACATTGGTTCTACTTTATCTTCTTCCATTATGTCACAACTTGTTTATACCCCGCCCTTAGTTCTTGTGATATCACCCTTAAAATCCCCTTTCTACTGTTGGCACACTAAAATTCAAAGACTTGATAAATTGGAGGAAATATTTTATGCCTTCCCTCATGGAATAAAAAGTATGTATCTTTTAAAATTAAGCACAATTTTCTTGTACTAGATATTTTGGCATATTCTTTTCTAATTGAATATGTGGTACATCTTGTTTTGAAATATATAATGATTAAGGTGATCTAGTGGTGTATTGATGTCCTTCAATGCTACATTCTTTTATTTTATGTAAAATTATAATATATTGGTTAATATCTTCACATGCACTTTGAAATAATATGTTATTGAGTGTTTTTAGTCTCTTACACATGAATATATTCATTCATATTGGATTTGGAAAATTATTTTGTTAAGTTACTTTAGAGTGACTATTAGATTGAAGGTTATCATATTCATTTTTTTTAGTAAAAGTGTTGGCAAGACAAATATACATCTCTCCCACTCAAATTAAAATCCAAAAGGGTGGCCTAATGGATGTCAATGGTAAAAAATCACAAGAGCACTAAAGGATGTTGGTAGATAGACAAACCCCTACTAGACAAAGCAAGCTAAACCTACTAAATTTAGGCACAAAAAATTCAAATGACCTACAACATACCTAAAATACATATCAAGGGTGAGGAATACATCCCTCTATGTAATTGTACACATATGAGTAGAAGATAGGATATAGCAAAAGATAAGACAAATAAGATAGAGATAAGAATAATTTTAATAAAAAGAAGAGATATTAGGAAAGATATAAAGTGTAAGTGTAAGAGTTGGTATAGAATTCTCTATACCATGCAAGATTTGGCTGAAGATTATAGCCACCCAAGATCTAAGAACTTTAATGAAAGTACAAGTGTAATATCTTGAATGGGGATCTGCCCTTAAATTTGATTTTTATTTTTGCTCAAACCCTAATTCTGAATTTATTTTTTTTAGACTTCAAAAAAAATATCAAAATGAACATGCAAGTGCCCAAATATGACAAATAAGCATGCCAAATGATGCTACGAATTGATATTCGTATCAAACATGAAATCCACCATGAAAAACATAAGATAGGGTATCCAAATGCAACATACATATCTGATTTTTTGTAGATAACTTGTTACAAAATTGAATATTTTGGACTTATTTTATAAGGAATTCAAGGCCTCAAACATGCCAAACATATGCCTAGATTTCTACTCTACAAATCAAATCTAAAACTATGATTATACATACCGAAATATATCCAAAATAGTCTTCAATATCAAACCCTAGATGGGTGAAATTCCTCCTTGGTATGTGCTTAGGTTTTTCTACTCCAAATAATGCAAAATTTCCCTCCGAAGGTGGGTGCTCAGGTCTGCTCCAAGTGGCGCTCCAAATTAGGGCAAACCCTAAAGCAATCTGTTCACAACAATGTTGCTCAAAATCTTATCTTCAAATCTGATTATGCAATGATGCTCCAAACCTCCAATTGTCTCCAATGAATTGCAAATAGAACTCCATTATGAGTTCTCCATAAGATGAGCTAGGTTTCCGTCCAACTCACTGAATTCACAAGGTTTTTGTCCTTGGAAATAAGCCCAACCAAAGTTGCAGCCAAAGAGAAGAATCTCCAAATTAAAAATATGATATGAATTGATGTCAAATGTCTTGCACTTTAATTTCTTTCTTTTATAGCCCCCCTAAAATAACCTTAACAAGGCCAACCTCCTTTATTTTATTTTATTTATTTATTTATATTTTATTTATATTTATTGTATTTAATTATATTAATTATATTTTAATATTATATAAAATATACTACTATTTAAAAACACTATTAAAATAGGGTGGATTTAGGGCAGAAAAAGAGGACATTACAATCCTCCCTTCTTGAAATTGCTTGCCCACAAGAAATGATAATAATACCACCACTTGGATCCCAAATCTTGATATCATCACATCTGGAAAACATGAAGAGATTTAAGCATATCAAAGTGCTAGAAACACCAAACAACTCTCCAACCCCTATAAATCTCTAGTGGATATGTAGAGAACTCCTCATAAGTGCAAGAAAACATATAAGCATTCCTCTTAGGTTGTTGATGTAGAACAACACATCAACCTCCCAGCTGAAAATCAAAACCAAGTGAGTGTAAATACCATTGCCAATGTCATATGATGATAGAGTTTCATCCATATGCCATCCTCCAATAATGAAGAGATGATCCAAAACTCTCAAAAATACCCAAACAACCATTGTCCCCCAAGTATCTTGTAGGATTTCCATGTGCAATAAAGTAGAACCGTCCCTCATCAAATTATGGAGTGGAACCCCATAAACTAGGGTTGGAACACTAATGCCATCATGTTTACTTACATACCCTACATCATAGTCCAGCTAAAACACAAACATTAGAGGTTCAAAATCAAATAACATAGCAATACCTCCATACCTAGGATCGTAGTTCAATTGAAGCTTCATTCCTCCAAGTGTATTCCACACAAATGCAAGTGTCTCCATCCTTAATCTCTGAAGTAAGACAGCCATAGAATCAACCAAAGGACTTTAAAATCCAACCAAAGGGATTTCATTTGCAGTATTTGGGAGTTTCTAATTGTTGTTGAAGGTTATTGTCTTTGTATTTTTGGAGATTTGAATTTGACAATAAGAAATTTGCATGGAATTGCAAAAGGCATCATGTCCTAGGAGTTATTACAATGCATATTGATGATGCCACTTTGGATTCTATTGATCATTTTGAGTGTCCATATATTCTTTGGACTAAAGTTTGGGAGATACATGGAGACCCTGATACTCCGCTATTCCCAGATGATCATATTTTAGATTGTCTTGTGTCTCTTAATTTTTTAGACAGGATACCCTATGGTCATGCTACTATGTAGGAGTTTGAAGTTTTGGAATAATTTGAATCTTCAGATGAGGATGATGAGGGTTCTTCAAATGCCCCTTCTTCTACATCAGAGACAGTTGATTTACCTTTGCCTTCAGTGATTCATTGTGCAGATTCATTGATTGAGACACCTATCATTCTTGTTCTGCAGGACCATTCATTTTGTGTTGATGATTCATTGAGCACATTCAGTGATTCATCACAACCAGTATCTCATTGTCTTCCTGATTGGGATTCTTATTTGTCTAACATTGGTTCATTGTTCATGGAATCTCACATTTCTGACTTGAAAGACACATTTGAGGGTATATCCCTCCTATTTGATGATAGTTGTGGTACAACTGTGTCACTCCATCTTAGTCTCTAGAGAGTGTTAAGGATTTGTTTCTAGTGGTACCTTATCTGTCACCTTCTGTTGTGATTGGGCATGTTCCTGATTGGTTTGTGGAATCATTTTCCAAGGTCTTGGCGACACATGAGCAGATTTCAAAGAAACCATCATACATTTTCATGCTTCTTTCTTTCAATTCCTATCTGGAATAGGAAGCATACCTACATTTGTATTTGGTTTTGTTTCTTTCAAAAGGGAGACAATTTGTTTGTCGACACTGGATCATGTTTTGTCTTCAAACACTTACCATTTTTTCAAGTGATTACACATTGTGGGGGGGCTATATAATCTCTATATTTCCCTCTTATGGGGGGCCATTGATTGTATATATATGGTATATGTATTCCTTGGGGGGTGTGATTGATTCCTCCATCCATGCATCATTTTTGTTTTCTTTTCTCTCTTTTGGAGAGGGGTTTTCTCCCACAAGGTTTTTCTCCTTTTCTCTGGTTGCGAGAGATTTCTTTTTTTGCATTGTAAATGGGTACCTAACATGGTTGTGTAGTTGGGACCCATACTGCATCTTCATATTTGCATTTTCATTCTCCCTAAGTTGCACTTAAGGGGGGGTGTTAGAGTAAATATCATATTTACGGTTAAGTTTACTTAGGCTTGCATTTAGATTAATTATGCATTAGTTTCTCCCAGGTAGTTTTTCCCATGCTGGGAAGTTTCTCACCCACCATTTATTTCACATCTTTAAAATCCTGTACCATATGTAAATTTATTATCTCATATTTTTTTCATCTTATGCTCCTCTCTATCTCGTGAAGTTTTTTTGCAGTTGATTTTTCCTGGATTATTCGCTCTAACACATAGCACTAGTAGTTGATCCACTAAGTGTGTGCTCAACTACTCCACCCAACTCTATGACTTGATCCTTCAATGGGCTCTCAACTAGAGGTAATTCATGAGCATCAAGATGTAAATTAGGTACGCAAATAGAATTTTATGAACTATACATCTTCTCTAATGCACCCAAATTTGCATAATCTTCTTGCTTTCTCACCTCTAAGTATTCCTCTCTTGGAATAAGTAGAGATCTAAGGCATGATCCTCTTTGTTCCCTTTCTTGATCTAGCTCTTTGTAATGTTCCTTGATCTCCTGTAGGTGTTGTCTTTCTTTGGAAGCCAACAAATTTTCCCTGGACTAGCTCTTTGCAACCATCCATCACACATGACTTGAGTCTTCTTGACATCTTCCATGGTATGATATAAAAAATTAGACTTGTGGCTTGAATCTTCAATGCCCTCCTCATGATTAACACCCAAGTCATGAGTGCCAACATTGGGAGGCTCTTCAACCTCATTTTCCCATGTGAAGTATTTTTTATCTCATGAATATGTGAGGAAATCGATCTGATGTTACAAAACAGAAAATATGCACTTTCATCATACCTTTTGTAGTGTCTTCAAGGAATTCAAACAAATATTCATCCCTTGTTGAATGACCATCATCAAGTGTTGGTCCAAGAGGTGCATTTAAGAGAAAATAAAGTGTACTATGTGTTACAAACTCTATCCCATGGCTACAAGCTTAGTCTTCATGTGTATGTGTCTCTTCTACCTTCGTGAGTTCATCATAGGACCCTTCAAGTCCCTCCTCCATGTCCCCACTTCTTGCCATCTTCATGTTGCATTATTTTTCATCGGAAGTAGTTGACATAGAATTTTGAAATTCTATTATGTATGACGAAGAGTGTGCCATGCTCAACTCCTTACAAAGCTTATCCACCTCATCTTCTTTTCTCCTCAAGGAATCAAAGTATATCTCATCAATTGTGAGGAGGCAATCTCTATATGTAAGTGTAGATAGTTTTATTTCACTATCACCAAGGCCTCCTTGAGTTCATGCAAGTTGGAAAGAGATGGACCTCCCTCAAAACCTAGATCCTTCCAACACAAACTTGCCATTATCTTATTAACATGATCAAAATGGGTTAGAGTTTCCACAACAATACCTTCATTTACCCTTAGTTGACTTCCCAAAGTATGTGAATTATGAGACCCAGCCCCTCCATACGAAATTTATGATTGGTCTTCATAATCAACCTCCTTCATGGCCTCTTCTTCATTACATCCATGTGTAAAAACTAGATCATCATTATGCTCAATCAAAGGATCTCCATCAAAATAATGAGCAGAGTCTTCTACATCATGATCTTCCTCATTCGATAATCTAGAAAGATTATGCACAACTATAACCTTCTTAACCACCGAGAGATCCTTTGAATCTTACAATGTCAAATCAATCTTATCCAATTCACTTTGTTCAACACATACTAAAATCTTTGAGTTGCTCACATATGTATGGGCAACATCCAACTTAAGGGCACACAAACCACAATTTGATTCCTTGCCAAAATGATGCAAAGGTGATGAATAAATGCTAGGATCAATTAATGAAACATCAGAAGAACCCATACCTTCATGTAGTTGATCTAACATGGTTGGTTTGACCATCTCTATGGTGATATATTCTTCAATCTTCATGTGCTCTTCATTTGTAACTTCAATAGGTGAATCTCCTTTGTCCTTGTCCTCATAGGATTGAAGTTAACTTTTGAACATGTCTTCTTTAGGGCTGCATACTGATTGATTTTTTTCCTCCTCATAATTACTTGCAAGCTGCAAGTTATATACAAGTACTTCTTCTTCCTTCTCTAAACTTTCTTCAATGATAACTTCTAATTTTTTTGTCTCATTCCTCAATTTTCTAAGTGCAACCATTATTTGTTGTTGAAAATTTCTCAATACTCAATGTTGTTGTTGGGAAAAAGTATGCATAAGGTTCTCCCATCACTAATCATTCTTCTTTGGTTTCCTCTCTTTCTTTTTTTTCTTCTTATTCTTTCGTTGTTTCATAAATTGACTCAAGGTGATTGCATTCCTAACCTCTACTAGAAGTGTATTGTACTCAGCATAGGCAACCATTACATCATCAATCACATGTGTTTCCATAACTCCAAAACTTTTTGAAACACATACCCAATAGGCCAGCTAGTGGGATCAAAGCTTTGATACCACTATAATATCTTGAATGGGGATCTACTTTAAAATTTTGATTTTTATTTCTGCTCAAACCTTAACTCTGATTTTATATTTTTATTATTTGATTTCAAACAAAATATCATAGTGAACATACAAGTTCTCAAACTGACAAATAAACATGCCAAATGATGCTACCAATTTATATTTGTATCAAACATGAAATCCACCATGAAAAATACAATATAGGACATCCAAATGCAACATACATATCTGTTTTTTTATAGATAACTTATGTTGTTACAAAACTAAATATTCTCAACTTATTTTACAAGGAATTCAAGGGCTCAAACATGCCAAAAATATGCCTAGATTTTTTCTCTGGAAATCTGATCTGAAACTATGATTATACATACCAAATATATGCAAAATAGTCTTCAAATATCAAACCCTAGATGGGAAAAATTCCTCCTTGGTAAGTTCTTATGATTTTCTACTCCAAATATGCTCCAAATAATTCAAAATCACCCTCCAAAGGTGGGTGCTTAGGTCTACTCCAAGTGGTGCTCTAAATTAGGGAAAAACCCTAATGTAATATGCTCACAAAATACCACAACAATGTTGCTCCAAATATGATATTCAAATTTGATTATGCAATGATGCTAAAAACCTCCAATTGTCTCTAATGAAGTGAAAATAGAACTCCATTATGAGTTCTCCACAAGATAAGCTAGGTTTTTTTCCAACTCATTGAATTCATAAGAGTTTTCATCCTTAAAATTAAGCCCAACCAAAGTTGTAGCCAAAGAGAAGAATCTCCAAATGAAAAATATGATATGAATGGATGCCAAATGACTTGCACTTTACTTTCTTTTATAGCCCCACCAAATTAACCTTAACAAGGTCGACCTCCTTTATTTTATTTTATTTATTTATTTATATTTATATTTTTATATTTTTTATCTTGATTTATTTTATTTTTATTTCCCTCCAATATTCGCCAACCCCAAAAGAGTATTCTTATTTTATTTTATTATTTATTTATATTTTAATATTATAGTATATATACTAGTGTTTAAAAACACTATCAAAATAGGGTGGATATAGGGTAGAAAAAGGGGACATTACAACAAGAGAGATCAGTTATGAGAGAATAATGTTATTCTATCAAAGGATGCAAATGATACATTATAATTATATTTATTCACAAATGTGAATCCCTTGGTTATATATCCAAGGTGAGACATAAGATTAGACAAGATTGTGACAAGTGTCTTAATCCTATGAAATGAGACAAAAAACTTTAATTTACCTAGGACACAAGAAGTAAATGGCATAAGATAGGATAATATTTAATGTCAACTAAGACTTCTAGAAATATTCCCATGACCTAAGTAAAATTAACATGTGAATATGACCTACTAGGTGAACTAGTTAGGTAAAATGCCATATTCACACCAACACCCCCCTTAAGTGCAACTTATGGAGGAAAAATAATACAAATGACGCAAAGATGGGTCCTGAATATGAGGCCATGGTAGGCACCCATGTACAAATGAAATCTCTCACAAACAAAGAAAGGGAGAAAACTTAATGGGACAAAAGTACTCCCCAAAAGAGAGATGAAAACAAAATGCTCTTATTGAAGAATGAGAAGGAAAAAACCCCATGCGAGGAAAAATTACCCTTTATAAGAGAGAAGAAGAGAGACCATGCAACCCTCCCTCAATTTAGATTCTCCTAGAATAATGGTAGATGCTCAACATTGAATGCTAAAGATGATCCAATCTCATTAAACAATATTCCTCCCCTTAGGAAGAAACAAAACCAAGATGGTATGGAAGATGTATTTTCATTCCTAAAAGGAAGATGAGAGAAGAAGGATAGTGTGTGATATTTCCAAATTATTCTCAAGTGCCTCCATGTTGATGTTGAAAGTTGACACACTCTAAACAGGCGTTCTACAACACACCAATGAAGAGGATAATCTAGAATCTAGGAGAGATGATTATAGAACACAATCCAAAGACAAATGTGACTCCTCTAAATTTTGATCAAAGGTCTCCACACCAATTCCAAACTATGATAGATGATGAGAAAGAGAAGGAAAAAGAGAGTTAGAGTGTCCCTTGCAACAACTAAAGAAGAATCATTAGCATCAAAGAGAATATGTATGCAATCAATGGTGTTTCCCAAATCTAAAATGTTGGACTCTATATATTAGAATTGTGAAAAACACGAGCCACAAGATCAAACAACGAACAAAGACACCTTCCACGTAGGAGAGTTGCAAAAAATAATATACAATATCCTCAACAAGAAAAACTTACAAAATGAAAAGTTTTCATGGATCTCCTGAGAGAATCTCAAGAGATAATATGATGAGGGTTGAGTGCTTATAAAAGAAAAACCTAAATGAGAAATGGATTAAATCATGACAACTGTCAACATCTCATGCAATGAGACATAATGACCTAATAATATATCTCAACTAATAAAAGAATAAAATAACTCTTAAGATTAGCTTAAGTGTTTGAGAATAAATTAGACTAACAATTAATTAAATATTAATTAATTACTAGCTAATGCATTATTACTCCAACACTATAAATAACCCTATAATGCCTGTCAAGTACTCATCCCAAGTAGCTTATCTAGTAGACAATGTATTTCTTGCTACACTGAATCATAAGAAACCAAACTATGGCAACACAAGCATCATCAAATACAACAAAATATGAAGGAAATGAGACCTCAATGTATGGAATTTGACTACATTTATCATCCCCAAAATTGTCCATACTAGATTCTTGAATGTGAAAACAAAACGATTCTGCTATTGTTGGAATACTAGAGTCCTCAGCCTCAAGATGTTGACTCATAGATGAAGATGAACCCTCTAAATCTAGATTAGGAGCCATAGAAACTAAATTCTCAATAGAATTCTACATAAGAGGAGGATAAGTGTCTTTATCATCAATACAACCATAGTTTTCCCATCTAGCAAGAAATGTATATGTTTTATCATCGATTGATCAAAATTCATCAAGTGGAACAAGACAATCCGCAATAGGATCATTTGGGAATTGAGGCTCATTCGAGTCTCCATTCATCTCTCGAAGTTTGGTTATAAGGTCACGAGAGATCTCAATACCATCACTGGCCATTTATGTGTCAATATCACAACTACAACCAATTATTCCTAGGATATGTTTAGTCTTTATTTCCCACACAACTCTGTTCCATTTGGATGATGGTTTAGGAACTAATCCATAGAGACAAGGAAAATATTAAGCCACCTACAATGTGTTACTATTCCATCTTAGCAAGACTTAAATTTTCATCTATTCAACTTGATTATAGCATGATGCCTTTTGATGCCCATGATAAAATCATTAGATTTAGTCACTCAATAGACAAATCAAGAGACTTAATCCAGCAAAATAATAATATTACCTCACAATTATTCAATCATGAGACCCCCCAACAATATATGATCTATCAATTTATGCTAAGTATAATTATAGATGTCACTTTCTAACAACAACGAAGTAGACTTGATCTTAGTGCTTAAAAATGCCAAATCTTGTCATAAACCCAAAGTATATTTTTTACATATAATGGGATCAATTTGAACACACCAATACAAAGTACACAAAAAATTATGCACTTTCAAAAAAAAATCACCCTTGAAAATGTTTCCATAGGAGCAAGAATAAAGTCCCATAAGTTTTCAAAACGAGAATGAATCAATAAGACCTGTGAAAATCTATAATCTCTAGATAAACCATACACCAAAATAAAAAACTAATTGCACCACTATGAAGATCATGAAATTCTACCCCAAATAAATAAAAAATTATCAAAAAAATGAGGTCGGATGACTGATTTATGGTCGTTTGAAGCTATACTACAAATTCAAAACTACTAATGGAAAGGGGGATGATTGGAATCACTTGCTAACAATCATTTGGCCTTCAGATTTAAAAAAGTTGTAGATGATAGTAATTTGAATTTTAAATTTAATATAGTACTTCTAATCGTGATTTGATCATCAGATTTAAGATAGTCTTTGATGATAGTCATTTGATCGTCAAATTTAAGATAGTCGCATGAAAATTAAAAAATTACAAAAAAAAATTGTCACAAAAATTTAAGTATTATATATAAAATAGGTGTTTTTGAACCTTCTAAGCATGATTTTAGGTTTATATTTGACCCAAAATTCTTTGAAATTATGGATCCTTTCTAGATCTAACAACGAACCTCCCTCTTCAAACCCTTGTAGATCTGACCTCCAATGTCCGATGTAGACCAAACAAAAGGAAAAACTAACTTTACTGGACCCTCTAAACTCAATGGTGAGCTCATATCTACACTAAAAATCTTTAAAATTAACTTACAATACAAAGCCACAAAGAGGAAACACCAAATCTGGTATTTATTTTAAGTTTTTCTAATTCTTTAGGTCATCATTCGATGCAAGACAAGAGCATACTCAAATTTTCAAGATCCACCAAGATCTACAACCCAGATCTCTCAATTAATAATAATAATCAATCCTACAATCTCTAATACCATGTAAGAGTTGCTATAGATTTCTCTATATCATGCAATAATTGGTTGAAGATTATAACCACCCAAGATCTAGGAACTTCTATGAAAGTGAAAGAGAGATCAAATATGAGAGAATAATGTTATTCTATCAAAGGATGCAAATGATATATAGCAATTATATTTATTCACAAATGAGAACCCCTTGGTTATATAGCCAAAGTGAGACATAAGATTAGAAATATCGTGACGAGTGTATTAATCCTATGACATGAGACAACAAGCATTAAATTACCTAGCACACAAAAATTAAATGGCATAAAATAATATAAGATCTAATGCCAACTAAGACTTCTAAAAAGATTCTTAGGACCTAAGTAAACTTAACATGTGAATACTTGACCTACTAGGTGAACTAGTTAGGTAAAATACCTTTTTCACACCAATAGTAAGGAATTATATGTAAATGAGAATATTGTAATAGAGATAAATGATATGGTATATGGTATATATATATATTATCACATGAAGAAATATTGAGTATACGATGAGTTATGCTATGTGATGTATAGTTGAATAATTTGTGAATATATATTTTGATTCTTTATACATGTTCTATACTATTGCATCCTTATGTAATCTATTGCATAATGTTAATAAATAATGCATCAACACCCAATTCATGTAATCCATTTCCTACATAACCTTGCTAAGAGAAAAGAATGCATACAAGCTAGCATAATAACCATAAGCGAACATCACATATACAAGCCACAAGATAACACAAGATATACCCTAGGAAAACCTTCAAAAGAGAAAAACAAAACCTCCAAAATAATCCATACTCCATCTATTATTCAACAATAAAATAGTACATGCACTTGTAGAGTTACAATGAATACTTCTAAAACATTAATTTGTTCCAATGCATCCTATGTTTGTTCAAGAATGAATCCACACATAGATCATGCCATGCTTCACATATGCACTCCTCATAAAGAATCGATAATATGATAGACCACTCACCCAACCAAACTTAACCACTAATCATGTACTTTTTATATAGACTCAAGCTCATACAATACAACCAAGTGGTAAGATAAAACCATGTGTTCCACAAAACCATGTGAACACAAAACAATTGATCCCTCATTTAATATTAGGTACTAAGTTTGTCCATTATTAAATATTTCCCCAAATATTAAATCATTATCCTATGTCTCCCACACATAAAATAATTAATCCAATGTTACAATACAACTTATGAGTGGCCCCAAATAATTGCTTAGTGTGGTCAAACACATTTCCTAGATGTAACACAACTAAATAATTATTTAATTACAACATTATACTTTAATATTTTATGCAATGGTGTACAACACCAAATACTAACACATAAGACCATTAACATTTTCTTATCCCTCTTAATAGGTTATAAATACAAGTCTTAAGAAACTAAATTAGAGAAAGGGAATGCGATTATCCTAAGGAAACCCATGCTTGTAGTTGCACTCATGTGAAGTGTTTGAATTGTATTGTAATCAAAGACTAAGTTTTAATGATTTATAATCCTTTGTAGGAGAAAAATTTATAGGTTCTTATTAGGGGATTTCCTCCACACCCCTCACAAATTCATTAATATTTGGCATGTTGTTAGGATGGAGATTCTTTTTAGCATATGAAAATATAGAAATTTTGATATTTTTGTAAGATGTTATGTTGATTGTCAATTTTTAATTTATTATAAAACTATGATTTGTTCTAATGTGTTATTGCAGATTCAAGTGCAAAAAATTAAAATTTTCACTTGGTGGCTCACTTATAGGTGTTACTTGATCACCAAGGTGCCCCTGACTCCCACCTCCTCTTGAGGTCAATTTCCTCATGGGTATTGTCATGGTTGTAGCCAATACTATCCATGCCCATTTGGAGGCTTATTATTAAGATTATCCTCCTTTTGTGAGAAGGACTCATGCTCAATGAGGCTGGTTATAGTCTGCTAGTAGGCACTCTACCTCTCCAATACTTGTTAGTGGAGAAAATTTTGTTTGGCTAAACTAAAAAAAAATCCTTGTCTACCTCTTACCATATCTCCTTCTTTAATGAGTACTAAAGAAAAGTATAAGAGAACTTTAATGATGATAATTATAGATGGAAACCTCATGTGGTTACCCTAGACCTCACTGATGTATAGGACAAGCTAGATGATCACGATCCCCTCCTCCTTCTAAATGTGTTCTAGCCATCTAGTAGCTTGATTTATGTTTTCTATTATCTTGCTTTGGGCTAGTGCCTTGTGATGAAATAACTTGCATAATAGAATAATATGATAGAAAATATGCTGCAAATACTTTATTATAACTGAGAATAACGATCCACCTCGACCAAAAAAGGTAAGGATAAATGCACGCTGGCTCCGACTGCTAAGGATGGCAAGGGCAAGAATGTTGTTAGGAAAGAATCCAGAGGGGATACGGTTGTAGGGAACACAGAGATGACTAGAGGGGAAAATGCTAGGAGGAGATCCAGGAGGCTGGCCAAGAATAGCAAGAAGAGGCTAATTATTGAAGACTCTGAGGAGGAGCAATCTAACAGAAAAGGTTACAAGGAAGAAGAGTCTAAAGATGTGAAGGAAGAAAATGTGGAGAGGCCCCAGTTTACTCTGGTGGACAACAAGCTTCCCATTGATGGCTCTGCCTCTCACTCTCCACATCCCCTAGTGGATGAGCCTGGACAGGTTCAGGGTGCTAAGGATGTTGGGGTGGAATCGTGCGATGTGGTGAAGAGAATGGACACTCTTGACAAAAGGTTTCGGGGGTTGAACCACTTCATCATGAAGTTGGGTCACTTTGTCACAAGCACCCTGTCTAATGATATAAAGGAGGAGCTGGAGGGGAACAACAACCAGGAAAAAAAAGAATGGGTGGGTGATGAGGCGATGGACCTCCTAATTAAAAATTGGGACAACGCCAGTTAGCTGCTCCCGGTGCATGTCTGTCAGTTGTTTCTCTGCGGTTGTTGTGCTGCCTTTGGGCTATTTCTATGTTTTTTTCCTTTAATGTTTGTTGTTTAGTCTAGCTCTTTTTTGGCCCTTGTGGCTCATTGTGAAGGGTACAACACCTTGTAAATGCTGCTTAACTTTTCAAAAACAATCCACTTCGAGGGGGAAAACCTCCAATTATCTCCAATGAGAATAATTCACAATATGATGATGCAATAAGACTCACAACCTCATATATGGCTAGGATATCACCCAGGTTGAATTAGATAACCCTATATAAGCCCTAGGCTAACCTAATTATCTAAATAATAATATAATAATGATAATATGACTTAATTAGGAGTTAAGATAGCCACATGATGACTATTAATAACTTGATGTATAATATTAAGGGTGTAGCATGTCCCCCCTCTTTAGAGAAGCATTATCCTCAACTCTAGGAAATTTTGGATGCTTTTGAATGAACTCCCCATCCTCCCATGTAACATCTTGGTAAATTCTTCTGGATTGGATGAGATACTAAGTGAGTGTTATGGTCCTTAGCTTCCTTGTGCATTTTCAAAGAACACACTTTGATTCTAATATGATTCTTCCTTCTTCATGAGGTCTAATAATATTATTTGAGTAGGGATATTATTCCCAATCACCTTTTTGAAGCAAGAAACATGAAAAAATGGATGTATCTTTGTTGTTGATGGAATTCAAACTTGTTTGCAACACTACCTATCTTCTGCATGATTTGATATGGGCCATAATATTTTGGATACAAATTTTTATTCATTGATTATTTCTTCAGTTATATTTTCTTATAGGGTTGCAATCTCAAGAAAAACCAATCCACAACTTCAAAACTTCTTTCACTATAGTGTTGGTTTACCTACTACTTCATTCGATTTTGTTCCATGGATAGATTCTCTTAAGTCCTGAAAGTACTTTTTATTTTTGAAGCATATGGTCCTCCACAAAATGAACTCTTGGTGACATCTTCAATGATGATGTGATGGAAGGAGGATGATATCCATATAGTTCCATAAATGGAGACATTTTGGATAAACTATGGAAGGAAGTGTTATGCCACCATTTTGCTAGTGGTAGCAAATCTACCCATTGAGGTCATATTTATCTGAAGTAAAACAATGTAGATATCCTTCCAAACATTTATTAATCTTTTGTTTTCCCATCATATTGAGGATGGTATGAAGAAATATGAGCCAATTGAGTACCCAAACATTTGAATAAATCTATCCAAAAGTTACTAGTAAAGATAGGATCACGGTCACTAACAATAACCGTAGGTATACCATGTAGCTTTTGAATATTCTCCAAAAATTAATATTTCACTATACTTGCTATAAAAGGATGCGATAATGCAATAAAATTTGCATATTTAGTGAGGCAATCCACTACTACCATGATTACATTCTTACCATTAGATCTTGGAAGCCCTATGATGAAGTCCATGGAGACCTCTTCTCAGTGTTGGCTAAGAATAACTAAGGGTTGCAAGAGACCAAATGCCTTAATTGTCTCCCCTTTATTTCTTTGACAAACCAAACGTTTTGCGACAAATTTTTGAACATCCTCTTTTAGCCCTTCCTAAAATAAGTCTTTCTTGACCCGATGATATGTCTTCAAAAATCTTGGATGACCACCCACTAGAGACTTGTGAAGCTCTTTGAGAATATTTTGTTTGAGAGAGGAATTTTTGCAAAGATATAATTGCTCTTTATACCACAAAGTATCTCCCTTCCAGAAAAACTTATCCAATCTACTAGGATCACTTTGTAATTGTTAAATGAAATTACTTGTAGCAACATCATTCTTCCACTCAACTTTATCTTCTACTACCCAATATTCTTGTAATATTGAAAGGGTACACAAGAAAACTTCATCCTTCTCATCCTTCCTTGATAGTGCATCTATCGGAACATTTTCTTTCCCTTTATTATATACAATCTCAAAATCATATCCCAACATCTTCATAACCCATTTTTGTTGTTCTTATTTAAAGATAATATTTTTTCCAAAAAAATATTTTAGGCTATCATGATCTATCTTAACCTTGAAGTGTCTACCCATTAGACAAGGCGTCCATTTTTTTATTGCATGAAGAATATCTAGCATTTCCTTCTCATAAATAGGTTCGAGTTGATTCTTACCCTTTAATTGACAACTCTCAAAAGCAATGGACCAACCCTCCTACACGAGAACAATGCCAATACCATTTACCGAAGCATCACATTCCACAATAAAATCCTTGGTGAAATCAAGAGTGACAAGCACTGGAGTTGTACAAATAGCCTCCTTTAACATTTCAAATGATGCATTAGTGGATTCATCCTAGTGAAAAGAATCCTTATTCAAAAAATTTGTGGGGTGCAACTATATGACCATAATTCTTCACAAATCTTCTATAGTATCTAGTCAATCCCAAGAAACCCGTCAATTTCTTAATGGTTTGGGAATAGACCATTCTATGATCTACATGATGAAAGTGTTCTTCACATGTCTTTCTTTTTAATTTTTAGGATCCACCTTTACTCCTTCATGTGAAACTATGTGTCCCAAGTAATACACCTCATTAATACCAAAATAACATTTGGATGGCTTAGCATAGAGTTGATGATCTTCAAGAACTTGTAATACTTGATTTACCTAATGCAAGTGTTCTTCACATGTCTTGATATAAATCAATATATCAGCAAAGAACACTAATAAAAACTTCCTCAAGAATTTCTTAAAGATGGAATTCATCAAACTTAAAAATGTAGTAGGTGCATTGGTAAGACCGAATAACATCACCACAAACTCATAATGACACTCATGAGTCCTAAATGTTGTCTTAAAAATATCTCTTCCTTAATTGGAATTTGGTGATGACCTCATCTAAGATCTAACTTTGTAAAATGCATAGCTCCATTAAATTCATCTAACAAATCATTAATGACTGGAGTAGGAAACTTATCTTTGATGGTGTACATGTTGAGCACTCTATATTTTGGGCACATGCGCCTTGTTTTATCCTTCTTCCACACCCTCACCATGGGTGAGGAGTAAGCACTTTGGCTATGCCTAATAATTCTTTCCTCTAACATCTCCCCAACAATATTTTGTATCTCACTTTTTTGTATATGTGGGTACCTATAAGGCCTAATGCTGGGTGGTTGGATCCTTGGAACTAGATTCATGGCATGATCATGATCCCTCTTAGGAGGAATTCCTTTGGGAATATCTCCAAAAATCATTGAGTAATGATCAAATATTGCTTGTAAATATTGATGGTGGGAGCATTAGATTGAGAGACTTCTAATGAACATAACTAGGCCACAAATCCATCAACTCCTTTCTTAAGAAACTTTTGCATTTGATGAGAGCTTACCATTTTTAGGGACTTTGACTTCAACCCTCTTAGCTCTATTGTCTTTCCTTCTAATTGAAATCTCATGAATAACTCTTGGAATTTCATCTCAATTGTTCCCAAAGTCATAATCCATTGTACTCCCAAAACAATATCTGTTGCAACCACGGAGATAACATACATTGGGCTATTATGTGAAGAGCGGTCTTGGGTACAATCTCGGGATAGGGAAAAATTTGAAAACATAAGAGGAAAAAAGGAAAAAATAATGATGCTAAAAGGGTCGAGGCAATGGATCTCAAGGAAAGCATGGAGGACATGGTGGATGAACTCCGGGATAATTGGAGCCTCATTGATGAATCTTAATTTCTATTTTTTGGTCAAAGACTTGTGGTTCTGATGATTGGTACTTTTTTCTTTGTATGTTTAAACTTTATATTTTGGTTCGGTTATTATCTCTGCTTATGGCTCTTAAGACTGAATCTCTATTATGTGACTCTATGGATTTTGATGTTATTTGAATTTTGGTTTGCAATGTTCTTCCTGTTTGGTTAATGTTGTATATTTATATCTGGTTGGTTGTTTATTTTGATTAAGTTGTTGGGTTGAGGTTTTTAAACTTTCCAAGGATGTTCCCTAGTGGTTGTTCTTTGAGCTTGGCTTTTCTTGATTGGTTGTTGTTTTCTCTTATCGACTTTTCTATTTTTTTGTATGGGATCATGGCCTTGACCCTGCTTACTTTATCAAAAATATACATTGGGATATGAAGGTAATAATCTACCATGGATAATTTAATGTTATGACACTTTCCAGAATAACTAACATTACCACCGCCCCCACGGGTTAGAGTAGTTGGTCTTGAGTCTCGGGTTTGCTCCCCGAGGTCTTGGGGTCGACTCTCTGGCTCGTCATTACCCCATCACGGACACTTGGGGGAAGTGTTGGTTATCCCGTGACCGAAGGGACTAGTCTCGCCTCCCGCTCGCACCCCCCTGAACCAGTGTAAGGGGGGGGCACTGGGCTGGGGCCGTGGGGATACCCTCCAAAAAAAAAAAAAAAAAAAAACTAACAGTACCACCATCTGCAACCAAGACCTAAAACTCCAGAGATGGATATATAAAAAAATTTGTTGATGAATTTATGAGTAAAACTTGAGTCAATCAACATAGTTACTTTCTACTTCTTTAAGATACCCACTACCTTGAGAGTTTGTGGGGCACTAAAACTGAAGAGTTCATGGAAATAAATGTTTGGTTGGGAATCATGTGATTCATCATCTAGCTCCCTATCACCCTCTAATATTGGTTCCTCCTCTTCTTCCTGAGAACAATTTATTTTCATTGCATTTATGCCCTTGACTATATTTTCTATCACAATTGAAACATAGCCCTTTTTCTCAATTCTCCTCATTTTTTTGTGGATTCAACCTAATAGGTTGTGGTAATGAATGTGTAGGAGATCTCCTTTCATTGGAATTTGCATTCCCTTCTCGCCTACTAGCGAAAAAATTCTCCTCACACTTTTCTTGCCATTATTATTGCTTGCAATAAGGATTGTTCTAGTGTCCCCTTCCTAACCAATTCAACATGGTGGGCAGTTAGCCTATTAGCGGATTCCCATAGGCTAATGTGTTAGGGTTAGGTAATCCTTGGAGTTAGTTGATTCCAATAGTTGGCAGTATTAGGTGTTTTTTATTACCTTAGGAGGAAGGATAGAAAAGGAAAAGTTGGAGATAATTTCTCATGGAGGCTAGATATTTGGTCTTCTTGTTGGAAGAGTTGGTTCTTCTTCTTTTTGGTTTGTGAGAATAGAAACCCTTGTAGGAAACATTCTCCACATTATTGGAAGACATAATTTAATCAGTTGGTGATTTCACACATGAATCACATCTGGGCCATATTATTGAAATATTCTTAGTAGTTTCAGACCTAATTATAGTGAGAAAATTGTAAAAAGGTTAATAGCAGATTTGAGAGTTAGAAAATATAGAAAGGACCATCTTCGTGTTGCTAGCTCCTCTCCCCAGGCAGGTCGTACTGTTCCTAGGAGGATGTGAGATTTGTGGAGTTGGTCACTGGACTTTAGGAGTGCATTTTAGAAGGATTTTAGGCACCTAGGGTTGGGTAACACTTAGAAATATTGAGGGGAGTGAAACAACAAGTTTTATAAGAGATATATGCATCTTTTGGTACCTCCCGTTTGCTGGTTGCAAGTACATTTTTTTTCAAAGTCTTCTAATTTTTTTGGGTATATTGGAATTAGATATGTAATGCCATTTGATGATCTGGGTTACCTTGACAATTGTGAAAAATTACATTTTTCAATTAAAATTTAAATCTAGAATTTTTTGCTCTTTGTATCTAGGAATATTGTAAAAATTAGGAGTTATTTCATTGCTATAATCTACTTAATTCCTATCCATTATTGTTAATAAACAAATTATGTATATTATCCTATTTTTATCTTAAAACAAATTAACTAAAAACAAGAAAAAGGGAAGATTGAGGTTGTATGTTACAAGGGTGTATGTTATAGTGGTATCAAAGTAGTGTATCTTGCCATCCTAGAGGGTTTTGAAAATAATAATGTTATGACAGTTTTTTGAGTAATGCAGCCACCCTATACACACCATTACAATTTGAGAAGGAATAGATCTAATACTATTCTTGAGAGTCAACCCAACAGTCTAGCAAAATTAGATCCGTTTGTAGGAACTAAAATGGGTGACAGGGACTAGTAGGAACCTAACACTAGGGAAATGCTAAATGACTTACCTAGATGGCATCGTGAGTTGCAATAACGTTTAGAACCAATGGTGGCCTTAATGAACCAAAAAATGCTTGGAAACAACAACAACAATCTAGGGAACAATGTAGGAAACAATGGTGGTAATAATGGGGGTCACAATGATTGTAACCAAGGGCACGATAGGAATAACGATAATGGGCAAGGTTCAATGAATAGCAGAGGCACAAATTAGAAAGATAGAACCAAAACAACCAATTCCAAGACCTTAATTCCTAATTTTCAATTGAGGGTTAATCCTTGAGTTGAGGTAGAACCCACCCAACAAGAGCTATAGGATCAAATTTTATAGGATTGGAGAGATTAAAGGTTAGAGTTTCAGGTTGAGATATCTTTTTCATGATTACATGGACCTAGAAATGAAACATAGAACACATAGGGGTGGTAGATAGCATCACCAAGAGTTGCATATAAATGTGGTTAATCTATCAATTCCATACTTAGATGGATCCAAGAAGACTACATCTAGGGCATGGGTTAGAAGCTTTATACATACTTCCATCTTAACCCAATGCAAGAGGATTAGGTTGCCAAATATGTAGCCATACATTTAGATGGTAGTGCCCATGAGTGGTGGCACCATGGCATGATCACCTTGGGTTACAACCAAATTGATTCATATGTTGAGTTCATAGAGAGGTTGATTGAGAGGTTCGACAAAAAAAATCTAGAGTTGCACTTTAAGAAGTTGTTTTAGCTGAAATAATGGGGTTCAGTGGAGGCATATTTGGCTAATTTCTAGAGACTTTTGATGTTCGTCACAAACATTTCAAAGAGGAGACTCATTTTTCTTTTCATGGATGGTCTTTCAAATTCTTTGCGGGGTTGGATTAAGGCCCTTAATCCATCTTCATTACAAGATGCCATCAAGAAGGCTAGAGATTTGGAGACTTCCACTCTTAGAAACAAATTTCATTCTAAGAGTTTCCCTCATAAGAAGGATAAGGATGAGAACTGTTTCATAGAGAACCACATCAACCATGTAATGAGTCCAATAAATTGGATAATGGGTAGCTTAATGACCTTTGGAGAAATAAATTATGCTTCTATTGTAAAGAACCTTGGGACCCATCTCAAAAATGCAATATGAAGACAAAGGAAAAGTAAATAGAGTATTTTTCTGCTAATGAATCTACATCAAAAAAATTAGATCGGCAATATAATTCTGAGAGTAGTGAGGAGGACAATTCATCAAATGAGGAACCGAAAAGTGATGGTGCCATTTCCCAACTCTCTAGCACCCAAAAAGTAGTGGCATTCAATATTAGAGGGACATTACAGGGGCAAAGGATTATAACACTTATTGGTATAGGTGCCACTCATAACTTCATTGTTGAGGGCTTTGTGAATAGAAGAAGGATGCAAATGAAAGAATGTGATGGTAGTTGATGGGTATAAACTTTCTTACAATCATAAGGTTTCTAATCTGAGCATCTAATTGGGAGACTATGAGTTGAAGGATGAATTCTATGCGGTGAATATCGAAGACACTGATATGGTTTTGGGGATGCATTGGATGAAATACCTTTTGGAGTTCTCTTTCAATCTATAGAAGATGGAAATGAAATTTGAGGCAAATGGGAAAAAGATAGTTCTCATAGGATTATCAGATGGGGGCCCTAGATTTTTATCCTTTAAGAGGATGGAGTGGTTGATTAGATATGAGTAGGTAGAGTGGGAAGTAGAGTGTCTTATCATGCCTGCAGTTGCAAATCAAAAAAATAACACTTATCATTTGAATATCTAAAAAATTATATTTGATCATAGCAAGGTGTTTGGGAGTATTCTACATGGAGTGCCACCAGAGAGAGGGATAGAGCATGCCATAGAGCTAGAGGAGGGTTCCTATAATGTTGTAAAATTGCACCCCTTGCAATTTCACATACATTATTGTATTCGTTTTAGTTTCCACTCCCTTAACATTTGTGTAGGCTCATTTTAGCCCCTGCATCAAACTTTTCTCCCTCTAAGGATGCTTGAAAACCCCTTTTTAGCAGCTACCTTTGCATGCCAGCTTTGCGTCAAATCTTGTGCTTTTCCCATCCTTGTCATTTTGTAGCGTGATGTGTTTGGACACTAGTACATCGTGCGGATGTTCGCACGCCACGCTAGCATCCCGTGATGTTTCAACATTTAAATGACCATTTTTGTGCATGTTTGCCACTTGCTAACAAATTTTGTTAGTGGTAATAGCTGGGGATGCCTTGTAATGGCTTGGGAAGCTTCTTTTCCCTCATATTCTCTCTTTTTAATCCATTATTTTAATCCATTTGTCCCTCTTGAGATTTCTCCCTTGGGGACACTCCCTTTTCCCTCTTCACTCTTTTGCTTGCACAAATCTCTCACTTGTTACAACAAATTCAAACACTCTCAAGCTCTTGCAATACCCTCTACAACACACTTGGCTCTTGCAACTATCTTGCTCACCCTCTTTGGCTTCCTTAAGCCTTGCATGCAATACCTCCCTTGTCTTGTGCTTGTGAGCATCTTGGGATTTCGCACATCCCATATCTATTGCATCTATATTTTGTGATACAAGTTCTCCTCCTCGAGTGGGGATTTCTTTTATCACCTACATTTTGTGATACAAGTTCTCCTCCTCAAGTGGGGTTTTCTTTTATCACTCATCACACACTTTATTTCTCTCTATCTATCTGGTTGTCCATGGAGGTGGGAGCACCAAAACGGGGGTTTGATTGAGGCAAACCCCTATATAGCCCCAACATTTTCTCTAGATCTTATGCATGTAGGTAGTGAAGATATTCACATGCTAGAGGATTCATTACTTGGGTTACTGTGAGCATTTTCTATTTCTTATTATCTTAGCTTATCTTACTTTACCATTTACTTTACTTTAGTTCTATTGCACTTTGTTATTTTCCCACATTTTGTAAGTTCTTAGTAATCTAATTGCTAGTAGTCACTTAGCTATTTTCTATGATAAACTCACTTTTTGGTATGTACGGACGCCAACATGCCACACTATCATCCCAGACTTGCATTGTCATCCTTTGGCCGAGAGCTCATTAGTCTGTCCAGAAAATCTTCATGACCCGCTCTTTCAAATTCTAGAACTCTCATCGTTGTTCCTTGAGGTAGTTTAGGGAAGTTCGCCGCTTGGGAACCTCTTGAGAATAAAGAGACTCATGAGTAGCGAATCCCCCTTCTCTAGATTTTGGTGAACACAATATTTTTCAAAAAACTAGGAATTTATTTACCCCAACTTGGTGGGGTCATAACTTTTGACTCGATGCTCGAAATTCAGAACTGTTTACACCGTTGGAAAGGTCTCCAAGAGGAATAGTTCAATCCAAAAAAAAGTGTGCCTTTGGAAATCCATTTTTAGGGATTGACACAAGTTTCAACCCCAAATTCTGCTCTAAAGACCTCTGACAATGCAAATTACTAGAACCTAGAAAATACCAAATAAATTGAAAATTTGGGTTTTTTCAAATTTTCTTAGTTCTATCTCTATATCTCTATTTCAAAATGTGTTTTCTATCTTTCTTCTTTCTATCTCTTTCCATATTTTTTAAGAAGCTTCAAGAAGTTCTCTTACAAGCATGTGAAAGTGAGTTCTCATCTCCTTTTTTATTATTCTTTGTTGATCCCTCTCTTGAAATTGCTTCTAAGGATATTTTGGTGCAATAGGATGAAATCATTGCTACCTTTCATAATGTTACTCTACCTTCTATTCATTCCAATGCATTCTCTTTTGGAGATGATGCATTTGTGAATGATGAATCTCCCTTTCATTCCAATGCACTCTCTTCTAGAGACGTTGCATTGGTGAATGGTGAACCTCCTTCCACATTTGATCCTCCCTGGATCGATGTTGAGAATGTTTCTTCGGATAATTATTCTACTAGTTGTGATGATTTTGTAAATATAATCTATGTCTCTACTTCCCCTCAAAGGCCTAAGAGACCAGTCATTTACCTAACTCCAACTAGTCCTTCTCCTAAAAGGGTTTGTTCTATTGAGGGTGTCCCATTTGATAGAAACTCCCTTGATATTTCTAAGGCTCCCTCTTGTAGAGTGGTAGCCCATACTTATAAGAATATAATGAATAAACAACCAAGCCTTCCTCAAGAACCTAAAGCTAAAGCTAAAGCACCTAATGATTACGATCTTTTCGAGCAACTTCGAGTTACTCTAACTAAGATCTCACTATGGGACTTGCTTTAGTCTGCCCTGGTTTACCAAGGTATGCTTTAGGAAGCCTTGCAAAAGATCCTCTTTCCTATATTTTCTAGGCCGACAAATGTTAATGCATTGATGGCTCATATTCATGCAAATTCGTTGAATATCATAGTCTATCCACAATAAATTTCATCCCCGGAAGTGTAGAAGCAATAAGACCCTCTAATTATCATAGTTAACATTAACAATATCAACATTAGACATACTCTTGTTGACTATGGTTTGATGCTCAATGTATGTAGCATTGATCTATTTCCTGAGATTAATATTGATTCATCTTCTCTTAATGCTTATTCAATTGTCATTCATGGGTTTGATAATGTTGGTCGAAAAACTTTAGGAATGATAGTCTTTCCTTTAAGGTTGGGACCCATTACTGTACCCACCCTTGTATATATTATGTCAAAAAAGTTACTTTATAACCTTCTTCTTGGTAGGCCATGGATTCATGCTATGGGTGTAGTCTCGTCTACCTTGCATAAATCTATTAAGTTCATTTGCAATAATCAAGTAGTCATAGTCAAGGATGATCCTGATGCTATGCACTTATGTGAGATGGCAACTGCCGAACAGGTTTCGTTTGCACCCACTCTTATCCCTTCAGTATCTTCTAATGTATTGATTTCTACTCCTACAATACCTACTACAAAGGATACTCTTGAGATAGATGAATGGTGCAGGAGCACCTTAAGGTCTTTTGAAAGGTCTTAGAAAATTTTGGCTTGTAGGTGGTTCTATCCAACCACCAAGGTAATAAGGACTATTTTATAAAGTCCCAAGGTTGATTTGGTGTGTGTGGTGGCAAGGTTGTGTAGAGTCTTGGGTTTTGTGTATGCTTAGGATATACTGCTAAGTTGTCATGACAACATCTCCTAAACACTAGGAAGCATTTATGTTGTTCTAAGCCTGACCTAAGGGTCCCAACATGTGGGGATAGGATATATAAGGTCAGAAAAACCCTAACCTGACAGGGGGAAGAGTTGGGAGTACCATTGTACGGATTGTGTCTTGAAAAGAACAAGTTTTTTTTACTGTGTGGTTGAAACAGGGCCTTGATCCAATCAATTAATGGATTGAAAGGACTGAACTAATGCATTGAATCTTTAATTTGTGACATATAAGTACTTTGTGTGGCATTGGTTTAGTTTTTTGGCATGACTGGTTAACAGTTTGTAAATTCTTTGTGTTCATCTGTTTCACTGCCCGGTTCAGGGCCAGTTTTGTAAAAGATGCACCCCACTTGAATTCCCATCGCTAAAATTCCATGGCCTCTTGGAATCAAGTAGGGGACCTTGGATATAGTGTAAATATGGTATGTGGATTCTTTGTTTGCAAGATATCTAGTAATTCCATCAAGCTCTAGGCGAGTACAGGGGCATTCTGGCTAGGTGCTTGAACATAACAGAAGCAAGAGGGCTTGCTTAACGGATTGGTTTGTGCCAATGAATGGTGTAGAGGTGTAGGGGTATGTGACTTGGACATGTGTATGCAAGGAGAAGTGCAGAGGTGGCCATTAAAACACTCAATTAAGTTAAAGAAACCAAAATGTGTTACATGCCCTAGAAACCCTTAAAAATAGGGGTTTGGTGACAAACCTATGTACGAACACCAAGAAGGTCTAAAACCTAGGAAATCTTGGGGCCTAGGAGGTCTATAGAGAGAATCCGTAAAGAGTTTGGGGGTTTGTTAAGGAAGTCTTTGGGTTATTCCAAGAGCACTGGTTTTAGGAGGCCTAATTGACCAAAAAGGCTACAAGGCCTGAAAACAAGGTTTACATGAATTCGATGGACAAATGAAGAAGGAATCCAACAAGATGGATTAGAGTGAAGTAAGATCAACCAAGGAATAGTTGGAAGACATATTCCTAGTCCCAAGAATGGCTTTGGGAATGTTGTGGCAAAGTTGAGCCCAAAGGTGCTTAGTAGGGGTGTGAGAGCAAAGGTGAGTGTTTGAAGTTGGTGGAGAGTTCTATAAAGAGATAGGGGTCTTAGGAGTGACCTCTGAGTAGGGTAGAGAAGAATACCCTAGTAAAACCAAAGAGTAGGTCTTAGAAAGAGAAAATGTGCTCTTGAGAGATAGTACTCCCCATCAATGTCCCTGAAGAAGATCCTTCTGAAGCAAGAAATATTAAGTTTTCTCCTTCTACATCTTCTCAAAAGAATGCATGTCTTGGTGATGATTGGGGTTCCTTAGACTTTATAGATCCCTTCGTTGGGGAACATAAAGTTGACTCGATCCACTTAGTCTTTATGATAACATCATCCAAACCCGCTATCAAAGATGATTACTCTTCTATATTGCGGGGTAATGTGAACACAAATTGTAACATTCTCTATGGAGATCCTCCTCCATTGTCTTCTATCTTTGTGCCTTCTTCTTGTGAGCATTCTATCTTTTTTGCACAAGAAAAAGGGTTGATTCTTGCTCCTAATTCTTTGTTTGAGCAAGAGTATATTTTTTTGAGGCTTCTCCAAGCCCACTTGATTACTCTTCCTTCTCCCACACACAAGAAATTTCATAAGCATGATAAAGAAAAACATTCTTTCTATGCGTACCATTGAGTGCCTGGCCATTCCACTAGTGAATGTAAGGCCTTGAAGGATAAAATACAACAAATTTTTGATTCAGGTACCATCACTCATTTATTTTTTGATGCAGGCTCTTCTTCAAATGACAAGTGATATCGAGGTCTACCTCTATCTTGTATGCTCTAAGTATCTTGCATGGTTCTCCTCCCCTATACGTTGGGGGCAGTGATAACTCATTCTGAAGATGTGCATCCTTCTTAAGGACCCCCTCTCTTCTCCTTATCTTTCAATTGCAATGTTCCCTTGAGTGGGCCCCTTGCTATCATGAAGGGTTCCCGAGGGAAACCCCTTTTAAAGTTTCTGCTTCAAATGAAATTATTTGCGTGTAGCTTGGGGGAAGCCTGACTAGACCTCACTTTTCAAATAATGTGTCCCTTGAATGGACCCCTTTTATTTTGAAGTGTTCCCAAGGGACCTCTTCAAAGGATGTCAAATTATGGATTATCTTCATGACTATCTGCTTGATTTCTTGCATGGCTTTCTATCTTCTAACATGTTTTATCTACGGATTAACATGTTGCTTTGTAGGTGCACCTGTGAATCCAGTTTCCAATCCGACTCTTTGGAGTCCCCTCACATTTGGGCTTCCTTCATGAGAGATTACTTGATGGAATGCCTTCTTTGCAGGTTTGAGGGCCTATGAAGCGCTTGCATCCTACGGGATTTGTTCATTGTTGATCTATGAGCCTCCGGTGCAGTTTTTTCAACTCTGTAAGAGAGAGTACCTACAGAGCCTTTTGTTCACCTTTCGTAGGTCTACAGATCTACGATGCATTCATCCAACTCTCCTTGCATCAGAGGACTTGTGGAGCCATCTCTCTTGGACTTTTAATTCCTTTCTATCTTATCCATCTCTCTCTTAAATTCTCTTTCTTCTCAATTGTGTATATCGGATCGAAGATCTGCATCTTCTTCATCCTAAGTATATGCTCTTTCTCTCTTTGATATTGGTTGCTTCGCTAAATTTTAGGTGCATTCTTCTCTTGAAACAACTAATCCTTACATTATTCTCTCCTTTTAAGAATTCTTCTGTGTGTCCTTGTTTTTTATTTTGGGACGACACATAGTACTAAGACAACCTTTTGCATCGAGGTCCGTTTTACTTTGTTGACTCAAATCCTTTAACTTTTTGTGTTCTAACATTATTGTCTTGTGTAGGTCTTTCTTGTCTAATGCATTTGTTTTGTAGGTATTCATACCAAGGGCATGTTTTCATGGTTCTAAGGGTTATCTACTTCCTCTACAATATCCTTTTGGCATCATGATGTTTTTTTATGTTTAGTAGATTTCCTTTAGCGTGCATATTAGTGTAGATTCATATGCCCACTAAAGTGGGGGAAAAATGTAATGTTGTAAAATTGCACCCCTTGCAATTTCACATACATTCTTGTATCCACTTTAGTGTCCACTCCCTTAGCATTTGTGTAGGCTCATTTTAGCCCCTGCATCAGCCTTTTCTCCCTCTCAGGATGCTCGAAAATCCCTTTTCAGTAGCTACCTTCGCACTCCAGCTTTGCGTCAAATCTTGTTTTTTTCTCGTCCTCATCATTTTGCAGCATGATATGTCTGGACATTAGCATGCTGCATGGATGTTCACACACTGTGCTAGCATCTTTTGATGTTTCAACATTCAAATGATCGTTTCCATGCATGTTTTATACTTGTGAGTAAATTTTATTGATGGTAATGGCTGGGGACACCTTGTAATGGCTCGGGAAACTTATTTTCCCTCCTATTCTCTCTTTTTAATCCATTATTTCAATCCATTTGTCCCTCTTGAGATTTCTCCCTTGGGGACACTCCCTTTTCCCTCTTAACTATTTTGCGTGCACAAATCTCTCACTTCTTACAACAACTTCAAATACTCTCAAGCTCTTGCAATACCCTTTACAACACGCTTGGCTCTTACAGCTATCTTGCTCTCCCTCGTTGGCTTCCTTAAGCCTTGCATGCAATACCTCCCTTGTCTTGTGCTTGTGAGCATCTTGGAATTTCACACATCCCCTATCTATTGCATCTATATTTTGTGATACGGGTTCTCCTCCTCGAGCGAGGATTCCTTTTATCACCTACATTTTTTGATATGGGTTCTCCTCCTCGAGTGAGGTTTTCTTTTATCACTCATCAAACACTTTATTTATCTCTATCTATCTAGTTGTTCATGGAGGTGGGAACACAAAAAATGGGGGTTTGATAGAGGCAAACCCCTATACAACCCCAATATTTTCTCTAGAACTTATGCATGCAGGTAGTGAAGATATTCATGTGATGGAGGTTTCATTACTTCGGTTACTGCGAGAATTTTTTATTTCTTATTGTCTTAGCTTATATTACTTTACCATTTACTTTACTTTAGTTATATTGCACTCTGTTATTTTTTTTTCATTCTGCAAGTTCTTAGTAGTTTGATTTCTAGTAGTCACTTAGCTATTTTCTATGATAAACTCAATTTTTGGTTCATACGGACGTCAACAAGCTAGAAAGTCGCCAGCGTGCCGTGCTATCGTCCTTTTGTCAAGAGTCCATTAGTCTTTCCAGAAAATCTTCGTGACCTACTCTTTCAGATTCTAGAACTCTCATTGTTGTTCCTTGAGGTAGTTTAGTGCAGTTCGTCCCTTGGAATCTCTTGAGAATAAATAGACTCATGAGTAGTGAATCTCCCTTCTCTATAGTTCCAAACCAGTAATTACCATGCCATAAAAACATCCTAAGAGGCACACAAGGATGAGATAGAGAAAGAAATTAAAGAATTAATGGAGATGGGACACATTAGACCCAAAAAGATCCCATTCACATCAGTAGTGGTGTTGGTGAAGAAAAATATTAAAAAGTACAAATGTGTGTTAATTATAGAGCATTGAATACGAAGATAATTAAAAACAAGTATCTCATTCCATGGATAGATGAGTTGCATGGAGCTTCTTATTTTTCCAAGATAGATTTGAGATAAGGATACCGTCAAATTCAAATTAAGAAAGAGGGCATAGAGAAGACATCTTTAAAATGTCAATTTGTACATTTGGAGCTCTTAGTGATGCCTTTTAGATTAATAAACACACCCGCCACCTTCTAGAGTTGTATGGATTAGGTATTTAGGAAACAATTGAGGAAATTTGTCTTGATATTTTGATGACATCTTGATTTTTAGTAAAAAATGGGAGGGGAACATGAGGCATCTTCAAGAGGTTTTGAGAATATTAGAGAGTGAGTCCTTTTATGCTAAGGAGTCCAAATGTGACTTTGGGATGATAGAAATTCTCTCTTGGACACATCATTAGTGTGGAGGGGCTGAGAGTTGATCCTAAGAAGATCAAGGCTTTTTTGAGTGGCCTACTTTTATGAATCTCACTTAGGTTAAGGGATTCTTTGGTTTGTGTGGTTTTTGCAGAGGTTTGTTAAGGGTTTTTCACAAACTACAGCTCCACTTAAAGACTCAACAAAGAAGGGATCATTTGAGTGGTCTGATTCAGTATAGAGGCATTTTAAGCACTTTAAGCAAGTCATGTCATGTATTGGTAACCCAAAATTTCTCCAAACCTTTTGATTTGGAGTGTGACACTTCAAGAGGGGGGATTGGAGAAGTCTTGATTCTTGAGAAGAACCCCATAGTATTTGAGAGAAATAAACTAAGACGTGTGGAGAGGATTTAGTCTATCCATGATAGGGAGATGTTGGCCATCATACATGGCTTGGCCAAATTCAGACCATACCTAGTAGGGGTAAATTTATCATCAAAATAGACCATAATAGCATCAAGTACTTCATGAACTAGAAGGATCTTAATGATAGGAAGCAAAAGTGGGTTAGTAGACTACAAGTATATGATTTTGACATTGTAAATGTCAAGGGGAAGAAGAATGTAGTTATTGATGAAATTTCTAGGAGGCCTCACTTATGTTCTCTGGTTGAGATTGATGTTGATTGGAGAGAGTTAATTTCAGTAAAGTATGCTAAGGATTCTTGGGCACCAAGAATCATAGAGGGAACTATCCATGATGACAAGTATACAATGCTCAATGGGTTGATCATCTACAAGGAGAGGATTTATTTCATGCCTACTTCACAACTTAAGGGGAAGATATTGAGAATATTTCATGATGCACCCATGGATGGTCACCCAGGGTTCTTCAAGACCTATAGGTAAATTAAGGAAAGATTTGTTTGGAAGGGACTCAAAAATGAAGTCTTTAAGTATGTTAAAGAGTACCCCACTTTCTAGCAAATTAAGAATGATCATAGTTATCCAGCCAGTCTACTTCATCCCTTACCCATTCCTAATTAGAAATGGGAATGTATCTCCATATATTTTATCATAGGGTTACCTAAGGCGTAGAGCAAGGATTGCATATATGTGGTAGTTGGTAAGCTAACCAAATTTATAGATTTTTTTGCTATTTCAATGATATACACTGCAACTCAAGTGGCTAATTTATTCTTCAGGGAGATTTTTAGATTGTATGGGATGCCCAGGAGTATAGTGAGTGACAGGTGTTAGGATAGGTGACATTATAATTGCTATCCTAAATTAATTTATGTGTCTCCATATTCTTTGGAAAGTGTTCTAGGGGAAATGAGGGGTAAAATATTTATTATTTATTTTTCTATGACAAATTGTAATTGTATTCAAAGAGGTGGAACCACTAAGGTGACGATTACAGAGCATCTCGAGAGCATATTCCCTTTGGGTGTCTAATTTTTGGGTGGAGACAAATTTTCAATGCATGTCTTTGCATGTTTTGCATGGTAGGGTGCCCAAGTTTGCATGTTGGTGCATGTTCTTGCATGAAGTCGTCAAAGTCATCAAAGAGTTATGGAGCACTCAGTATTGAACAATTTTGATTGGCTATGGGTTTGGCGCCCATGTGAAGGCCACGCGATTATTTAATAATTTTCACCATGCTTATGGTCGGTCCACTAAAGAGGATGTGGGTTTTTCTTGGTGGTTTTGCTTATTGTTTTGGGATACCATTTGTGGTATTCTCTCCCACAAACTTCTATATATTGAAGCATTGAGATGGTGGTTGGTAGAGTTTGTTTACTGGTTTTTAGAGTAATGAAGTACTGTTAGAATCCAGAGAGGAGTGTTTTATTGATGTATCTCATTTGAAGATTAATACAAACATTGGATCTCTTTGGGTGTGGAGTCTTTTCTGCAAGGGTTTCTCCACATATATCTTGTGTCACTTGTTATTCTCTACTTATGGTATTGTTGTTTTTTCTTTCATGTTTGGAATTGTTAATCATATTATTGCTTTATGGTAATCTTGGATACATAATTTTAGATTTGAAAACTCATTATTAAGTTTTATTGCTACAAGTTTTACCTTGATTTTATAACATTTGGTATCAAAGCTAATGGTTTTGTCAAGAGAGGGACACCTTTCTTTTGAGTGTTGAAGGTTTTTTGGTTGCAGAAGGAGCTTGTGCATTGTGGGTTTTGTAGATTTGTGAAGAAGATTGAAAACCATGACTTCTACCTCTTGTTTAGATATTGATAAGTTTGATGACAATGGTTACGAGATGTGGAAGTTGAATATGGAGGATCTCCTTGAAGAGAGAGATTAATGGTTGATAGTTTCAAGTTTAAAGAAACTAGAATCAACATCCAATGAAGATTGGAAGAAAATGGGCAAGAAGGCATGAGGAACCATTCAGTTGTGTCTGGAATATTCTATCCTCTTGAATTTTTTAAAAGAATCTACCAAATTAAATTTGTGGAGGAGGATAGGTGAAATCTACCAAACTCAAGTCTAACAAATAAATTGTATCTCAAATTATATTTATATTATTTAAAAATGAAGGATGGTAATTCTATTGTAGAACATTTAAATGCTTTTAATATGATTATAATTCAACTTGCATTTATAGATGTTAAGATAAAAGAGGAAGATGAATATTTTTTTTTGCTTTGTTCCTTACTTGAATCTTGGGAAAATCTAATTGTTACCACAAGTGGCAATGATACGAACCAAAGATGGAGAGTCTTATTGCTATACTTCTTTTAGTAGAGATGAGGAGAAAGTCCATGAATGTGGGCTTCCAAGATGCCCTGCATGTGCGAGGAAGGTCCAGAGAAAAAGGAGGTCCTAAAGGGGACAAAAAGAGAGACAAGTCTAAAGGAACTTCTAAAACCCCCGAGAAGAGAAGAGTAAAGTTTTGGAATTGTGGTAAGAGAGGGCATGTAAAGAAGGAATGAAAAAACCAGAAAAAGAGTTCGGATAATTCCACAAAAAGTCCTTAGAAGACGGTGATTCTAATGCTTTATTTATTTTTGCTAACACTATTAGTGATGATGCTTGGCATATTGATTATAGTGATAGAAGGGTTAAAACCCTTGATCATGTATTTATAAAACCCCTAAGAAGAGAAGAGTAAAGTGTTGGAATTGTGGTAAGAGAGGGCATGTAAAGAAGGAATGAAAAAACCAGAAAAAGAGTTAAGATACTTCCACAAAAAAGTCCTTAGAAGATGGTGATTCTAATTCTTTATTTATTTTTGCTAACACTATTAGTGATGATGCTTGGCATATTGATTATAGTGATAGAAGGGTTAAAACCTTTGATCACGTTTTACATATTCCAAGACTTGTAAGAAATTTACTTTCAATATCCAAGTTGAATGATTTTGGAATGCATGTGACATTTGAGAAGTCTGGTTGCAAGTTGGTAAGAGGGAGTTTGGTGATAGCTAAAGGATCTCAGATTGGGACTTTGTTTAGGCTTAATGCTTCTAAATTTTGTAACTCTTCCAATGTAACTGGCACTAAAAATGCATGTATTTTGTGGCACCATGGATTGGGTCACATAAGTGAGAAGGGTATTAAGACCATTTTGAATAAAAATTTGGTTGATGGCATTTTTTATTATTCTATTGGCAAAAAATTCTTTGTGAGCATTGTGTGTTTGGTAAAAAAAAAAGATCATCATTTCCTAATGGGACTAATAAAGATAAGAGATTATTAGAGATCATTCATTCATATGTGTTTGGACCAATAGATGTTGACTCTTTTGGAAAATCTCATTATTATGCTACTTTCATTGATGATGTCTCAAGATACACCTAGATTTATTTTATGCATGCAAAATCCAAGGTTTTCATTAAGTTTAAATAATTTGAAGCCTTAGTTGAGAATAAAATGGATTATAAGATAAGGGTGTTGAGATCTAATAATGGGGGTGAATATTTTTATAGGGAATTTGATGAGTTTTGTAAGCATGCAGTTATTTTTTGGCAACAGACTACTCGATATATACCCCAACAAAATCGGGTAGTAGAAAGAATGAACCAGACCTTGATGGAAAGAGATAGGAGCATGTTGAGTGGTGCTAAGATTGATAGATTATTTTGGGAAGAAGTTGTAAGTACTGCATGTTATTTGGTTAACAAATCTCCTTGTTCAACTCTTGTTGATAAAACTCCTTATGAATTGTGGATAGGTTGAAAGCCTTTTGTTTCACATTTAAGGGTCTTTGTTTGTGAGGCTTTTGTTCATGTACCTCAAGAGAAGTGTTGTAAATTGGATCTAAAAGCACATAAATGCATCTTAGTTGGTTACAGTGAGAATGTAAAAGGTTATAAGCTTTGGAATCTAATAACCCACAAAATGGTTTTCTCTAAAGATGTGATTTTTTAGGGAGTTTAGAGCTTACTCGGGTGAAGAAAAACCAAAGGAGAAAGATAAGACAAAAATAGTACACTTTGAGACAAAGATTGAGAAGTAGGCAGATGCACATATGGAAGAATAACTAGATAGATTAGATGATGGAGAAGAAGAGAGTTCAGAGAGATCAGATGATGTGTAGGGTACATGATGAGCATGTAGAAGAAGAAGAGCAATAAGAACCCCTTACTCCTACCTTGAGAAGATCCACAAGACAATAGAATCCAATCGATAGGTATAGCCCATCCAATTTTTGTACTGTATTTTCTTTGTTGAGTACTAACGATGAACCTAGATCCTAAAGGGAGGCTCTTTCTTTAGAATAAAGTGAATCATGGATGTAGGTCATGCAAGAGGAGATAATGTTTTTGGATAGTTGTGATACCTGGGATCTTGTGAGTTTTCCCAAAGGAAGGAATCCCATTGGTTGCAAGTGGTTATGATATAAAAATAAATTTGGTGTAGATGGTCGGTTAGAGTGGTACAAGGCCAAATTGGTGGCCAAGGGATACTCCCAAAGAGAGGGAGTTGATTTTGGTGAAATTTTTTGTCTTGTTACTAAGTTAACTTCTATTGGATTCTTATTATCTATTTCAGTTACTTATGATTTTGAAATAAATAAAATGGATGTTAAAACTTCTTTCTTGCATGGGGATCTTGAGGAGGAAATTCATATGTGATAGCTGGACAATTTAGTTTGAAAGGAAAATAACACTTGGTTTGTAGGTTAAAGAAATATTTATCTGGTTTGAAATAGTCACCCAGGATGTGGTACTAGAATTTTGATGCATTTGAATTTGGGTTTTGTTAGGAGTGAGGAGGATCATTGTGTTTACATTAAGGTTATTGATGATCAGATATTAATCATTGTCTTATATGTTGATGACATGTTGTTTATGGGTAACAACAAGGTGATGATTAGGGAGCTTAAGACTCAAATTTCTGGCACATTTGATATGAAGGATTTCGGGGCTGCAAAATATATCCTTGGGATGGAGATTAGTAAGGATTAGGCTCAAAAAAATATTTGGTTATGTCAGAGTAAGTATGTTGATACCATTTTGCAGAGGTTTAATATGCATGACTGTAAACTAGTAAATATTCAATTTATAATTGGTACTAAGTTGAGTTTAGACATTTGTCCTAATTCTGATGATTTTGTAGAGATGTCTAACATTTCTTATGCTATTTCCATTGGTAATTTTATGCATGTAATGGTTTGCACTAGACCAAATATAGCCCAAGTAGTGGGAATTTTGAGAAGGTTTATGTCTAACCTTGGTAGAGAGAATTGGAATTTTGTTAAGAGGGTGTTTAGATATTTGTGTGGTACTTCAAATTATTGTTTGGTTTATCATGGTACTGATGATGTGGTTAAGTCATTGGTCATACAGGGTTTTATTGATGCAGATTGGGAAGGTGACTTGGATAGTCAAAGGTCCACTAGTGGCTATGTTTTTACTTTGTTTGGAGGTGTAGTGAGCTAGATGAGTAAGATGCAGCCTATAGTTGCACTACCCACCATTGAAGAAAAGTATATGGCTACTACACATGCCTCTAAGGAGGTATTTTGGATACAAATACTTGGTAATGGTATTGGTTTTGATTGCACGACAATGAGGATTGGATGTGACAATCAAAGTGTCATATACTTAGCCAAAAATAATGTATCATGCTCGTACTAAGCATATTGACGTTCAATATCACTTTGTACAAGAAATGGGTGAGAATGGTAAGGTATTAATTGAGAAGGTCAACACTTTGGATAATGTTGCAAATTCTCTCACGAAGCCAGTGACCACAAATAAGTTCTCTTGGTGCAAGAAGGCCATTGGCCTTGATCACTGTACTTGATTATATGTTATTTGTATCATGGATGTAATTACAACGTATAATGTCAAGTGGGAGAATGTTAAGATAGGTAACATTATAGTTGCTATTCTAAGTTGATTTAAGTGTCTTTGTGTTCTTTGGAAAGTGATCTAGGGGACATGAGGGAGAAAAATATTTATTATTTATTTTCCTATGACAAATTGTAGTATTCAAAGAGGTGAACCCACTATGGTGACAATTATAGAGCATCCAGGGAGAATATTCCATTTGGGCATCCAACTTCTGGGTGGGGAACACTTTGTAATGCATGTCTTTGCATGTTTTGTATGGTGGGGTGTCCAATTTTGCATGTTGGTGCATGTTCTTGCATGAAGCCGTCAGAGAGTTATGGAGCCCTTGATATTGACCAATTTTGATTGGTTATGGGTTTGGCACCCATGTGAAGGCCATGTGATCATTTAATAATTTTCACCATGCTTATGGGTTGTCCATTAAAAGGGGAACCAATTTTTCTAGGTGGTTTTTCTTGTTGCTTTGGGATACCATTTGTGGTATTCCCTCCCAAAAACTTCTATATATTGGATCATTCAGATGGTGGTTAGTATAGTTTGTTTGTAGGTTGTCAGACTAAAGAAGTGCTACTAGAATTAAAAGAGGAGTGTTGTATTGGTGTATCTCATTTGAAGATTAATACAAACATTGGATCTCTTTGGGTGTGGAATTTTTTTCCACATGGGTTTCTCCACATATATCTTGTGTCACTTGTTATTCTCTACTTGTGGTATTGATTTTCTTTCATGTTTGAATTTTTAAATCATTTCCACTTTAAGATAATCTTGGATACATAGTTTAAGATTTGCAAACACATTATTAAGTTCTATTGCTGCAAGTTTCACCTTGATTTTCCAACATCAGGGATAACAAGTTCCTAAGCCTCTTTTGGTAGGATCTCTTCAGGTTGAGTGAGACAATCCCAACATGAGCTACTAGCCATAAACATATGGGCAGATAGAGATAATCAACAAATGGGTGGAAGGGTATCTCAGAAATTATGTATCGGGTCAACAAAGAGCTTGGATTAAGTGGTTGCATCTTGGCTTTGTATGGATATGAGGCACCCAACTTCTTGGATTTTATTTTTGGAGATAGTTGAGTGCCTAAGGAAAGGGATTTTTTGCAGGAGAGTCAGGATGTCATGAAATATTTGAGGGAGAATTCACAATAGGTACATAATCAATAAAAGTTATATGTTGATCAACATCATGTGGAGCGTAGTTTTGAGGTTGGGGATGGTGTATTTGAGGCTTCAATCATACAAATAGTATACTCTCAAGAAGAGTGGTGTAGAAAAGCTTAAGACTAGATTCTATGGTCCTTTCAGAGTGTCTAGAAGGATTAGCGAGGTTCACTATGAGCTTGAGTTACCAGTTAGCAGTAGGGTTCATAATGTATTTCTTGTATCCAAGCTTAAGAAGGCATTAGGACATAATGTAGTTCCCTCATTAGAGTTGCCACTATTAGACGAGGAGGATAATTTGATACTAATTCCAAAGGCCATTATAGACTCTAGAGAGAAAAATCTTCAAAAGTGAGTTATTAAGGAATATTTGGTCAAATGGAAAAACTTTCTAGTTGAGGATGCAACTTGGGAGAATGAGTAGATTTAGTGGATTCTCGAGGACAAGAAGTTTTGAGAAATTCATACTATAATGTCCCCTTCCTAAGCAGTTCAATGTGGTGGATAGTTAGCCTATTTAGTGGATTCTCGTAGGCTAATGTGTTAGGGTTAGGGAATCCTTGGAGTCGAGTGGTTCCAATAGTTGGTAGTATCATAAATTTTTATGAGCTAAGGAGGAAGGATATAAAAGGAAAAGTTGGGGCTCATTTCTCATGGAGGTTGGATATTTTTTTTTCTTATTGGAGGAGCCAGTTCTTATTCTTTTTGGTTTGTGAGGATGATAACCCTTGCAAGAAAAATTCTCCACATTATTGGAAGACATAATTTAGAAAATCACTTGGTGATTTCATATAGGAATCACAACTGGGCCATATTGTTGAATTATTTTTAGTAGTTTCAAACTTGATCAGGCATTTTTATGAGATAAGGAGGAAGGATAGAAAAGGAAAAGTTGGAGCTCATTTCTCATGGAAGTTGGATATTTGGTTTTCTTGTTGGAGGAGCCAATTCTTATTATTTTTGGTTTTTGAGGATAAAAACCCTTGCAAGCAACATTCTCCACATTATTGGAAGACATAATCTAGAGAATCACTAGTTGATTTCACATAGGAATCACAACTGGGTCATATTGTTGAAATATTTTTAGTAGTTTTAGACTTGCTTATAGTGAAAAAATTGTAGAAAGGTGAACAAAAAAATTGAGAGTTAGAAAATATAGAAATGACCATCTTCATGCTAGTTGTACCTCTCCCCAGGCAACTCATACTATTCCTAAGAGAGCTTGGGATTTGTGGAGCTGGTCGTTGGAATTTAGGAGTGCATTTTGGAAGGATTTCAAGTGCCTAGGGTTGGGTAACACTCAAAAATCTTAAGGGGAATGAAACGAGTTTTAAAAGAGATAAATGCATCTTTTGGAAACTATAGTTTATTGGTTGCAAGTACAAGTATGCATCAAGAAGCCTAGAAAACATCATCATATGGATAATCTTCTCTCAGACTCTATTTCTGCAATAGTTCATCATCTTCAAAATTAGAGTATGCATGTCTCCTTCATAATTTTGTTGAAACTGGAGAATTTGTCTCGTCATCATTAGAGTCTTCTAGACTTGTAGCTGCAAGATGATCTTGGGCATTTTCTACATCATCTTGTTCCTTATCACTCATATAATTTGCCTCATCTTCCATGGAAACATCACCTTCCTCCATATAAGAATCATAAGCCTTGTGGTCCTTATCCTTCTTCTTTTTCTTCTTTTCCTTCTTTTGTTTCTTCTCAGACTAACCAACCTCATCATCGTCATCATCCCTATCTTTATGCTTACTCTTCCATAATTCCTTAACACGTTCAAATTTATCCTATTGTTGCATCACTCACCGAAGTTCTTCCTCTTGCTTTCAACTTTCCATTTGAATCCTTTGTTCTTCATCAACTTTTTATTTTGCTTCATCAGCCAAGACAAGTTGGTGTACTACTTTAATTATTTCTTTTTCTTTAAGCCTACCATCTATTTTCAGTTCCATGTTGCCAAGCATACATAAAATATTTGTTGATTTTTATCCACCTTAAGTGCATCCCCAATCAATTCTAGGCTTTGTGCATTGTAGAAACAATTTCCAAGAGAAGATGATGCATACAATGACGATGGATAAGCTACCTCAAAATTTTACTCAATCAAATATGCTTTGTCCCTTCCAAATCCATTTGACATTGTTAAATGAGATCTTATCAAAAGCCACAAATGAATCATCTGTATGTTATCTTTTCATTTTTCCTCTTTCTTGTTTTTTATGGGCAACCTATTTTAGTCTTTATTTTAGAAATTTTTTTGTGTCCTTCAATGTATTATGCTTTATCTTTCTATCATATTCTAGATTAAAAGAACCTATAATTGAAAACAAACTACTTCATCTATTTTTATTTTACACTCCAAAATAGGTGGATTAAATTATTATGTTGTTAAACAAAACTTGTACAATGTAATGCCCCCTTTTCAAAATGAAACCAAGTTGAAACTCAAATGCTCATCGTTCATTTCCCATGGGCCTTGGAGATTTTTCTCTTGGAAAATAGGAGTATAATAATAACTCAAGAGGATCTCAATGTCATAAAAGGGGCCACTTAAGTGTTGGCACAAAGACCAGGAAATGTTTATGCTACAAATGGGGCAACCATTATGCTAGCTGAAAGGGGTCAATTTGATATTGCAAAGAATTTTTTTACACAGGTACAAGAAGCTATTGTAGGAAACATCTTTGTTTAGATGCTTGATGTGTGGGTAAATCTAGCACATGTTTACTTTGCACAAGGACAATTTGCACTTGCAATGAAAATTTTTATGCTGCAAATGGGGCAGCCATTGTAAAGTGTTGGCATAGAGACCAAGAAATGTTTATGTTGAAAATGGGGAAGCCATTGTGCTAGCTGAAAGGGGTCAATTTGATATTGCAAAGGAAATATTTACACAGGTACAAGAAGCTACTGTAGGAAATATCTTTGTTCAGATGCCTGATGTGTGGATAAATCTAGGGCATGTTTACTTTGCACAAGGACAGTTTGTGCTTGCAGTGAAAATGTATCGATTTTTTTTTAGGAAATTCTATTTTGGCACTGACACCCAAATTTTATTATATTTAGCTCAAACACATTATGAAGCAGAATAGTGGTAAGATTGTAAAAGAACATTATTAAGAGCAATAGATTGTAATGAGCATTTTGAATTTACGTTTAATGTAATGAGGGTTTTGAATTACCTTTGAATTCGCTGCAAAGGGCATCCCAAATCTGATTTCGCTATAGAGGGCCTCAAAAAATTCATTGCAACAAACTCTGAGTTCCTTGCCCTTGCCTTCCTTTTCAGAAGTCTCCAAGTCCTCTTTGAATCCTTATCGGCCATGCAAGTAGCTACTATAACTGATCAAAATGCCTCATGCTAGGCTAACAAATGAAGTGAGGTCAAGATCTGCAATGCTAGGCTAACGAATGAATCTACAATGAATGTGAATAATCGCGCCAATACATCACACACATGAATATATTGCACCAATAATTGGCCAAATTATTTTTTAAAATTTTGTCTACTTTGGATTTGACGACTAACTATTTAGTCATTCTTATTCTTGTGACTAAAATTTTTTTAGTCAATGACCAAATTAGTCATTTGTTTACTCATTTATAGCTGACTTGCAAAAAATGAGTAGAATTTAGTCATTTTTAGTTGTTGTGACAAAGTTTTAGTCACCTAGTCATCTATTTGCCAAGTTCTACTAGTGTACACATGCTCATGAATGGGTAACCCATATGTATGGGAGTATCTATTAGATAAAACCAACATGTATATATATACACATCATTCGATGAGTACGTGCATATATGTGTTTAAATTTGATAATCAAAATACTGATATATATATATATATATATATATATATATTAATATGTATGCATAAAGTATGTTTTAAGAAATATATATACATATATACTAATATATGTGATTATTTAATATATGTTTATATGTATTGGAAATAGATTTATTTTAATAATCTAGTGAATGTGATTATATATATAAATATATATTAGTATATATAATATGTGGATTATATATTAATAATATATATATAATGTTTTTGTTATATCTTGATAGCACATAGTATCTATCTTAGCGCATGAGATAAAGCGTGACATATGTATTGTGGAATGTGAATGAGTTAACATTGTTGTTAACACATTTAAATGCAAATGAATAGTGAAGTAAAGCACATATACAAATAGCGTTGTAAGTGTTTATATTGTTGTGGCTGCACATAAAGCAAGACCAAGTCAAACATAGACTTAGTTATGACAGATGAATAAAGGAAGAGAGTTATATGTTGCAAAAGATTAAATACAAATCTTAGCAAATAGGAATAAGTCTTAGCCACTCTATACTAAAGGGTGCTTGTTTATGAATATGTGGCACCAATGCTGAAATTTATGGAATGCAAAAGAAGTATTTTTACCGCGCTTAAGTGTGAAAAAGCCATATCATAACCATGAGACTTAGTTAATGTAAAATTGGTAGAAATATAAGAAGGAATTTGACTTGTAAACCAAGAATGAAACTTGTTGTTATGAATCGATGTCCCTTGACTCAGTAAAATAGTCATTTTGTCTTTCATGAAGAGGTTGACTCAACCATTAGAAGATTATGAACTATTATGTGTTTCAAATTCAAGAGTTGATAAGCTGAGTCATTGCATGTGAGTAGGAAGGTGGTAGAATTTATAGCTAGTTTGTAGCCTTTGGTTGCTCAAATTTTGGGATATATAGAGGTGCTCTTCCTATCATTTGTTACTCATCTCATTCTAATTTTCCCATCATTAGTTTTTTGTATTTTCTATGCAAGTGAGTTAGTGAGCTTGAGAGTTAGTGAGTTGCTTTATTATTTTGCAATTTTTTTAGTGAGAGAATTTGTGAGAGGCTAGTGTTTGGAAGCTAGTTGTTCTTTGGAGAAGTAGTTTTCATGAAGGCAAAGGTTAAGGTTGGAAGGTAGCATTATCAAGTTGGAACTTATATCCAAACATGCTGATTTCTATTCTTCCTTTTCTTATGTTTGAAAGGTTATTTGATTTCTTATATGCATTTTTATTCTTAATTGAGTCTCAAGTAGTGAACCCTATCATTGGGATTATGTTTATGTATTGTTGAATATATGTGGCTTACATCCTATTAGAACTATACTAGTTCCTTAAATCTATTTAGATAATTCATGAGATGGAATATGTTGCTATCTTATAGTACTTTTTTGATTATGTCAATTAAAGAGGTTAGCATGGTTATACTTGGGGTTAGCGGAAATCCATGGGAAAGGGGTAAGCTAGCTAGACACTAGATTGTGAATATGTATGGCTAGTGTGGTTATACCCGGGGTTAGTGGAATTCCATAGGTAAGGGTGTAACCTAGATAACTAGTATGTTATAGACTTGGGTATTCCTGGGGTTAGGATAATCCATGGTTAAGGGAATTACCTTGATGATTATTTTATTATGTTAGCACCTAAGGGTAAATTTTTGATATGTTTATGGTCAATATCAAATCAAGGTTTGAAGTGGGTGGAAAGATGACTCTCACTCAAAGTACAAGGTGTTGAATTCTCTAGCCAAAGTAGTGTAAGTAGCCAATGTTTACATTGTCAGTTCACTGTAGTTCATGTTTGCAAACTAGGCAGGGAAACCAAGGTATGGTAGCTCTATATTTGTAGGAAACAACACTAGGCTCAAGAAGGTCATGATTATGGGGTTATCAAACCAATATTTTTGTCGAATGATAGGGCCATCTTACCAAGTTTGGTAGATGTGAGGGGGACCGCAGTAAGTCCATGGTTGGCAAAAAAGTGCTTGAGTGATGCTCTTCCTCATATAGTTAGTGAGCAAGATTTGAGGATGTAGCGCTAGTTTGGGGACACCTATTGTGCCAAGTGATGAGATCATCTAGGAGGTATGCACCAACATTGGGGACATATAGATCATTGTACTCTATTTATGTATCTTTATCATTGAGCTCATAGAAGCTATGTATATATACATGTAAATCTATTCTTATTGTGTATTTATAAATGAGAAATATTATCATGAATTTATGAGATGTGAAATCATTGCTTGAATTATTGAAATGATTCTATGTTATGCAATGGGAAAGTTTGGGAATGGTTATGTTTCAAATGTGCATCTATTTACTCATGTGAAAATGAATTTTTCTTATGGCTCATAAATGCTAGTAGCTTAAACATTAACTTGTGAGTAAAACATAGTAAAAAAAAATGGGTAGAACATTGGGCACGTTACACGTGGTATTAGAGCTACCAAGTTCAACACTAGAACCTATGCGCTCACTGTGATTTCATCCAACATTATATGAGTCCAATGTTTGGAAAGTCTTGTGCTAGGATGGTGCATCTCAAGATGACTGCAAGGAAGTAAGTAGTTGGAAATGAGCTCTACCTACGGGCCAAGAAGGAAAGGGAAGCCATTGTTCAAATCATAGAGGGAACCAACTATGGCAACACTATTTGGCTAAGCGATACAGATACTTTTACTCATGCCCTTTCACAAATTAGTCAAGAATAGAGATGGATGAGAGAGGCTATCAACTTCAACTATTTACCTTCTATCTCTCCTGCCAAGTCAGACTCTTAATCACTTTTTAGGGATATGCCCTCAGAATGTAGTGTTAGTCCAACAATGATATTTAGGGGCCCTCATGTTATTCCTATGGTGGAAATTATTGTAATAGCCTCAAGTGGCGAATTAGAGGGATATGTTCCCCAAAATTATGTATATGAGGATAAGTCTAAGGGATATTTCCCTTTTGATGATATATTAGAGAAAAAATCTGAGGGTTATACTCCATGTAGTTATGTGCCTGAGAGTGAATCTGAGGGATACTCTCCCATTGACTATTTGAGTAATCATTCCATGGAAAATCTAGGATATTGAAATAAAATAAAATCATATTTTGGGAAAAAATTGTGTATACACTCTTGTGAAATTTCTTTTATGAATGTTTTCTCTTTAGAAATAATTTAAGTGATATGTAAAAAATCCTAGAATCTAATTGAAAATGAAACCTCCAGGTGTAAAATTTCTTGTTGAAAATGGTAAGGACTAGAAATAACTTTGGGGAAAGCTAAGAAGTTGGCCAAGGAGCCAAAAAATCTAGAGCTAAGTTGGACCGTCTTTTAGCCATGATGGATGAAACCAGAGTAAGAATAGGAAACCTTGAGCAAGAGGTAAGGGGAAAAGTAAGGGTGGAATAAGAGGTTCCTAATAATGAAGAGGAAGTTCCTAATAATGATGAAGAAGGGGAAAATTCCCATGAACATACTTAGTAGATAGCAAGCATGGAGATGATGAATCTCAGTCTAGGATGGAAGGAAGCAAGCAAAAATGAATTGCTAGTGAGATATCACGGGACATGAGAAAGGTCACTCCTTCGAATTTTGAAGGAAGTACTAGTGGGAATGTGGCTGAGGCATAACTCACCAAAATAGAGAAGTAATTTTAGATCAAAAATTACTCTAAGGTCACTAAAGCTATTTGGAGAGCTTTCCAATTATCTGATGAAGCATCCAATTGGTGGATGAATAAGAAGATGGAGATTGGGCTTAGTTCTGTAAGGCTCACATGGAGTGAATTTATAGATATTTTCTAGAAACAATGGTTTCCTCAACTCTTCTTTGATCAAAATCTTATTGAATTCCAAAATCAGAGGCAAGGAGATTCCTCAATTATCGAGTATTGGGAGAAATTCACTTGTCTCTTAAGGTATGTACCTATGTATCAAAAGGACGAGAAATTTCATATTAGGAAGTTTATCATGGTCCTAAATGATCAGATAAGTGGTGAGGTATATGTACACGGTCCTACTACCATGGAATTGGTGTACGAGAAAGTGATTAAGAAGGAACAAAAGCTTAAGTCTATCTTGAACTACTACGAGAAGAATCACAAGAAATAAAATTGGTCACAATCCAATAAAGCTTTAAGAAAGTCTAGTGAAGGGTAGGAATACCAAAGAAAAGGGGACAAAGGATCCTGTAATAAGAGGAATAATTCAAGAAGGGATCGAAGGGGAAACGATAATAATAATAGCAATGTTGGAAGGAATGAGAGTAGTTATGGAAGATATGAAACAAGGATCAAACCTTTGAGAGGGTGTTATGCTTGTGGTGGATATCACTTTGCCAACCGGTGTCCCAACAAACCACCAGAGACACAACCACAAGGGAATCCACCACCTTCTCAATGAGAAGCATTCCAACAAAGGATTCATGTTGTATTGGACAATCGACAAGCTGAGTACTAGTTCATTCTAGTGGAAATATCAGGTACTTTATCTGGTATACTTGTTTCCATTCTTATTAATGCCGGTGCCATTGGAATTTTTTTTTCACCTATAATAGCTAGAAGTATATCTAGAAAAGTTGGCTATATGGAAAAGTCTTGGATGGTTGAATAGGCCAACTAGACAAGAGCTAAGTTGGAGAAATGTATATTCGAAGCAAGGATTGAGCTTCCAATTTTATCCTCGGAAGTGAATCTATATGTAGCACCCCTAGGATCCTATGATGTAATTTTAGGGATAAACTAGCTGGGGAAACACAGGGCCAAAGTAGATTGTCATGCTAAAAAAGTAGAATTTTTAGATGATCTAGGTAACAAGGTGTTTTTGTAAGGAGTACCAAGAGAAGTTATGCTGCGAAAAATATTTGTCGTGTAAATGCATATGGCAAAGAAGAAAGGTTTTTAACTTTTTTCCATAAAGATGGAGAAAATAAAGGAATGTAATGAGTTCATTTCTCAAGATGATATTTTATATTAAATGGATCTCAAGAGCCCCAAGATTTTGAAGAAGGTGAGATGGTGGAATCTAAAAAAATGAATATAAATAAATATCCTATTTTATAGAAATTTGTGGATCTATTTCTAGAGGAATTACCTAGATTGCCTCCCAAGAGAGTATTTGATTTCTTCATTGACATAGTTCCAAGGTTGGAACCTATATCAAAAGTACCCTATAGGATGACCACAACAAAATTAATGGAGTTAAAGGCACAATTAGATTTTTGTCTAAGGGATTGATAAGATCCAGTGTTTCACCATGGGGAGCACCTGTAATCTTCGTGAAGAAGAAGGATGGAATACTGCGCTTGTGCATTGATTATCATTTTATTAACAAAGAAATGATAAAGAATAAGTATCCATTGCCACATATTGATGGTCTCTTTGATCAGATGTGAGGAATGGCAGTCTTTTGAAGATTGATCTACATTCGAGTTATCATAAACTAAGGATCAAGGACGAAGATATATTAGAAACAAAATTTAGGACAAGGTATGGCCATTACGAGTTTACAGTCCTACCTTTTGGATTGATGAATGCACCTGCAATAGTCATGAACCTAGTGAATAATGTATTCAAAGACTACATGAACAAATTTGTGTCAGTCTTTTTGGATGATATTCTTATCTATTCCAAGAATGAAGAGGAGCATCTCAAGCATCTAGAGATTTTTCTCTGATGGTTAAGAGAGCATAAGCTGTTTGACACACTCCAAATGCACTTTATTTTATAAATAAGTACAATACTTGGGTCATGTGATTTCAACTGATAGGATTGTAGTTGATCCAATTAAGATAAAAGCAATACTTGAGTGGCCAGTGCCTAACAATGTGCTTGAAGTGAGAATTTTTATGGGTTTGGCTAGTTACTATTGAAAGTTTGTTGCAAAATTTTCTAGGATAGATTTTCCTATTACCTCCTTACAAAGAAAAGGGAAGAAGTTTGAGTGGAAAAAAAATGTCAAGTGATATTTAATCTACTCAAGGAGAAGTTGACCATTGCATCGACACTAAAGGTACCAGATCCAAAGGGTAACTTTATTGTTATCACCGATGCATCAAGAGAAGGTTTGGGTTGAGTATTAATGTAGGATGGGTGAGCCATAACCTATGAATCAAGGAATTTTAAGTCTTATGAATAAAATTATGCTTCATATGATTTGGAGCTAGCAACTATTATTCATGCATTATAGATGTGGAGACACTATCTGTTGGGAAAACCTTTTGAGCTAAAGACCGATCATCAAGGTCTGAAGTAATTATTTACCCAATCAAAATTGAATGCAAGGCAAAGTAGATGGTTAGAGTTGACATCTAACTATGATTTCAACATCAACTATATTAAGGGGAAGGAGAATTGGGTTGTGGATGCCTTAAGTCATAGTAGGCATATCTCCTCCATGATATTGATTCAAAATGATTTCAAGGGTCGAGTGTTGCAAGAGTCCAAGGGTGATGAATACTATGAGAAAGTCAAGCAAGAACTCATGGATAATCCACAAGACTCAAGGTATGAAGGTTTTCATTTTGAATTTGATGGGTTGCTAAGGTTTAAAGGAAGAATTTATCTACCTAATTTTGAGGAATTACGGAATTTAGTGTGGAGAGTTCATACCGCACCATATTCTGGACATCCTGGTGTGACTAAGATGTTGGTGGATGTGAATCCATTATACTTTTATAAAGGAATGAAAGGGGATGTTGAAATATTTGTAAAAAGTTGCTTAGAATTTCATAGAGTAAAGGGAGAGAATCATCACCCAATTTTTTTTTTGTATCCTCATGAAGTTCTTGATAATAAGTGGAAAATCATTAGTATGGATTTTGTGCAAGGTCTACCAATGTTAAGGAATAAGAATAATGCCATTCTGGTAGTAGTTGATAGGCTTATAAAGGTGGCACACTTTATACCAGGGAATTTGATGGATGGAGCTCCTATTATAGCATGAAAATTCATTCAAGAGGTATTTAGGTTGCATGGAATTTCTAAGAATATTATCTCAGATAGGGATGTACGTGTGACTTGTAGGTTTTGGAAAACCATTTTTTCTTCACTTGGAACACAATTGAGCATTATTTTGACATATCATCCAAAAAAAAATGGTCAAATTGAAAGAGTGAACCAGGTTTTAGAGGATATACTAAGGATGTATTGCATGTATCAACAATACAAGTGGGAAGATTACCTACCATTGGTTGAGTTTGCACACAACAACTCTTATCATTCTGTGATCAAGATGGCTCTATTTGAAGCATTGTATCGTAGGACTTGTGTAAAAATCCTATAAGCTAAAATAATCTAGAAGATAGGATAACCCTTGGGCTAGAAGTGTTGTCAGATATGGAGGAGCAAGTTGGTGTTATTAAGCAGGGGCTAGTAAAAGCCAATGATAGGAAAAAGAGTTATGCAAATGCTAAGTAGGTACCTAGATAATTCTCACTAGGGGAGAAGGTTTTGTTGAGAGTTAAACCTTACAAGAGTTCCATAAAGTTTGGAAAGTCGTCCAAACTAGCTCCACATTATGTAGGTCCTTTTGAAGTTCTCAAGGAAGTCAAGCCTGTAAAGAATTCCTGAAACAATGATGTTTCATGATGCTATGTTTTGTGTTTATTTTATGTCCATGTTGATACTTATAATCATCGGGGATGATCATTCACAAGGGGGGGAATATGTTACACCTCGTTGTGTTATTACTTGTTTACTTTCACCTTGATGGGTTAAAAATGCTTTAATATATTTATATATTTGTGAATATGTGATGCATATGAATTTGGATGGAATTTAATGAAAGAATGTTTAATTCAAATTTATATTTATGATGCTTATGATTGTGTAGACACCTAAATTTGACCACCCCCGTATGGTCAAATTCACCTTCTTATTATTCTATCATGCACCCTTCATCCACATTAATTAAATAATTCATCATTTGATTAATATTTCCCTATAGCCTAATGTCCCTAAGGTATTTAATAAATCAATTAAATAATTTACCTTTCCCCCCTCTCATCTCTAAATTAAATAAATATCCCTATTTATTTAATTTAGTCACTTTTTCCTTTTTGAATTAAATCAAATTTTAATTCAAATTCTTCTCTCCAAATGTCACATCCTCCATAAATCCTTCTAATCCAAATTAGTTTAATTAATCTATGATTAGGATGTGCACAATCCTAATCATGATTAGGGTCACATCATCCATAATTCTCCACTTGCTCTTAATCCATCATTAGCCTAGCTAATCACATGTTTGCACAAACTAATCACCCAATTAGGTCAACCTAATCACCATGCCATTTATGGCATGTGTCCTAAGCCAACTACCTTAAATGCTTTCTCCTTTGGGAGAAGGCAACCCCTTCCCTATGTGAATTTTTAATTCACATTTATTTGACCAAGGAATTTTAAGGAATTTAAAATTCCTTCTCTCATCTCCATATAAATTTTTGAGGACTTTTTAATTCCTCATATGTCCTTTCACCCACATATGGAAAAGGACCTCCTTTATGAGGAGATATTGTCCAAATCCCAAGGTAATATGTAGTACCTCCATGTCATTTCCACCTCCCCTCTTCTTTCCATATCACTTTCCACATGGCAAGATGTGAGGGCTTGTGAGTGCTCAACTCACCCTAGCCCTTGAGCTTGTCCATCTTGGCTCAATTTGAGCCCTCCATTGTTTAGAGGCCTTTCCCCTAAAAATGGCGGAAATGGATTAATTTGCAACAACACAATTTGCAATCAATCAACTTATGCATTCAAGTACACTTAGCACTCAAGCATCCAAACATCCACCATTGCTGCATCTTTGAGCTCATATCTTGCATCCAATCCAATACCTGAAATCACCATTGCATTCCTCATTATCATAGCTCCATTTTGCATTAGGTTTCATGGAAATTTTCCAAGAAGAAAGCACACAAATCAATGATCATGAAGGTCCAACCAAAAGAATAGTTTAAACAAGGTAAAGAGTTCTAATTTCTTGTGTTTTTGTTTAGACTAAACTAGGCCAATCATGAGTGTTTTATTTGTGTTTTTGGTCCTTGAATCACTTAGTTTTTGCATTGAAGGTGGGTAAAATTCACACACACACATCTATGGCACGCTTGGTGGGACCCACATCATGGGTTTTATTTATTGTTTGCTTGTTGCTTTTAATTTTTGCAGGTTCAAATTTGATACGCAGAGGCGAATTTTCCACTGACGGGCGAATTAGACAGATACAGGGGTGGACCTACTTGAAGTAGAGGAAAATTTGCAATCAAAATAGGTGAACACAAATTTTCCCTTCCATGAGAGGGGCGAACTTGTAACATTAGGTAAAAAATCTACAATCACAGAGGCAAAAACACATTGATAAGCGATATTGCTGAGAACAAAGGTGAACTTGAGCAAGGAATAGGGGTGAAATCGAATACGCCCCTTCATACGATAGATAGACGTGAATCCACCTGTTTCCTGAAATAGGTGAACTTGATGCACCTACATAGGTGAATTTTTCTCACTCATAGGCGAATTTGTGGTAACTCCAGAACCTTTGATTTTTCAATAGTTTTGATTTGATTTCAGTTTTGGATACTAATTTGCTAGCTTGTTTGTCTGTGATTGTGAGATTTTGCTAATGATTCATGAAACTTGTCTCACGCTTGACAAAGATCAGAGATCAAAATTACTAACACGTTTGTTGTAGGATGATCAATCGAAGACCCTTAGTTTAGTCTTGTCGGTGTGTCTTTTTCACAATAAATTAGGCACACGTATATTTAATTAAAGGGTCAATGAACTTTGTTTGTTGTGTTTGGGAGTGAGTTGTTGACGTATCCACTCCCCTTACACCTTTGGGTGATCCTGGGTGATGAGAAATCGTAACTCATTTCAGTCCATTCCACTCTACCTAGGGAGTGTTAGTGCGTGTAAGCTCTCCCCTTGCGCTATGTGCAAGCCTGGGGACCAACCAAAGCATCTATAATTTCCTTCCTTTAGTGAGACCTTCATGGGATTTCATCACTTGGGGGATGATTCTAACCACGTGTTATCGGTGGGGTATAGAAAGGGGAGAGAATGAAATTTGTACCCCAATCCAGTCATGTCATGTTTAGAAAAGTGTTGAAGCTAGGGTGATACCTAGATAAGACGTGGAGGTTTGGTCCAAGTTTCCAGTACCTCACTGGGATCCCCATCCATTCTTGTAATAGGCTGGTGTTCATGGTTGTGCCTCATGTACCTAGCATATATGTAGGATGTATGAGATAACCTTGTTTATCCTAAATAGAGATCCGTGTTTTAACCACGACTTGGTGTACTGCAGGGGATGCGGATCGTACCCTGAAGTTACTCACCAAGTAATTTCTTGGGTTGAGATAGGAATCCTCGTGGTGGACTACGATAGTCCTCAAGTGAGATAGAGAGAGAAGATGAGCCCGTGGCATCTGTTGATGACCCTATGCCACTGGATCTCTTGATATCCACCTTCGTGAGAAAGGGTGATCCATAGAACCACCCCAGTATCACAGAGTATTAACCTTGGGGTGTACCCTCAAGGTTGTGGGCCTACATCAAGTTTGTAAACCCTTATCACTAATTATAGGATTATACTATCTGGCGTGTCTTCTTGTGTGATACCAGTGGTTGTCATCAGTCCGACCATTATGTTTTCTATTTGCTATGTCTTTAGTCCTTTGTCATAGTCTACCAATACCCTTGGTGGTGAATTTTCTTCTCACAGAGGCAATTTTTCATTGTGGATAGGCGATCTTTCCCTTTATAGGGGCGAATCTGCATCTGGACTCTAGTCCAGGACATCCTTTAGGAAAATTTGTTCTCCTCAGAGGAAAATTTTCCTATGGGGCCCTCTATTAGGTGATCTCACATCCATTTGTTCCTTTGGAATAGGTGATCCTTCCTCCCTTTTAGGTGAGTCCATGTCATCCTCGCCCATCTGTTCTCAAAATAGGCAAACCTATTGTTCATAGGGGCGAATTCATTTTCCGTTTGAGTCACCCTTGTCTGTACACCCCTTAGAGTAGGCAAGCCTACCTTCCACAAGGGGCGATCCCACATCTGTCCATACCATTCTCGTCCACACAATTCAAGACTTAAGAAAATTTGTGTCCCCTAGATAGGTTTTTCCACTGTCGTCCGTACGTTTCAAGAAATAGGCGAACTTGATCCTTAAATAAGAAATTTTATGTATCGAATCTGCCCATTTCCCGTTGGTTATCTTAAGAAATAGGAGAACCCGTGTCCTAAAAAGGTGATCCTGTCATCCACATAGGCAAACTTGAAACCTCTATAGGTGAATTTGATAGTTGTGCTCGCCTGTCTCTTTCGTATCTCAAGATACAAGCAAATTTGAGTCCTAGAAAAAGGCAACTTTGGCACACATAGAGGCAATCTTGTCAATCGTAGAGTCAATTTTAGTTGCCTTAGATAGGCGAACCCATCATCTGAATGGGTGAACTTGTGATACATAGATGCGTGAGTGCTTCCCATACACATCTCCCGAGAGTTAACCCTCTTAACCAGTGAAAACTTGTCATTTTCCGAGTTCGTTGTCGTGATCAATTTTTTTTATCATTATCCATCTACTTGTAATCACCATTTTAATCCATCTATATTTTTTGAAGCCATCGAATCCTTGATCTAATCACGTAGGTTCATCTTAGAACATCCCTAGACTGCATTTTCATCATCATTTCATCAATTTGAATCCTTTATACTTCGTTTTAGGGGATTTTTATCTAATTGGGCTAGGAAACTAACCCTAATCATCACCATCTACACTTGCTTAGGATTGTATCTGTCCTAAGTTAGTAATCCTCCATAACCTCATCAATCTCCTCTAATCATGAGGTAGATTATGTGCTGTGATCATCCTATTATCATCAAGTTAAGCTCGCAAACTTAGTCTATAATCAATTCCATCAATCCAATCCAATCCAATCCAATCCAATCATCCAATCCTAATCGATCATCCGATCCTATCCATCATCTAATCCTATCAATCATCCAATCAAATCATTTATCCAATTCACCCTATCCAACCCTATTAATCAATCATCCAATCCAATCAATCCTTTATTCATCACCTAGGTCATCATTTAAGCGCATCTTAGCGTCATCCTAGCCATATAACCATTTTGCATTTTCATGCCCATTACTCAATCACAAGCAAGGAAAATCATGGCAAAACAACAACCTCAGGATGCTCAGCCTCACAATCCCCAGGATTAACCCACCAATGGTGGTTCATCACAATATAATGCTGAGGCCCTTCTCAATATCCTCCTGATGAGAGCATGGTTAATCAACCCAAGCTTACAATCGATGAATACCTCAGTAATCCCACCAATTTACAAATGACAGATCATCTTCTCAATGAGTGTGGGGATAAGATCTTTTCCACCATGATCATGAAGGGTGTTAAACCTCCACTGGAGTTTGACATATCAAAGTACGTCAATATCATGCCTCCTGCACCTCCTATAACAAAGGACCCTCAAAATTCTTAGAATGATCCTAGAAACTCGCATGTTCCCCATGGCCCACCACAGTAGGGTTGGTATTAGCTTGGATTCGGCAATGTTGTTCTTTACCAGGTGGAAAATTATCCTTGAATTCCCATTTTAGTTATGGGAGCATCACCTAATCCTAACAATCCTCAGGGCCTCAATCCAAATTCTCTTCTCAACCTTGGTATGCCGCAAGGTCCACCTAATCCATAAGGCATGAACATACCTCAAAATTCAACCCCCATACCATCCGCTCCACCTCTTCCACTGAACCAACTAGGTTCACTTCTAGGGAATACTAGGGGCATTGCTTACAATCCTTTTGTTGCACCACCACCACCTCCTGGTCATACACCCGCATCCAACTTATTGCTGCCTTCCTTCACATCCCAACAACCACCTCAATTCACTCTTCCATCACAACAGACCCCTTCACAACCTCCACTTCGCACTACTATCCCATCACAACCTCAACAACCACCCCCGCATCAAGCTCAAGGTAATCCATCTCAACCTCCTCATCAACCAAAAGGTAATCCCCATCCAGGTCAAATCCTACAGCAACATCAAAAACAACCTCATCATCAATCATATATCATCCCTTAATAGCCTAAAAATCCATCTCAACCTCCTCACCAACAACCACCATATTATCAACAACCTCCTCAACACTCACAAATCTTGACACAACCCCGACAACAATCCCAAAAAAATCCATGGAAACCTCGCTACTCAATATTTGTATCATCCTGAAAGATATTATCACCCACAAGCTAATACACCCAATCACAATCCCAATTATTATTATCACACTCCACAAAAATCTCAACAACAACCCCCTTACATCCAATAATCTTAGCAGTAACCATCCTATGCCAATCCTCAACAATCACAACAATATCCCTATTATCAACAATCCACAACACAACAACCTCCATACGTTGCTCAACAACAACCCATTCACAATTACCAAGCCTATCTATATTATTATCAAAAACCACCATCTTATCAGTAGGGTGCCTCCTCTTCCTCATATCATCAAGCTCCTCCATCATATCAACCTCCTTATTCTAATCCCCAATCCACATAAAACAATCAATATCAACCAACTCCTTTATATCCGCCATCACCATCACATGATCCAACCATCCCTACTCCATCCTCATCTTATCAACAATATCCCCTTATAATCAGTACAATCAAGCAGGTCTCTCCTCATCAATACCTATCAATAATGAGTGGGAAGAAGTAAAATCTGCGTTGAGATAATTGCAAGAAGGGACATCCAAAAATTCCTTTAAGTTTGAAGAGATTTATCCCTATCCATTTGATCCCTCCATCTCGCTTGTCCCCTTTTCTAAGCATTTTTAAATGCCCAATTTTGATAAATACAAAGGAAATGGTGACCCACAAACATACTTGCAAGAATTTTACTCACACTATAAAGAAGTCTTGCACAATGAAAACTATCTTCTACGTCTATTCCCTAGAAGTTTGATAGGGATAACACTAGATTGGTTCATGGGTCTTCAAAAGGGATCAATATCTTCCTTTGCAGATCTATCAAAAAAAATTATGACACACTTCTCCTTCAATTTGGAGAAGGATATAGATACTTTAGATATGTTGAAGGAGAAGCAACATGAGGGTGAGACCTTCACAAGCTACCTCCAAAGGTGGCGTGCCCTAGCTAGTTGACTAAAATCCCACCTCAGTGAAAAGGATATGGTGACCATCTTCATCACAAATGCCCATCTTGACATGGAAAATAATCTTAATTTTCACTATGTTACCACCTTTTCCGAAGTCATTGAAAAAGGTTCCACTATTGAGAGGGATATCATAACTAAGGGACAAGTCAAAATCTTTAACTCAAATAAGGACAAATCATCAGGTGATAGATCTCTCTACTGGAATAAAAATAAGAATGTTGTCAATGATGGTGTTACTAATACCAAGCATTTCTAAGTAGCCAATACCTCACAAAGACCACAACATGTCCTCATCAACAATCAAAACCTACTGTCACATATGTGCCACATGGTACACCTCATCCTCCCCAATAGTCCAATCAGAATAATCAAGGGAACAATAAACTCACATTCACCCCTCTAGGGGAATCCTTAAGTGCCCTATTCAACAGTTTGCTTCAAGAAAGCTATCCGATTGTCTATCTTGTGACGAATCCCTTTGACGAATCCAAACCAAAACCCGCTTGGTATAGGGAAAATGAGTATTGTGACTTCCACAAAATTAAAGGTCAAACCACTAATAAGTGTCAAGGTCTTAAAACATATATCCAAGATCTTATAGATCAAGGTGACATACAAGTGGATGTGAATCAAGAATCCTCATCCAATGCTCAACTTCAAATATATCAAAATGCTTTCCCCAACCATAATAAAGGTGCTAGCACTTCCAACACTAATCTTGGGCCTAACAATAACAACAACCAAGGTAATAAAACTAAAAATATCAACTATACGAATGTACCCTATATGATGGCATAGTTATGTGCATCAGTCAGGTAGAGCACATGTGTCCATGATTCGTGTTAAAGGAAAAGACCCACAATGTGGTGTTACTACGTGCCACAACTACATATCTATCCTTGGATCTTCCACGTCATCCCAACCAACTCTTATGAGCTCTCAATATAATATTCTTGATCTCCTTGGAAAGATCCTCACTCAGTTATCCATTTTGGATATGCTTAAGTCATTTTTTATCCATCGAGAAATCCTCACCAAAGCTCTCCGAGATACCCATGTGCCTAATGATATAGATCCTACTCAATTTCAAGTCTTAGTAGGGAATCTTTCATCCACTTACCAACTGGGCTTTAGTCAAAATGATATGCCCTCAATCGATTCAAACCATAATTTTCCCCTCCATATCAAAGTCCTCATAGCCCACCATAAAGTGAAAAGGGTCCTGGTAGATAATGGCTCTGCCCTTAACCTTTGTACATTAAAGTTCATAAAACATGTAGGGTATACAAAAGCTGACTTGAACAATCAGGTTATCACTATCAAAGTCTATGATAATGCAGAGAGGGATTCTAAAGGAATTATTTGTCTTCCTATTCAGGTTGGCCTCATTGTGCAGTACACCACATGCCATGTCCTTGATCTGGACCTTCCATATAATCTCCTTCTTGGCCACCCATGGATCCATTCCATGCAAGCCGTTCCATCCACTTGCCATCAATGCCTAAAATTTCCTTTCAATGGGATGGAGGTAACCATTCATGTTGATCCTCAACCCTTTGAATATTGTCATGCTCTTGAAGCCTCTTTCCCTCACTCCTGATACTATCCAGGAGTTGAAGTGGAGGCACCTCAGGCATCATCCTCCAATCCATATCATAATCCATCATCTAACACTACATACACAACATCCATTATATCTAACTCCACCATCACCAAGGTCAATATCATCGGCAAGGGCTTCAGTGAATATGAAATGCAAACTACACTCAATGTGGCAACAATTCCATGATATCCCTGCATGTATGGGAAAACCTCTCAGTCAACGCCAAAACCAGAAGAAAGGACCAAAACCCTCACCTCTAAGAATATGGGTTCAATAACATTCCGAGATTTGGGTACACTTCATGATCAGATGGAAGATGACATCAGCCAATGGATCTACATAGAAGAACTAGATCCATCACCTCCCCTTGTAGTATACTTCTAGGAGTTCTATCCTTGTGCTTCGAAGCAGGCCAAAAAATGTAACTATCAGGGGGGAGGTCTTTTTGTAGAAGAGAAAGGAAGATTATGACCCATTGATTCATTCATGTGACCAAGATGTATAGGCCTAGGCTATGACATAAAACATAAAGGTCTTGCATCATCCTCTAGTACTTCGAATAATTTTAGTACAGATGATGGTATCCTTGAAGACATACCATAAGAAGAAGCCATCATACTCTTGTATGATGACGTTGATCTCCCTTCCCTATTTGACTGCCTATCCGTCTTCACCATCAGCCTTTCCCTTCACCATCCTAGCCTGATTGACTGGGATCTATGAGGTAGCACACCTATCGAAACCTTCCCTTTAGTGGACATTCACGTGCATCTCATGGGATTGGGGGAAGATGAACACCTCAATCACAAAAAATAGAAAGAAGACAAATAAAAAAAGGTTCATCTAGTGAAAACCTCTTCGAGGCACTTCTTGACTCATCAAAAGTAAAAACAAAGGGTGCATCCAATAGTGAAAACATCGATGAGGCATTGGAGGATGGGGATGTTCATCTTCCTGTTGTAGGATCTCACTTGTCTGAACAATCTTCTATCCTGATCAAAGAAACCCAAGAGATCAATTTGGGAACAAAGGAAGATCCTAAAATCATGTATGTGGCCAAATCATTGTCAGAGGAAGAACATTCAACCATTGTCAACCTTCTCAAGGAAGGAATCACTAATTTTGCATGGACCTATTCAAACATGCTAGGATTATATCCCACACTATTAGTAAACCATTTGGATGTTCATCCAGATTCCAAACCTGTTAAACAAAAGCTGAGAAAAATGCATCCACAAGTGGTTTTGTTTGTCAAGAAAGAATTGGAGAAATTGTTAGAAGTTGGGTTTATAAGACCTATTGATTATTCTGACTGGATCTCCAACATAGTGCATGTTGCCAAACCAAATGGGAATATGAGAATCTGTACAGATTTTTGGGATCTCAAAAAAGCTTGGCTGAAGGATGAATTTCCTCTTCCAAACATTGATATGCTTGTTGACCTGATAGTAGGGCATGAGATGTTATCCCTTATGGATGGATTTTCTAGATACAACCAAATAAAGATCACACCAGAGGATTAATACAAAACTGCTTTCACTACCCCTTGGGGCACCTTCTGCTATAATGTCATGCCCTTTGGCCTTAAAAATGTGGGGGAAACTTATCAACATGTTATGACTTATATTTCATGACCTCATCCATATCATCATGGAAGATTATGTCGATGACCTATTGGGAAAATCCAAGACTAGAAAAGACCATCTTGCAATCCTAAAGAAAGTCTTTGAGCGGTTAGACCATTTTAAGCTATGTCTGAATCTAAAGAAATGTGTGTTCGGGCTCACATCTGGAAAGCTACTAGGCCTCATAGTCTCTAGAAGGGGTATAGAAGTGGATCCAACTAAGGTCAAATCCATAATGGAAATTCCCTCGCCACGTAATCTTAAGCAATTAAGGAGCCTTCAAGGAAAGTTACAATCCATCAAACGCTTCATAGCCAGCTTGCTGACAAGTGTCAATCATTCACTCATCTACTATGTACAAACATCACCTTCAAGTGGGATCCAAATTATCAACAAGGCTTTGAGAAGATTAAGGAGTACTTGGCTCACCCAACTATTTTGATGCTTCCCATCCCAGGCAAGCCACTTCTGTTATACATCTCATCTACATCCATTACGCTAGGGGAATTATTGGCACAACATGATGAATTCTCTAAGGAACATGCTATCTATTACATCAGTCGAACACTGGTAGGCTACGAGCTCAACTATTCTCCTATGGAAAAAGCTTGTCTAGCAGTGGTCTTCAGTTCACAAAAGCTTCATCACTACATGCTTAGTCATCCCATCAAATTAATATCAAAGGTAGACCCACTTAAGTACCTGTTATCCAAAACTTCTTTGACTGGTCGCATGGCCAAGTGGGTTATGTTACTGAGTGAGTTCAACATTGAGTATGTAGATTGAAAGATAATTAAGGGATAGGTGATAACAGATCAGTTGGTTGATGCTCCTTTGGTCGATGCATATCCTTTAGTAGTTGAATGTCCTGATGAAGGAGTTCTCACAATCACATAAACAAACACATGGATGCTCTATTTTGATAGGTCATATACACATAATAGAGCTGGGGCAGGTATTTTATTTGTCACTCCTCAAGGTGACTATATCCCAAAGTCATTCAGATTAGCCTTTCCATGCACCAACAATATTGCTGAGTATGAAGCTTTAATTATTGGCCTTAGAATCGCCATCCAATGGAACATCACCCGTCTTTGAGTCTTCAGTGATTCTCAACTAATTATTAAACAAGTCAATGATGAGTTTTAGACAAAATATAATAAGCTTTTTCCATACAAGTGCATGGTCGATGAATTTAAAAAGTATTTCACCTACATCCTATTTGAGCATATCCCTAGAGTCTAGAATAAAGTAGCAGATGCAATGGCTATGATTGGTTCCCTTATTGACATGCCTAAAGATAAAATGAATTATGAATTTTTGGTTGAGCAACTACTAATCTCGACATATGATGTCCCTGACAATAAGATGGTGTGGGATATTGTAGGCCCCAATTCACCCTGGTAACATGAAATTTATACCTATCTCCATGACAACATCCTCCCAACCGATCTTACTCGCAATTATGGGAGATACACTTTATCGCCAAGGGTATGATGGTACTCTTCTTTGATGCCTCAAAAAATTGGAATCTCATATTGCATTAAATGACATGTATAGTGGTGTATGTGGATCTCATTCTAATGGAATGGCCTTGGCTAAGAAGATTCTCAGAGCTGGATACTATTGGCCCACTATGGAACATGATGTCTGTGAGTTCGTGAAGAAGAGTTTGTCTTGTCAACAACATGTAGGCTTAATCCATGCTCCAACACAAGACTTGCAACCTATCATAACACTGTGGAATTTTTATTAGTGGGGTTTTGAATTGATCAAAATGATTTACCCTCCATCCTCTAATGGTCATACTTTCATCATCACAAAAAATGAATACTTTACCAAGTGGGTGGAAGCAATTCCACTCTCTCAAATCATGGGTATTCAGATATCCAAATTCATCCCCTTCCATATTATCTATAAACATGGAATCCCTTCCACCATCATCACTGACAATGGAAAGCCATTCAACAACAAGTACATGAAGTTATTTTGCGGGACCTATCATATCCAAGATCATTGGTCCACCCCCTATTACCCTCAGGGTAATGGTCAACCAGAAGCAACCAACAAAACCTTAATCAAAATCCTCAAAAAGGTGGTCAATAATACTGGTTGAGATTGGCATTTCCATCTTAATCCCGCCCTCTGAGCATACCGTACATCCATCCGCACTCCCACTAGCACCACCCCATACTCTCTTGTATATGGTGCCGACATAATCTTGTCAATCAAAGTTGAGATCCCGTCACTTTGAATCTCCATGAAGAATCTCATTAGTGACGAAGATGCTTGAGTTGCACGCTTAAGTGAGCTTGAACTCTTGGATGAAAAACATATCAAAGTCTATAATCACCTTCAAGCATACCAACATCATCTTAAGAGGAGCTAAAATAAGAAGGTCTTTCCTTGTCAATTCAACGTTGGTGATTTGATCCTGAAAGAAAATCAGCGTACCCAACAAGACAAAGAAAAGAAGGGAAAGTTTGAGCCAAATTGGTTGGGTCCCTATGTTGTCACAACAAAATATGGTTCTGGGGCATATAGGATTACAACACCTAAAGGAGAGAACTTAGAGGAGCCTATCAACATCATGCATCTAAAGACATTCTACACCTGAATCAGTGGGGTTATCCTACCTAGATAAATACAAAAAAAAGTAAAAAATCATCAAAAATACAAAAAATTCAAAAAAGTAAACAATCCAAAAATAGTAAAGAGAAATAATTCATCCTATGGTGAAAACCACTCTTCATGGTGCCTTGGATAAGTAAATTTGGAGAAAACCTTGCAACAGGTGCCATTCGTAGAGGGCTTAATCATTATCTCCCTTACGTCCTAGTTACTTTATGCTTCCATCCATCCTATTTGCTAATCCTATCCTTAAAGCCTATCTATCCCTATCCTCCTATCGACATCCTGTCATCCGTCACTTGGTATATTTTGATTGAACATTGGATGATTCAAATCAGCTATCCAAAATCCTAAGTTTTTTATCCCACATCCTGATCTTGTCGTCATTTGTACATCCATTGTGTCAATCTTGCATCCCCATTTAGGATCCTCCACCGTGTCGATCATCATCAAGTCTCATCTCGTTCTTGGTCTTTTTTTGAACTACGTTTCCCCTGTGCTTTCACATAGGCAAGGCTAATCATTTGATTAGCCCCCAGGGCATTTGTCTGTCCAGTCTTTGTCATCCATCGGGGTCACCATTATCCTCTTTCCGCTTTTATCCATGGTCGTTCATCAGTCTTTTATCGAACTACGAGGGCTCTGTGATTTCACATAGGAAAGGTTGATCTTTGATCAATCCCAAAGCCCCCAGGTCTTTAGGGTGTGTCTTGTGTTGTCAAGTATGTCCCTATTCAGTTGGTACCTAAAACAAAGGTCACTAGTATCATGAGGTTAAATTGGTTTCGAGTATCCCGAGTCATGTCGATCACCTAGTTTAGTCTCCATCTTTGGTATTAATAGGATGCATCCTTCCTACATCAGACTGCCTCAATCCCATCCATCCTTTTGATCCTATGGCAAAGGATGCTTGAAATCTATTATGATATTTTTATGCTTTTGACATTTTGTTTATCATTTGTGCTTCCTATTATATTTTGTTAGGGTCACCACGATCCATCATATCATGGTGTGCTTTGACAAGTAGACATAGGGGCATATCTTGACCTTTTGTCTGTTGTCTTCTTGGTTGTCCCACGTAGTACCCAACAAGATCCCTGGGGTCTTGTGTTACGTTGGGGCATCCTTTTGTGTTTGTGGTTATCCCAACATCATGGATCGAGCAAAACCTCATGGTTTTGGGGTGTTGGAATAGCCTTCTTTTTTGTTGTGTTTGTTTTATGCATTGGACACTAATCAGCCTTGGTTCTTTGTACCCTAACATATTGTGTCTCATGCTAAGCAAAAATCAGTGCTCTTAATATGGCAAAATGGCATTAGATCTACATTTAATTTATCCTCACTTTACATTGCATTTCTCCGACCATCCATTTCATCTGCCTAGCCTATGGTTAGTGATTTTGGTTGTGCAAATATTCTTTTCCCACCTATTCTTCTTGACAAGGTTTTTATGGTTTCTGACAGGTGCACTCTCACACCCATCATCATTCATCTCACTATTGATATGCGATTCATTGCCACACTTATCATTTCCCATTTAGTTACATTTTCATAATCATTATCCTTATGCATTTCATACCGTTGCATTATCATTTTCATTATCATCTTAAGTTGTTTAGGATAATATAGATTTGTTATTCTAAGCATCTTAATTTCATTTCATTATCTTTGCATTATCATTTCATCGCATTATCATATCCATCTTAAGTTGTTTAGATTGAAATAGATTTTTTATTCTAAGCATATTAAGATTCATTTCATTATCTTTGCATTATAATTTCGTTGCATTATCATATCCATCTTAAGTTGTTTAGATTGACATAGATTTGTTATTCTAAGCATCTTAAGATTCATTTCATTATCTTTGCATTATCATTATCTGTTGTATTTTCATCCTCATTATCGTTGCATTTTCATTATCATGTCCATTTTAAGTTGTTTAGATTGACATAGATTTGTTATTCTAAGCATCTTAAGATTCATTTCATTATCTTTTCATTATCATTTCGTTGCATTATCATATCCATCTTAAGTTGTTTAGATTGACATAGATGTGTTACTCTAAGCATCTTAAGATTAATTTCATTATCATTATCCATTGCATTTTCATTATAATATCCATCTTAAGTTGTTTAGATTGACATAGATTTGTTATTCCAAGCATCTTAAGATTCATTTCATTATCTTTTCATTATCATTTCGTTGCATTATCATATCCATCTTAAGTTGTTTAGATTGGCATATATTTGTTGTTCTAAGAATCTTAAGATTCATTTCATTATCTTTTCATTATCATTATCCATTGCATTTTCATCCTCATTATCATTGCATTTTCATTTTCACATCCATCTTAATTTGTTTAGGGTAATATAGATTTTTTATTCTAAGCATCTTAAGCTCATTTCATTGCATTGTCATTTTCACCTTCATCTTGAGTTGTTTAGAGTAATATTTTTTTGTTATTCTAAGCATCTTAAGTTCATTTATTCTCATTACTATCCTACTGCATTGTCATTTTCATTACCATATTAGATTGTTTAGATTAATGTTGATTTGTTCTTCTAAGCATTCTAAGATCATTGCATATCATATCATTACCATTTTCCATTGTTTGGAATTATTGTATTATTCTAAACATATTTATTCATTTCATTGCATACATTGCATTACATCACATTTGTTACATCCATCCATATCATGATCATACATATACATACAATTTACATGTTCATCCATTACATTTCATTGCATTTTCATGTCACATATCCATGCATAATTAATCATTACAATGCATAATCCATACATGATTCATTGTCCAGACATGACTAATTCTCATATCATAACACATGCATACACCACATAATAACATATCCATAGCATATATCATAAGAGCATAAATCATATCACATCACATCCTGCATCCACAACTGTTAGACATAATGCATATAATCCATATTATTCACATAGGCAGAGAAATAAATCACCATAATCATATGCATACTTCAATAACCATAATCATAAACATATCACATAAGCATAATAAATATCCATCACATCACATAATAATCACATAGTGTCGATAATGTCCATCACATATCATATAAATATCCAAAATCATATAATGTCCAATCGAGTCCATCATAAAAGTCCATAATAAAAGATCATAAAAGTCCATCATAAAAAATAATAAAGTCCATCTATCAAGTCCATGAAACATCCATAAAATACCAGTACAGAGTGCTAATCAGATGATATCGAGACTACATCTCCTCAAAGAATAATGAATAAAGAATAAATAATGCATGAATCAATGAATAAATCAAATATCTGAATTTGTGAAGAAGAATCTACAGTATTTGCCTCTGTACACCTCCTTTGCACCTGTCAAAACTGTAAGACCTGTCTCCCTCATCTTCCCCTCTTGACTGAGTCGCTACTCTCTGCATCTGTCCTCTGGGGGGAGTCTTCCCTGATCCTCAGTCTTTGGGAGGTGTCTCTCTATAACTATTGTAACCCCATGTATGTGTGGATCCCTAAGATGGCACTTGTATTTGGGGTACTGCTCTGACATAGGGTGGGAACCTGCATGCTGGATGGGGAATGACCTGATGATATGCTAGCATATAATATGATGCCTCTATCCTAGCATCTACTGCCTTTGCAGCCTGTGCACTAGCCAGGTCTCGCTTGATCTTGTATCTATCCCTCAGCACTACAATGTGCCTCCACTCCTGCTCCCAGGCATCCTACGCTAATCTCATATGATCTACCTACACTTGTAATTGAGATATCCTCTAATCCCTACCATCACTCTCCTCCTATAGGGTCTGTACCTGGGCCTTTGCTACCTTCGCCCTCCCCATCCACCCTCCTACATCCCCCATCACATCTTCGATGCACTCAACTCTATCCCTCAGCTCATCTCTCTCCCGTTGGGCTGCATCCCTCTCCTCCTCTATTCTTGAGGCCTTGTCTGCGAGGGCCGCATAGTCCCTCTCTACCTCCTATAGCCTCACCACCCCACCCTACAGCCTGCCAATCTCTTTTTGTAGCCTATCTCGGCCTGCCTCAAATTCTCTTAGCCTCTGCTCTACAATCCTTAGCTTGGCTAGGGCCCCTATCAACAGTACTATGGGATCCTCAGGCGATGGTGGTACATAGGGTACCATCGCTAGTGGCCCCACCTCTAGGGCATCCACGTCCATCACCTGATGCTCCTCCCCCACATCCTACATATCCATGTCCTCCCCACAACCTCTCCTCTATTGGCCCCCTCTCCTCCTCCTTCGCTGCTACCCAGCCAACCTTCTCTCATCATCCGACCCGAAACCAAGTGCCTCGACAATTGACTCTGTGAACCCCCACTCCCTCCACCATGCAACATATTGTGTTGTAGTACCCATGTCTACTAGCCCTCCCCTCCATGGATACTGGGTCATTGGTGCCACCTCCCACATATGCCACACATAGGCAGTTGTGATCCTCTCCCCCCATAGTGCACCCGACTCCCATGTAAATTTCTTGAACCTTTGTGGTCCTGTGGAAATGTACTGTGTGATGCCAAACTACCTGGTCATCCTATCAGGTCTGTGCAACTCTATCACGAAGGGATCACAATCAATCAAATAAAAAATTGAAAAGAAATATCCCCTGTACAACCTGTCCTCATCTCTCCATCCTTGAAACTTTTGTGCTAGGTAAAACCTCTAGGTGATGTGCTTTGGCCTTAACTCATCTATCCTCCTCCTCCAACCCTCTAGGACTCCTACATCCTGATAATGGAGCCTCCATCAATGCTCCATCCCCCACCAATAAGCCAAGGTAGTATCTCATCCCGTACTCCCACAATCAAAATGTCTGGCCTGGAAACACTGATGTGCTCCTAGGCCTATACCTGTAGTAGTGTCACATGGGTGACACTCAACGCTTGTCTGTAGCAAACGATGTGCATGTCCCTATATAGCTGGGCTAGTACAAATGGACCCCATGTAAATACCCCCTCCCGCCTCTCCACTATATGTCTAACAACCTCAATGACCTTGAGGCTGCAAAATCTCCCGCTCTTGTCTAGAAATAGAATGCCGCTAATTAGTCCACATAAATATAATGGCAGGGCTGGTATGTCCAACCCCAAACATGCATCTACATCTAGCTCCCTCCCTCGGATGGGCATCTCCACTGGTCCAAAACAAGATTGTAGGTTCTCCTCCACCTCTCCCCCTCGGGTCTAGCTGACTAAGTGCCCTCAAATGGGCAACCACAATATCCTCCACACATCCCCGGTGTGCAATCCCAACATGTGTAGCAATCCCACTCGTGCAAGCGACTTGTGATCATGGGAATTTATAACCCCGACTGCCACCTCTAGGACCACTAAATGTCGTTCTCGGGTTTGTTGTTTGTCAAATTTCTGCATCCATGTAGACCACTTTGTCAGTTTCATAACATTTCTTTTCTTTTTCTTTTAGTTTTCATCCCTACCCCGTTTTTTCAAATTTGCCTTTGTACTAGGCGAATTCACCCCTTTTCCCCTTCCTAATGTGTTCGCTTGTCTAGCTTGTGCGTTCACCCCTTTCTTGTAATTTGGAAAATTTTCTTGTTCTTCAAGCGACTTCGCCCCTTTCGACCCCAGTCACGAATTCGCCTGTTCATCAAGAAATTTCGCCCCTTTCTTCCCCAGGTGTGACTTCGCCTGTTTCACCCATACAGGCGATTTTGCAATTGCCTCTACATCTTTTTCAACCCCATGGGTGAATTTGCATTGACCTGTTTTCCCCAAGGGGCAGATTCGAATCCACCATTTCCCCTTTAGGGAATTTCACATTCGCCTTTTCCCCTTTTGGGCAATTTCTTTTTCACCCTTCCACTTTTTTGGAAAATTTGCATTCACCTATCAGTCTCCATTCCCACCCCTACGTGTTGCAGGTTCACCCCTTTTTGAGAGAGGTGATTTTGCAATCACCCCTCCCTCTTGCGCATATGCCCTTTTGTCACATGCTTTTTCCCCTTTCCTCACCCGTCCCCCAGAACAGGCAAATTTTCCTTACGAATGGGCGAATTCTCCCATCCGTAACATGACCGAAAGCTATCCTACCCAACCTAGAAATTCAAAATGCAACTAAAATTCAAATCTTAATCACAAAGAAGATTGTTGAGGCCTACTTGGCGAGGTACCATGCGCCTGTAGTAAAAATTTCATATGTCCTTGTCCTAGTGGATCAACTCCTCCTCCGCATACCCCTCGTCACTGCTCGCTTCGTCAACCATCCTCATCACTCGTCTTCTCTCTCTTTCTTGCTTAGTCAGATGACACATGTGCAAATAAGAATTAGGTGAATAGTGAATTTTCAAATTTACTATTTATATGATTATCATTTTTGACCCTAATTAGCCTTTTAAATTTTGGGTAATTTTTACCCTTTATTTAACCTTTAATTAATTCATTCACCCATTTTCTTCTGAGGGTTGCCATTCGCACCACGTGTGTCTATTTTCCTCCATTCAAAAGCCATTCTTCATGGTTTTTTGAGCTCTATCACATGGTTCCCTCCATTTCTTCATATCGAGATGTTGCCTAGGGCCCCTTTTCTTCCCCATCCACCCTCTTGAGGGGGCATACCCTACCATTGTCCTCCATCTTTTCATCCTATCCACTTCCCTGCCACACTAGGGCATTGTCTAACATTCTTTTCTTCTATTGAGTCATCTATGTTATTTTTCTTTGAAACACTGTTAATTTAACAATATTTTGAAGAGGGACAAATGTAGACACCTGAATTTGACCACCCCCGTATGGTCAAATTCACCTTCGTATTCTTCTATCATGCACCCTTCATCCACATTAATTAAATAATTCATTATTTGATTAATATTTCCCTACAACATAATGTCCCTAAGGTATTTAATAAATCAATTAAATACTTTACCTTTCCCCCCTCTCATCTGTAAATTAAATAAATATCCTCATTTATTTAATTTAGTCACTTTTTCCTTTTTGAATTAAATCAATTTTTAGTTCCAATTCTTCTCTCTCAAAATGTCACATCCTCCATAATTCCTTCTAATCCAGATTAGTTTAATTAATCTATGATTAGGATGTGCACAATCCTAATCATGATTAGGGTCACATCCTCCATAATTCTCGACTTTCTCTTAATCCATCATTAGCCCAGCTAATCACTTTTTTGCATAACCTAATCACCATGCCATTTATGGCATGTATCCTAAGTCAACTACCTTAAATTCTTTCTCCTTTGGGAGAAGGCAACTGCTTCCCTATGTGAATTTTTAATTCACATTTATTTGACCAAGGAATTTTAAGGAATTTAAAATTCCTTCTCTCATCCCCATATGGATTTTTGAGGATTTTTAATTCCTCATATGTCCTTTCACCCACATATGGAAAATAAACTCCTTTATGAGGAGATCTTGTCCAAATACCAAGGTACTATGTAGTACCTCCATATCATGTCCACCTCACCTCCTCTTTCCACATCACTTGCCACATGGTGAGATGTGAGGGCTTGTGAGTCCTCAACTCACCCTAGCCCTTGATCTTGTCCATCTTGGCTCAATCTGAGCCCTCCATTATTTAGAGGCCTTTCCCCTAAAAATGGTGGAAATGGCTCCATTTGTAACAACACAATTTGCAATCAATCAACTTATACATTCAAGCACAGTTAGCACTCAATAATCCAAACATCCACCATTGCTTCATCTTTGAGCTCATATCTTGCATCCAATCCAATACCCAAAATCAGCATTGCATTCCTCATCATCATAGCTCCATTTTACATTAGGTTTCATGCCATTTTTCCAAGGAGAAAGCACACAAATCAATGATCATGAAGGGCCAACCAAAAGAATAGATTGAAAAAGGTAAAGAGTTCCAATTTCTTGTGTTTTTGTTTAGACTAAACTAGGCCAATCGTGAGTGTTTTGTTTGTGTTTTTGGTCCTTGCATCACTTAGTTTTTGCATCTTAGGTGGGTCAAATTCACACACACACACACACACAGATTGTATTGTTATTGGATAACTACTATTATGATGTATTAAGTTGGATGCAGGAAGAGGCTCAAACCTCCGAAAGAGAGGGGGAGTATCAATCAGGAGAAGAACTTGGTCTAGTAACCCTGATGAACCTAGTTGAGCATACACACACTTACACCTTAGTTGGTCTAAGTTGAGTCAAGTCAGTTTGGGTGATTAGTAAGTAACCTTCTATCTTGGTTGTGAATGTTTTGCTATTGGTTTATGATCTTGTTTTGTGAATATTTTGACTAGGGTTATGTGATTAAATCTTTTCATCATAAGAGAGTTCTTATGTGTTCTTTTTGGTATATTTTGGTCAATGAAATATATACATAGAATGTATATATGTTTATATGTGCATTTCCACTATAACTCATACATGTGAGTATATGCATACATGAGTATATGTAGATAGACATACCTACACATTCTGATGAATGGGTAACCCATATGTATGGGAGTATCGATTGGATAAAAGAAACATGTATATATATACATATTTTATGTATACACATCATTCGATGAGTACATGAATATATATGTTTAAATTTGATAATCAAAATAATGATATATATAATATATAATATATATATATGTATATAAATACATGTATAAAGTATGTTTGAAGAAAATTATATACATATATACTAGCATATTTATATATATGTGATTATTTAATATATGTTTATATCTATTGGCAATAGATATATTTTAATAATCTAGTGAATGTGATTATATATATATTTTGATCGGTAATAATATATATTTTATTGATAATAATTAGAGATTATAAAGCAAGTCCCACAACATCATTTCAAACCCCACCTCACCATCTCTATGATCCTATAAAATCATCTTCCACGCTTCCTAGCCATTCTACGTCCACCTCTAGGGATCATCATAGCTCATCAAACCAAAAATAACCACCACCCAACGCTAGCAAATAATACATTCAAAAACCAAAGGTAGCCATTCACAAACAAAGGACCATTACCATTACATTCAGAGTCTCCATCGGCCCAAGGCCCATTGCAAAGAAACACCACCATCCATTGCAGCCACCAAGTACTACTAGCACCTTCCGCTATTCCATCACCAAAAAGGGATCATACCTCTATGATCCAAATCTTCATTTTCCTTCCACCTTAGTTGTTGACACTCTCTCAGCAGTTTGCTTCCCGGGCTTCAAACACTATGTCCTTGACGTCTGTCCTTGTAGAAAAACCACCCTCATTTTTTGATTAAACTTGGCAGCCTTTATCTTAGTGCATGCACCCAAGAAACACAAATATATGAATCCTGTTATCCTTCTGCTTCTCTAGCTATCCTAGAGGACTAACAAGTGAAAAGAGTCAATTCATATGCCTCCACCTACCTCCCATTGTTACCCCCTCCCTCACATCAAATCATACCCCGCAAGGAGCATGTTATTGAAACTTCGCCTTTAAAGCTTCATCAACCATCACTTATTAAGGATGCTAGTCTTAAAATGAGAAATTTTGAAAGTCTTCTATCCATTCCTCCCCTTTGGTAGCGAACGTCAGCATCCACTTGGATAGCTCATCTGCCTCTGAGTATGGGTCACCTTAAAGCCTTCAAAGAAGGTTAGAATCTCCTATATGGCATGAATATATTTCTACAAATTCCATTCTTGTGTTGTGCTTGCCATGATGACCTTCACAATAATGAGGGAGTCACCTTCAAAATGCAAATTTCTAATTCCCATCTTCCTCCCAAGTTTAACTGCTTGAAGTCCTGCCATTTCTTCTGCCACATTGTTTGTCCTTTCCCAAATTAATTTTGCTTCCATCATCAAGATACTGCCATTACCATCCCTAGCCACACACCCAATCCTCGATGGCCCTATATTTCCTTTTGATGCCTCGTCAAAATTTATCTTTATCCATCCATTCTCCGGTTGTTTCCACCTTACCGCTTTTCCACCTTACCGCTTCACCCTCTTTAGAAGTTGCATTCACCCTACACAACCCCTTTACAGGCCAAATCTTAATCCCTCTCCATTGCATTTGAAAGTGCTTATCCCGATCTATGTATGGTACCTTTAGCTTAAAGTATTTAGAGGCTACTGCTCCAACAATTTCTTTAATTGAGTGGTTTATTCTAAAACAAATTCTATCCACTAGTTCTTTCTTTTCCTAAAATAACCTCCTATTCATTTCCTTCCAAATCTCCCACACCACTATAGAAGGACAAACATTCCAAATACAATAAAGTGTGGATCTACTAGAGAACTGTGACCAACAAATAAAATGTTGCTTGAAATATTCTGATAGAGGGCCCTGCTAGCCTAATTTACCACGAACCATACTCCAACACTGAGAAGCAACATAAAAATGGAGCAAGAGATGATCCACTATTTCCTCACTGCATTCACACATGATGCAACATGAATTCCCTATAAATCCCAAACTTTTCCTTCACTCTCTTGTGAGTATTCGGCCCCAAAAAGAAAGCCAGGCAAAGGTCCCCACCTTCGGAAGACACTCCTTGATCCATAACAAATGAGATGGCCATACTTCATCCTGCCCCCTAGAATCAAGGAGTTGGTACCCAATTTTAATAAAATAACTTCCATTAGAAGCTCCACACCACACAACCCTATCCTCATAATTATTTATAAGCACCTTCCTACTAGCAAAAATCTCCTTCATTAATTTTTTTTGTTCTACTATTAAACCCAATTGGCTCACATCTTTCCAGACCCACTCTTCACCATTATCACCTTGTTTTTGATCCAAATAGTCCTTAACTCTACTTCCTCAATGGTGCGTTAAGAGTAACTTCAAATTTAGTACTTGATGATTTTCAACCAAAGCTAGGAAACCTTCCCATGAATCTTCCCATAAATTTTCCATCTGATCATTTCCAATCTGCCATGATATGCTTAATGATAACTGGCCTACAAGACATTATGAAGTTCTAGATTGCCAACCCTCTAGGGGGATTTTGAATCATGAATATTCTATGATTCTCTTCAGAGTCAAGATATTTTAACTTCAGGATCCTCACCCAAAGCTGATATGGATTTGAATACATATTCCACACCAGTTTTACACCCATGGCCTCATTCATCACTTGCCAATTATGCAAACTTGCTCCCCCTTCACCTTTTGGCCTATAAATCTTCTCCCATGCCAACAATGAAATATTATCCTATTCGCGTGCCCCATTCTAGAAGAACTTCCTCATTTTCTGCCCAATAGTACTAATTACCTTTTGCGGAATCCACAAACAAATCATTGAGAAAATTGGGATTGCATAAATAACCAATTTCAACATTAAGATGTGCCCTGCTGAGGTTATCCAACAACTCTTCCACCCATCCATTCTTTGCAAACAACAATCTACCAATTTTTTCCAAAGAGACACTTTACAAGGGCCACTAAATATAGGCGTTCCTAGATATTTTCTTGGTAGTAAACTAGGTTTCATCTCCAAAATTATACTGATTTCTATTTGCTTCCTTATTGGAGTATTAAAGAAAAAGACTTCCAATTTCCTCCAATTCACACACTGCCTTGAGAGCCTGCTATATCAATGAATCGTTAACTTCATTATGTGAGCCTCTCTAAGAGTGACTTCTCCCATTAGAAAGGCATCATCCACAAACTGAAGATGGGAAATTGGTTCCACCCCCTTGGCAACCTTTATCCCTTTCCACATTCCATCCATCCTATATTTTTTAATCAATCTTCCTAAAGATTCAACCATTATCATAAAAAGAAAAGGAGACAATGGATCCCCTTGCCTTATCCTTTTTGAGGACTTAAAAAAACCTTGAGGGATTCCATTGAAAAGCATCGAGAACCGTGGAGTATTAATATAACTCCCCACCCAATCAACCCAGGCAACATTAAAACCAAACTTTCTCAACACCTGTAACAAAAAACTCCTGATTGACCTCATCACAAGCCTTCCTAACGTCCAATTTTACCATCATTCTTTTTGTCTTTTCTTTCCTCACTAAATGAATAGTGTTATGTGTTATAATAATGCCTTCAATGATTGATCTTTGTGGACAAAAAATACTTTTCTCTTCTGAGATGATTGAATTTAAGACCAACTTTACTCTATTTGCAATAAACTTCAAAATTACTTTATAAACAATGTTGCAAAGGGAGATTGGGTGAAAATCATTAAAAGAGATTATCTCATTTTTTTTTGGAATAAGAGAAAAAAAGTGTTGTTAAAGTCTTTTAGCAAAAACCCACACCTCCTTGACTCTTCCACTACCTCCCATAAATTAGAAGAAAAAATATCCCACAACTGTTGAACGAAGTAGGTTTGGAACCCATCTGGTCCAGGGGCCTTGTCCTCGCCTTAACAAAAGAGAGCCTTTTTTACCTCCAACACAGTTACTGGCTCCAAAAGCAAGTTCTTTTTTTCCTCAGATACACATCTTGGAATAACATCCCACAATTCTTGATCCACCTCTCCCATTTGATTAGTAACAGTATCTCTTTTGAAAAAAATGAACCGCCTCCTGATTAATTTCCTCCATATTCCTTAAAATATTACCCTTTTGATCAACAATTGAGAAAATATTATTGGTCATCCTCCTCAATTTTACCGAATTGTGGAAATTTTTTGTGTTGCGATCCCCTTCCATTAGCCATGTTTCTCTAGACTTTGGATGCCAAAAGATCTCGTCCCTACACAACACTTCAGCATATTCCTGATTTAAAGCTTTTTCCTACACAAAGTCCTAATCCGACATCCCTCCCTCAATGACCTGAGAGTGGAGATTGTTCAAAGCCTCTTCTAACTTTAGTTTTTCAAGACAAATGTTTTTAAAAGATTCTCGATTCCATCTTTTTAGACATTCTTTTAGGAACTGGAGATTTTTGAAAAAAATAAAAGCCTTATTACCACTTCGCATCAGAGCAGACTACCACCAACCTTTTACCAAGTCCATAAAACCTTCCACTCTAAGCCACATTTTTTTAAACTTGAAGGGCATCTTTTTGGTGTTGCATCAACTTGGAAGTTAATGCTAATCGGGTAATGATTTGATCCAGTCACTGGGAGAATTTTAGCTTCGTACATCCAATTTTCCCTTTCCTAACCTCCTGCCAAGAAGAAACGATCCATCTTATCAGCAATGCTTAAAAAACCACCCCTCCTATTAGTCCAAGTAAAGTCCCCTTTCCTGAAGAATACCTCAATTAAGCCACTAATCGTGACAAAATCATTGAAATATTTTTGAGCCCTTCTTCCCTAGCCTAAAATGCCTTTTTTATCTTCAAGGTGGAGAATAGCATTAAAATATCCTCCCAGAAAACACAGGGACTCACTTTACTCATTAAGAAAATTCATGATCTCCTACCAAAGGGTCTTCTTGCCAAAAACACTATTCAAGCCATAAACATTTATCGATACAAACATTGAATTTAAGATTTTAGAGAAGACCCTTAACCCTTGCCAATTACTTCCTTCTTGAATTACCCAACATCTACCTTTGGGTCATCCCACAACACTCCTAACCCACTAGATGCACCCACAATCTCAACCATTGCAAATCTCCATTTACTTAAGCTGCGTGTGAAAAATAGACTGTCCTCATTTTTGAGCTTGGTTTCTTGTAACAAAAGAAAATCTGGTCGCATTTGATCAAGATATCTCTTGATCAACCAACATTTGTTAGGGGAATTTCAACCCCTGAAATTCCATGATAAGACCTTCATCCTTCTTGGGAAAAGGCATAGCCTTTTCCCGATCTTAATTTGCTTTGACCCACCGCACAACCAACCATTTCCAACAATTCCCTTGATGTCCTTGCACCTCTTCTTCTCTTCTAACCCAACTTTACATTTGTTGATAAGGCTAAATACAACCCCAACCTTATTTTGTCCTTGATGCCTAAATAAGCATTCAACCCCAAATCATCCAAATTCAAATCCTCCTCCTCAAAAAAATTGTCCTCTTCTTCACTGGAATGTGTTTCTTCCATTCCAACTTCTTCGAAGGAGTTTTCAAGATTTCGTATTGGGGAAATTTGAATATCTTTGTAAAAAACCTCATCTTCTCTTGGTGAATAGTCTCTTCCATTTTTACTAAGGGAATTAATTTTACTAATCCCTTCCTCGCCAACATCCATCCCATTCCCCACAGGTTATTCTAACATGGGTAACTCCAAATTTTTGTTAGGGTTTTCCATTTTCTCTTTTAAAATCTCTTTAGGATCTCCATTCAGAGGTGGTTCACAACCACTGCAATTCGAGAAATTTGTTCTTTTCTCCTTGAAACTCTTGAACTGTCCTCCCTTCACATTCATTTCTGCCTCAGGTTGAGAATATTGAGAGAATCTAGATTCAAACAATAGATCTATCTCTTTCCTTTGAAAACTATCCTCCTTTCGAAGATCCAGGTTTCTCGTGAAGTGGACCTCACTCTATGTGTGATTTAGGGTTCCCAACAACACCTCCATATCCTCCCTTTCGAAATCTTAAGTTTATCAATATATCTACTAGGGCATTCTGAGCCAATCCTTTACCTTTCTCATTTCTGAAACATTCTCTTGCTACGTGACCTACCCCTTTGCATGAGGAGCATGATTCCACTATTGCTTCCACTTCAATCACCTACCACCAAATGCCTTCCCCTATTTTTAACTCCACCATCTCTGGGATATGAGGAACTACTTGCGAAATTATATAGATACGAGCATACATACTAATCTCCTTTTTTTCTAGCACTTCATCAGCTGTCACAAAGACACCCAACTTATTGCCTATGCTTTTAAGTGTTTCTAAATCCTAGTACTCATGGGGGAGATTGTACAATCATTTCCTCTATTTTCTCCTTTTTTGGGTCAAAGTTTGGTACCCAGTCCTTAATATAGAAACCCTTCCCTCCCATCATAAATGATCCACTATTTAAAATCCATTCCTTGTCTTGCACTGTCTGGCATACTACCAAAAAATATCCATTTGGGAGAGTCTTCAAAACATAATCCTTTCCCCAGTGTTCATCACACCAACTTCAAAATTTTGCAAAAGCCGGTTAGACCTCACTCCATTTCATGAAAAAGGATTTCTACTTATAAAGACGCATTGAGTCCACCCATTCTCTATTATCTACTAACATAGAAATCACTCTAGAATGATCACTATTTTGACTTACCTTAGTCGTTTGCACCATGTTTTCCTGATTTTTTGGACACCAAAGTTTTGGTTCAATCCTTTTGAAAATGCCTAGACTCCTCGTTCGTAGAGTACTGTATTCCATTGGTTTCTTGGATTTGTAGATATCTGAATTGAAGCCCCATTCTCAAGTTCAAAACTACGTCGCCTGGGGTTTTACAAAGTCTTCCATGCTTGAGACGATGGTCTCCATGCTCAATTGTGATAGACCTCCCCATTTCTCTACCTGAAAGGCCATTTCTCCTATAAACCACCATATCCTCGAAACCCTAGCGTCCTTTTTGAAGCTCGGTCTCTTCACTGCTCTGCCATATCAAATGATTATATATACATATATATTAATATATATATATATATATATATACAGATATAATCTGTGGATTATATATATTAATAATATATATATATATAATTTTTATGCTATATCTTGATAGCGTATAGTATCTATCTTAGCGCATGAGATAAAGTGTTGCATATGTATTGTGGAATGCAGATGAGTTAACATTGTTGTTAAAACATTTAAATTTAAATGAATATTGGAGTAAAACACATATATAAATAGTGTTGTAAATGTTTATATTGTTGTGGCTGCACATAAAGCAAGACCAAGTCAAACATAGACTTAGTTACCGCACATGAATAAAGGACGAGAGTTATACATTGCAAAAGATTAAATGCAGATTTTAGCAAAAAGGAATAAGTCTTAGTCACACTATATTAAAGGGTGCAAGTTTATGAATATGTGGTGCCAATGCTAAAGTTTATGAATATGCGGCACCAATGCTGAAGTTTATGAAATGAAAAAGAAGTCCTTTTACTACGCTTAATTTTGGAAAATCCATATAATAACCATGAGACTCAATCAATGTAAACTTGGCAGAAATATAAGAAGGAATGTGGCTTGTAATCCAAGAAAGAAACTTGCTGTTATGAATTGTTTTCCCTTGACTCAGTAAAAGAGTCATGTTGTCTTTTATGAAGAGGTCAACTTAACCATTAGAATATTATGGACTATTATGTGTTGCAAATTTGAGAGTTGATTAGCTAAGTCATTGCATGTGAGTAGCAAGGTGGTAGAATTGCTAGCTAGTTTGTAGCCTTTGGTTGCTCAAATTTTAGTATATATAAAAGTGCTCTTCCTATAATTTGTTACTCATCTTATTTTGATTTTCCCATCATTATTATGTTGTATTTTCTATGCAAGTGAGTTAGTGAGTTGCTTTATTATTTTGTAATTGTTTTAGTGAGAGAATTTGTGAGAGGCTAGTTGTTCTTTGGAGAAGTAGCATTCGTGAAGTTGAAGGTTAAGGTTGGAACGCAACACTATCAAGTTGGAACTTATATCTAGGCATGTTGATTTCTATTCTTCCTTTTCTTATGTTTGAAAGGTTATTTGATTATAATGCTTTTATTTGGAAAGATTGTTTAAATGCATGATACGCTTGTTCATATCATCTAGTTATTTCTTAGTCTTGGAATAATCTATTAATGCATGGTATGCATGCTATTATAAACTTAGTTAATTCCTAGAATATAATATGCATGTTTGATTCTTAATCGAGTCTCAAACAGTGAACCCTATCATGGGGATTACGTTTATATATTGTTGAATATATGTGGATTACATGCTATTAGAACTACACTAGGTTTTTAATTCTATTTAGATAATGCATGAGATTGAATATGTTTCTATTCTATAGTAATTTTATGATTATGTGAATTAAAGAGGTTAGCGTTGTCATACCTGGGGTTAGTGTAAATCTACAGGAAAGGGGTAACCTAGCTAGACACTAGATTATGAATATATATGGTTAGTACGTCTACACTTGGGGTTAGTGGAAATCCATGGGTAAGGGTGTAACCTAGATAACTTGTTTGTTATAGACTTGGGTATTCCTGGGGTTAGGGTAATCCATGTTTAAGGGAATTACCTTGATGATTATTTTATTATGTTACCACCTTAGGGTAAATGTGTGATATGTTTATGGTCAATATCAAATCAAGCTTTGAAATGGGTGGATAGATGAATCTCACTTGAAGTAAAAGGTGTTGAATTCTTTGGCCAAAGTAGTGTAAGTAGCCATTGTTTGCACTGCCAATTCACTGTAGTCCATGTTTGCAAACTAGGAAGGAAAACCAAGGTATGGTAGCTCTAGATTTATAAGACACAACACAATTCTCAGGAAGGTCATGATTATGGGGTTATCAAACCAATCTCTTTGTCGAAGGGTAGGTCCATATTACCAAGTTTGGTAGATGTGCGGAGGATTGCAGTAAGTCCATGGTTGGAAAAAAAGTGCTTGAGTGATGCTCTCCTTCATATAGTTGGTGACCAAGATTTGAGGATGTACCACCAATTTTGGAACACCTAGAATGTATGCGTTGAGTGACAAGATCATATAGGAGGTATACACCAACATTGGGGACATCTAGACCATTGTACTTTGTTTATGTATCTTTTACCCATTTTTCACTACCAGCTCAAACAAGTAGAGCTTAATTACAAATTCAAGCCAAAAGGTACACAAGATGTTCAAAAATTTCTTCTAAGTACTCATTATTGTGCAATGTTTCATTACAGTGTGAATTTCAGTGATATTATGCAAAAATATTTCAAAATGATATCATAAGATTGCATAATTTTTGCTGCTTTATTCATAATGTACAAACCAAAGTCCCACACAAGCCGTGGGAGTAAATTCATTTGATTTTCATAATCAAATAAGGGGTGCATGAAGTAAATTAAACTATACAACTAAAAATAAAGAAAGCATAGGGGTGTAGAAAGTGATTCGTCATTGCCTAGAATGACGAATCATTGACAAGTTGAAGTCTTTGGTTGTGACTCTGAATCAATCCAGCTCCAAGCTCCGATGTAAGTATGATAGAAGTGCGGTTAGAGCAATGTGAATCAAATCCTATCATATGCCTACGCTATCAACAAAAATATAGCATACAATTGATTAGGAATCCATTAGATGATTTCATTAAAAAGGGCATAAAACTCGAAAGGAATGCTTTCAGCTTCTTTTATTTTGCTAACATGTTTGTTCACTGTGCAGGAACAAGTTTATTATGTTCATGATCATTTTATCAGATATGTGGAGTAAAATGGGCTCCCACAAGGGTTGAGCTCGACATATCAAGGAGGACACACTCTCAAGTTACATATGAGAGTTTATTAATATTGTCAGAATAGTCATTAAGAGAGTTGCTGAAACTAAGTGGATAATTAAAGAGAATCCTTATTTAAAAGAGACTCAGAAAACAAGTAAAGAACTCATAAATTTCATTGACATCTTGTTTCAGCTCCACTTTACATTTTCATGTTTCATTTAAAATGAAGTATAGAGCCTCTTTACACTGAAGAGAAACAAAAACAAAATATCAAGCATCAAGCTATTTCATGGAGTTTTAGAATTGATTTTACAAAGGACAATGAGTATTCACCATTGTAGTTGAAGCAAAAATCATTAAGGGCAGCAAAAGATAATTAAGCTGTGGAAAGATTAGAGAAGCATGAAAGGTATAGTAACAATGAATATCAATATCAAAGCTACTTTCATTTCCATATTAAGCTAAAAGTAACCTTTGTGAATAAACAATAGTCATACATTTATAGGAGTCACAAGTAGCCGAAATGCATGTCTTAAGGATATAGTGACTGTAACATTATGGAATCCCATGAGAAGCATACAGTATGAGAAAGAAATGTTTTCTATCACAGTCATAAATAGCCATGAGTGACAACCATAAGGATAAGAAAAGAAGCAATAAAGATGAAAAAAATTTAGTGACAACAAGATATGCAGGAAATGTATATAACAGTCTATATGATGGATAGTCAGTGAAGTCAACGAATACCCTTCATGAAGCAGGACTGAGTTTTTATAAAGTCAATATTCATAACAAAGAAATGAAGATGGGAAAACTATTTGTTTTGTTATGCTACTTCAATGAGTTATATGCAAAGTAAAAATCTATGCAAAGGGTGAATAGTCAATATAGAAAAGATTGCGATGAGAACAATGACTCAGAACAATGAAGGAGCTATAGTCTGAGCAGGAACAAAGACATCACGGTATTTGTCTAAATGAAGGGAGAAGCACAAAATGCAGATGACACTCCAACAACAACTGGTTGGAAAACAAAGAGGTCATGAAGGTTCAAAGACAACTATTACATCGTTTCAAAACAGTCAGAATTAACAAGTGTAATGCTGATACAAAATAACAAAGAGTTGTTGTTGGCCGCTCCATGAAGACATTTTTATTTTTAGAAGGTGAATACCCACATGAAAGTTCAAGGGGAGAACACAAATACAAAGGGAGAGAGTCATTTAGAATACAATAATATGCAAAAAACATTGTAAATAGTGTTATTCATGCTCACACTAAAACCTCGCTTTCACCTATTTTCATCATTTATTTTGGTTTTGAGCTTGATGTTCATAGGTTTTGACTCTCAGATTATTGTTACTCTATTTGAAGAAGCTTTCCAGTAGGTGGAGTTCACATTAGCATTTTCTTTCAAGCATGGGTATAGATTGATGTATGATATCTCAAGAATGTAAGAGGTTTTTTGTCTTCTTTTACCCGGTAGTGAAATCAAGTACCGTGACCAAAGGAGGCTATAAAACATCAAAAATATGTTCACAAAATTTGGATAAGCTATGGTTATGCAAGGAAAACACCATTTATTAGGCAAACAAGAAACCAATCCTCCTAGAGTCAAACAATCTTTATAGTAAATGCAGAAGGAGCAGTGTAGGAAACAATGAAAATGTCTTCTTCATAAATAAGAGCAAGGACAACATGGAAAAGAGCAGATTTATAATGAGTAAATCATGAGAAAATAAAGATCAGAGAATTATAATATTCAAGGAGCTATGGCCTAGGGTTTTAGAACCCTCAAAATAGGCCAAATCAAAATATGAAAAAAGATTCAAGGTTTTATCATTTTTTTAGAAAATGTAAAAGAAGGCCAAACCCCTGCACAAAGAATGAGGTATAATATCATGATTATTGTGGAAATATGAGTCATAGTACATTGTCATTTTCTCCAAAAAATGCATAAATTTAATGACAGAAGATCAACTCGTGGGTTATTGACCATCATACAAAGTATAACATTGAATCATACACCCATAATGGAGTAGCATAATCATGCAGACCCAGAATAGCAAAAAGATGAATGAGAATGAAAATTCCAAAAAACTCATAGCTCGAGCATATATGCATGGTGGCCAAGAACAACAGTCACTGTGTATGCAACAACTTGAAGAGACTGTAGGCCAAGCTTCATACCAATCAAGGAAAGAACTACAAAAGAGATTTTAGAATACTAAGCAAGCTCATGATGATGGCCTATTTTTAAGAATATACACAAAAAAAATACAAGCAAGGGTTCTTCCATGAAATTTCTTCATTCTTTTGTCCAAAATCTTCAAGTAAAAGCTCATGATGGCGGCCAGATGAGGAAATGAATTAGCACGAAGAATGGACACAAAGAAAATTAGATTAATGACATGTCTAGCCGCGATCTTATGGCCATCATTTTTTTTTGCTTCAATACACAGAGGAAAGCCACAAAGGACCATAAAAATAGCTTACCTTTGTCACAAGGAGAATGTTCGACCATTTTTTGAAGAGAAGCTGAAGAATCATGAAGCTTCGAACCAGAAACAACTCTTCGAACATGGCGGCTGGCTGAGACTTCTCAAAAATTGCAAAGTCAAAATGATGATGATTTAGGGTTCAACCCTCACTTTTATTCAAAAAGCCCTAAATCGAGTGATGATAGCCTCTAACTATTGTTTTATAAGCATAATCATTTCATACCTTGGTCTTGACTTTAATATCAATGACCTAATATGAAGAGGACGAAATAACATTAGGAAAAATGATATGTTTTATCATACATTCAAATCAAGCATATATTATGAAGGAGGCCGACTACATGTGCGAGGACTTTGAGTCTTCGTGAATTATGGTTAAGAAAAGTGTGGTGGATAATTTTAGATGCATGGAGTCGTAAGTTATAATCTCATTTTTTTTGACATGAGTCTTAATATTTGTATTTGCTAAATACCATGTAAAGTTTATTAATTAAATTATAAATTATAAATCATTTAATTAATTTAACTATTTTTAGAGCAAATGTTGAACATTAAGTAAAGATGGAGTTTGATTTTAGCTTCAAGTTGTCGATGTTGTAAGTGCTAATTTTAGACTATGCATGGAAAGAGATATCGAAAATACTAAATTATTTTTTGATCATGCATAAGTAGAGTTTAGATTCAGTTGTTTGAATCATGCAATTATTGAACCTTCTTCTTTAGTTCCACATCAGTTGACAGGTTATTTTGGTCATGCACATGAAAGGGTGGAGTTTTCAAAGAAGAGAGAGCAGTTCACTTCATTTTGAAGCTATTTTTATCAGGGTTTCCTCTTCTGCTCGGATTTTGGCCTTGGCGTTATCATTTTTACTTCAGTTAGCTTTCACTTCTATTATTAGCTGCTTTGTGCATGCCTTTTGTATATATTGAGGAAACTTAGTCTTTTTTCCTCTAGTTCTTGTTTTTTCATCCTTTGCATTCTGCAAAGAAAATTATCATGTAACTTAGTTTTTCAGTTTTAATAAAGTTTCAACAGTATTTACAGGTTATGTTAGCGTATAATTTGTAGAGTTTTCCTTTTGTTGTCATGATGAGTTAGGTATTAGCCTTCTTAGATTTAGGTGTTGTGTTCTATGAGTGTTTTGGATGCAAATTTAATGTGTTTCACATCAAAACCTTTAAATTTCTGTCACATTCATGAATGCATGTGCACAAAAAAGATGTTCTTAGTTGCAAGTCATAAATTGTGCTCATAATATATTCATATCTTTAACTTGTGAAAGTATTTTTCCTTCATAAAGAATGAATTATCTATCCTTTCTATGAATCATTTATGTAGTTGAGTTGTTCGATCTGTGTTGTGAAAATAAGCTCATGAAGAATCAGTTGTGAATTAATCACTTGTCTTAAATTTCCAATTAGGTGCATCACCATAGTTAAGTTTTTCTAGGTTTGAATTAAAATATCTCTTTCTCCCTTTTCCAAGAAAGTTCAAGTTATTAACCAGAAAATTATATAGGAACCAACCTAGAATCTGGAGGTCTAATTCCTTATAGGGTACCCACAACTTGGAATTAGTTCCCATGTTTCAACAGATTGCTGATTTTTACTATTCAAGCATTCGGGTGCCATCTGTTTGACAACAATATCTTTATCATTGAGCTTATAAAATCTATGTACGTATACATGTAACTCTATTCTTATTATGGATTTATAAATGAGAAATACTATTATGAATTTATGTGATGTGAAATCATTGCTTGAATTATTGAAATGATTCTATGTTATGCAATGAGAAAGTTTGGAATGGTTATGTTTCAAATTTGCATCTATTTATTCACGTGAAAATGATTTTTTTTTATGGCTCATAAATGTTAGTAGCTTAAAATTTAACTTGTGAGTAAAACATAGTAAAAACAATGGGTAGAACATTGGGCATGTTAAAGGTGTTGGGACCTGAAGAAATTTTTACAACCTCAATGCACAATGAATGGAGGAAGAAAAGTTAAGTAAAAATCAATTCCACTTTGGTGCTTTCATAAGGTTTCAAAACCTTTTTCGGTTCTCGACAGGGTTTCAAAAACCTATTTTATCCTTGATGATAAGTTCTCTTTCAAAGGACTAAGTATTTCATAGTTTCCTAAGGCTCCTTCCTAAGGTTGTTTTCAAAAAATCCCCAAAGGACTTCAGATTAGGCCTTAAGATAAAATTGAAAAGTGGATAATGAAGGAGTTTATAAAACTGGGTTATACTTTGTTAGGATTCCAAAAACCCACTTGAGCCAGACATTGATTCATCAGTGTTATTTTCAAACAGTCGCCTCACGATTCAAAGACTCATTTAAAGAAAGGTAGTAGTACCAAAACGTGAAATACATTATAGAGATGATATTTAGCTAAAACAAAAACCATTGAAATGCATTGTAGTTATGAAAATAAAGATAATGCATCACAACAAAAGAGAAACACCAAAAATAAAAATAGAAAACTCCAAAGATCATCACATCACATGAAATAGATTAAACACAATATATATATATATATATATATAGTTTTCATATATTGTATTATATTACATCAGAAAGGGGGAAATTTTTAGTACAATTTTAGAAAATAGAGAGTAAAGATCAAAATACAGATGCCCTCCACCACCTCCTAGAGCCTTTGAATTTTTGATAGTGAGAAGAGGTTTTCATTGAACTCTACAAAGTGTGTGAAGGTCTCCATCATGTTTTTCTCTAGCCCAACACGAAGGAGAGTGACATCTTTCTTAGCTTGTTCATTTCTTAGAGTAATGGTGATACAAACAACATCTCCCACTAGGCCAATGTGTTGGTATTCATTGAGATTCCCTAAAGAAGCTTCAACCCAAGTTGAATAAGTTAGCCTCACCAAGCATTCTAAAACTTAAGCTCCCCATTCTAACTTGTCAAAGGCCCAGATGATATTGTACAAGAAGCACTCCAATAGTGTAGAATTATTCACGTGAACTTGAGAAAGGAAGTTTTCTTTGATTATATTCCTTATTACGCCTTCCTCCACACCGTTGTGTATCAAAAAACCCTCCTTGAGATGGTTAGTCACTAGCCTCCTCACTAAACTACACTCCACACCTTCAATCGACATAAAATTTCTCTTAGAGGTGGCATCACTCAAGGTACTCAACATCTTGAAATGAAGTTGGTATGCGAAGAATGAGAGTGTTTTTGTTTGATTTATGGAAGAAAGGAGTAAGGTAAAAGAGTTTCACTTGAGAGAAATTAATGGTTCAAGGACATTCCATGTTATCCTAAATTAAATAATCTTAGTAGTGATGTGATGTTATGATAGCTATATGAGTTGTGACATCAAATAAAATCTCTTCATTTAAACAATCAACACGAGTATGGCCTCCAGTGGGTATGCCATTAAATGCAAAATGGAGAAGTTGTAGACTATTCACACAAGAAGGAGGCCACGAGGCTTGCCTACAAGGATCAGTGATGCAATCCCTTGTATAAATCAATTGGTATATGTAATTTAATCATAAAATTCCTCAAAATATCCATAAATTCTTATTTTGTTTGATTGGGCAAAAATTGATTAATCATTCGCAAAACGTTCATTCGAAAAATTAGCAGTTATAATTCTTCCAAAGATTCAGTTTTCAATAACCTGGTGACTATTATGATGTAAAACTATAAATATTATTTTGGAGGACATTTGAAGGGTTCAAATTTTTTATCCCCGTTGCACTTTGATGCAAGAGTGAGAATTGATTAAAAAGAAGGATTGGTTTTTGTAATTTAAGTTTTTTTTATCTGAAGAAGTTCTTTGTCTTTGAGAAATGAATTTGAATGCAATACTTAGTATTTATGAATGAGTCTTTGAGCTCTGATAAGTGCTGGAATATTACTTCTCTTTATGGATGTTGTGTTCTTTGGCATTTCATTCATTGTTCTTCAGTAAAATGATGAAATTGTATCATGTTGAGTCTATTATTTGTTGTTGGTAATCCAATCTTTGAGTTGTGATATTGGTGACATATGCATCTTTTTCAATTTCAATTAAAGTTCTAAAGTTGATTTCAATCGTATTTTCATTATGGCTATGAGCAAGTGTTAGTTTTCCTTTCCTATTTTCTGGTCAAAAGTATACCCATTTTCTTTAAAATCAAAAAATCAAAAATATATTTTACGAGGAGCTATACCTCAATTAAAATTTAGAGGAAGATCACCAATGAAATGGTGATCTCTCCAACTATTGATTGTTGATTAGTATTTCTTTTTGGTATTATAGTGTCAAATTAAATCAATCTTTAAAAAGACCAATCTGTCAACCAACACATACTTATTCCCTATTTATGTCTGATGCCCTTAATATTGAAAGGGATTTGACAAGATACACAATGCAATTTTATGAAAGGAGGTTCCCATTTGATAGTATAATTTTTGTCAAAGACTATCTGCAATTAGGGCTTGGTTTTTATTATATCCTACATTTGGAAGATTATTGGGTATATTGTGTAGATGAATATGAGGTTCAAATAAGGAGTTGGATGAGGCTGTCTTTAAGAAAAATTGTGACATTCATATTATATTAGGATATCCAAGGTATAGATGATGATGAATTTGACCTATTGGATCTAATTTTTCCAATCATGTACAAACACATCCAATTGTATCCATGGATTGGAGCATTATTTGGTGGAAACTATTGACACTAAAACTATAGAGATACTTAAAAGAACTCGAGATTAGGTGGCAAATAAGACTCAAAAAAACACAAAATAATGTGCCTCCAAAGTCTTAAGATGCTCGAAATCAAGGAGAAAGCAATAAAGAACCTTCATCTTCTGCCTTTGCAATCATCTTCCACTCAAAAAATGACACTAGGAGGACATGGAGGTCATGATGAGGATCCTCCAAAGAAAATTTTGTTAGAGAAGACTTGTGGAGAAGTGCTCTAGAACAAGCATATAAATAAAAAGACAAATAGGTAATAGAAGAGAAAAAAATTAATGCGTCTTATTCTCCTTCGTAGGGAAGTGATGCTTCTTCCCTTGATTCTCCGCCACCAAATGAACCTCAAAATTCTGCACCCAAGGTAGGCCCTAATCCACCCTCTACTCCTGAAATGAGAACTTGCAATACTCCTCCCCTTAAGAGAATCTTGTAATTCACTTCTCTTGGTTCCAAATATATGACTACACCCACTTCCACCTCATGGTTAAAACATACGTTGTCCAAGAAAAGAAAGATAATTCAACTATATATTCTTAAAAAATATTTTTTTGGTTGATTGATTCAAAGAACTCCAAAGCCTAAGAAATTGAAAACCACATTTAGGTTAATGGAGGATACCGACACTAGGAACGTGTATGTAGAAGTAGCACACCCCTCTATATAAAATATGCAGGACAAACAACTATTAGTGATTTCAATATCAATAGAGCTCACTTATGCCCTTCAAATAGGGATGGGGATGTACATAATTTCCAAGTGACAATCGATATATTGGTAGAAAGGATTACAAAGGATAAACCAAGTAAAGATGAGTTGAAACACCAGGTGAAATTTTTAATTGATTTCTTAAAATGTTTGATTGATCTCACTCAAATAATCAGTCAAGTCAATTCTCCATTCAATCCAACATATTCTATACGAAAATAGATGGTAAGTAAAATTCAAGGTTACAAGACATATGAAAATATTACTGAAGAATGGACTACAAAAATCCTACTCAAAGGAACTAAATTTATCTCTAATATGAAAAAGATATGTGAAGATATTTAAGTGTTGACTGAGATTGATAAAGAAATTACCATTACCAGGCATGAGGAGTCAGTTTGGGTAAAAACTGACAATGATTTCAAAGAAATGTTGGAGATATGCATCATTCGGAAGAGGAGTATTGAATGGAAGCTCTCGTTTGTGAATTTTTTTTTGTTAGAGGAGAATAAGTTACTCAATGAGTATAACACAATGAGAGATGAAATCTAGAAGAAAATTTTGAGCATTGACATTCATCTTAGAAAGAAGGTGATCCTTGTGATGAAGATGCATAAACTCTAAAAGGATGTTTCAAAGAAGTGGTGGAGAAAATTTGTGACAAGAAGAATTTCAATGTAGAAAGAATGAGGAAAATAGCAAGAATAAACAAGGCTCTATGGAATTTGAGAATAAAAAATGTGATCATCCCACAATACAGTGACATGCCTCCAATGGTGAAATCATTTTACACCTACCAAGCTATAATGATTGTGTTAGCTTCTCAATCATCCCAAGAAAGAGTTATCAAAGGTATACCACCTAGAAATAGTTTCTTTATTTTATTTGGATATATTTTATAATGAACTTTATGTCTTATTGAAGTCGAAAAGAATCTTTATTTTTTCAGTTACTTCAAGAAATAATTACACTTGCTTATATATATATATGCAATATGATGTTATTGAAAAATCTCTTAGCAATTTTGGAGAAATATACTTGAAACTAAATATTTTGTTTCTGTGAGCATATTATTTGGATTATTGGATGGATGAATGAAATTTATCATAATCTATGTATTCTGATCAATTTATGGGATTATTGCATTATTGTGTGTGTTACCCATTTTTTTTCACTTACAACTCAAATCAGGTCAAGCTTTTTGTTTTCTTAAGATTTAACAAAACAAAATAAGGTGCATTTCATTTTAGTCTTCCCTATATTTCATTCAGGTGTATAAACATAAGAATCAAGAATCTTTTATTTTCAGTAATGGATTGTTGCATTTATACAAATGTATATAATATTGAAAAGATTTACACAAAATTGCTGAAAAAGAAGTCTTTATTGATTCAAAGTTAAAGTTTATCTCACACAAGCCGTGAGATTTAGCTTGTCTCATGTGCATAAAATGCAATATATACAAGAATGGATTGAAAGGAAATGAAAGATGCATATATAGGGAGGGAGGCCGGTTATTGCCTGATGGCTATTTTGGGTCTCCCGTCTTGCATGATCCTCAGCTCTAGGTTGCTTGTTTTGTGTCCTCTGCAACTCTTAGTCTTCATATCCTGCATCTAAAATAATTACAATGGTTAGAGTGAAGCTCTAAACAATAAACAGTCTCCAATCCTACATACATATCCACCCACTAATGTATAGATTGTCTTTTACATTCATCAGACAAGCTATAAGTCACTCCTATCAAGCGAAGAGAGAGAAAGAAATGATCATATATCTGGAAAATATTTTATTTCTAATCTGTTTGTTTCATGTGCAGCTATAGGTGCAGGTATAACTTGAATCAAAATGAGTGGGGTAGAATGAGGCTTCCATAAGGGTTGAGCCCAGCTCATATTAAAATGTGTAACCAAATTTATCTTGAGTAAATAGATATATGTTATATCATTTCATATCAACAACAACAGTAAGAGTGTAATGTATTATCAATCATAAGCGTATTGTGACAAGCTCATGGTGCGGTAGTAGACTTCATAAGAGTCATAAATACAACAGTGCAATGAATATGAGATCATACAGGAGCTATTATTCTAAATGTTGCATTAAAAATGTCAATCAAATAGAAGACTATATCTTGTGAACATATGGCCATGCTGATGGAGGCAATGATACAAGCTCAATGAAATTATAGTGTCTTTGGAGATGACACAAGAATGATCATAAAGGCAACATGAGTATTTAAGGATTTCAAAAAACAAGCATGGGTGCAGTTGTGAAGTAAAGCAGTGGTGCTAGTAAATCACAACTGGTATATTGAGGAGGTTACAGTTGATTAATAAATGAGTACTGAGTTCACCTAAGCACCATGTAGGGTCTTGATTCAGAAAACAATCATAAAAGGGAAGTTTTAGGAAGCAAAAAAGGATTGCCACAATTTAATAACAATAAAGAACAACGGATATTGGGATAGAAATGTGGAGAGCTACTTTGCACGAGATGCAATGTCATAAAATCAAACGGCAGCATGGAGATCTAGAGTTGGACTGGTGAAGGGCAATCACAAATTTTAAATCAATGAATACAATACTTCTCTTGAAATATAAAATGCAAGGGAAAGGTAGTAAGCTGGAAGTAAAGTAAAACAAAGTTCATTTTTACTCATTTTTAGAAAATGAAGGAGATAACCAGAATATAGAAGGCCATACTTGCTCAGTTTTTTATCATTTTCCATGGTACACACATTGGGTTTATGTCAAAATACAGAAGTGTGAAGATTCTTTCAAGAAATTTTAAAATACCAGATACGAATCTTTATACAGATGTAGATTTGCTATGGCTTTCTAAATACCCATATGGGTTTTTGATTAATACAGTTTTCTTCCATTTTCCGATTTACCCACTTTGGGGTTTTACAAGCAAGAAGGGAAAAAAAATGCCTAAGACTCATCAATGGCAGCCATCATAGAGTTTTTGTTCCATTTTCAGAAGAATAATGAAAGAAAGCATTATCAGAACAATGAATGGCGTGACATAGAGATCTGGAAAAGCAATGGATAGTCACTTTTCTAAGTGAAATGCATCAATAGTATACAAATATGGCACAGCCAACACCTGGGTCTCCATTTTTCTAAGAGAATAGTAGCCATTTTTCGGTAAAGATAAGTTTCTAAAGCTTTTGTTCAGAACAAGGAAGCAAACAATGGAAAAGCCTTACCTTTCCCTGCTGAAGAAGAGTACAGAGGCCGTGCCCGACTCATATGGAAACAATACAGGAGACTCCCCAATGGCGCGGCCAACAAGGAAAAACAAAAAACAAAGACACAAATTCTATCTCAATGAATATAGAGATCTCCAATGGCACGACTAGAGTTTCCAAGTGGTGATGAGTCAACAGAGAAAAGCGTAGAAATCAGCTTCAGTGTAGAGGAATCAACAGAGAATGTGTGGAAATGCTTCCGTTTCTACCACAAAAATGCCAAGAGATCTTTGATAGAGTCCCATGAAACCCCATGGCGGTGGACTTAGCTTCAGCTAATGTTAAGTAAAATGCCTTTGCTTGTTTTCGCATTTTGCCTTTTAGGGTTTTACCCTAATAAAAAAATGCGTTTCAATGCCTCTTTGCATTTTTATTTTATTTTCTTTTAAAAGAATGGTTAATGTGCCTCAAGTCTTATGATTTATTTGCCATTTTAATCTTGTAAAACAATAATGTATTATGCCCTTTTATTCTTGCATTAGAATATGAATGTAAAGCTCATGATTTTAATGATGGCTTTATAAATCATTTAAATCATGTGTCTTCTTTTATGCAAGGATAAGATGTGTATCCCTCTTGGTTTCATGAGAGTTGTTAAGGTTTAATGCCTTTTGAAAGGATATAGGGAAGTTATACTTGAAAGTTAGAACATGAGGAGAGTATATAGGCATGTTGACTCAGTTTTGAAACATTGGGAGGGTATCTAGGGGTTGCTAGAGAGGATTCAGGGTTCTGATTTGTCTCCTCTCAAGCAGTTTGGATGCTTCTTTTTTTTTTCAGTTGGAGTGCTTTTTGAGGTTATTTGACTGAGTTATGGGGTGGTTAATAACTTGGGAAGACTTTTTCCATGTTTTTGGCTTCTTTTGGTGAGTGGAGTGTGCTATTCTGTAGGGTATTTTTCTAGATCCGACCCATGGAGGTTGAGAGTTGTACTTATGAGTTTTGAAACTCATTTTTAGTTAGTTCTACTGCATGATATGAATTTTTTTTTTTTGGAGTTCCAGTACCAGTTTTTTGCTCTTTTTGTAGTTGTAACTCATGATATTTTGAGGAGATCCTTGTAGTCATTCTGATAATACAAGAGCTTTTGGGACCTACTTTGGAGTTCATTTTTGTATGATTTTGCTTTCAATTTGATTTTTCATGCTAAGATTTATGTTAATCCTACATGTTATGTCTTGGAACTATGTCTTGAATGAATATTTAGCAGCTGAATAGGTTATAGATTGTGAAAATTCATCTAGTTCATGCTTGGTTGTAGATTGTGAAAACTCTCTCTTTTCCTGCTAATTCGAAGCTTTGAACTAGTTTATTACCTATCTATGAAACATTTTTATGCAGTTGCTTACTTGCCAAAGTTGAGTTTTAGTATGCTCAGTTTTATTAGCTTCGCTGTTACGTGTTGTCAAATCAAGATATCCTTATAATTTTGGTGTGTCACCTTAGAAATTTCGAATACAATTATTTTATTGTTCAAGTTTCTTCCTATCCTTTTACCTTTCAAAAATTTCAAGTTTTAAGTACTTTCAGGTGATTATCCAAATAGGAGCCGACCTTGAACCCAGAGGTTTCACTTCATTCTAAATGTCCCACGTAGAAGTGAATCCCATGTTTTACCAGAATTGCTGAAGCTTGTTGAAATTCAATATCGGGTGCAAATTTTGGTAACCAACAGTTTTGGCACACTCGGTGGGACAGTCAAAATTTATTTTTTTAGTCTTGTTGTTTTGATGTGCTGACAGTGAGCTAATAGCCTTTTCAGAGGTTGTTTTTTTTAGCATATCTGGTGACTCTATGTGGAGAAATAGATCAATGTTCTTGTTTATATGAGAAGAATAGAAACTAGAAGCTCAAAATATATGGAGTTTCTGCATTTGGCTCCTCTAGGAAGAAGAGGGAGAACTCTCAGAAGGACTGTTCCTTCCCCTAGAGTTCTATCAATACCACCTGGTGTTAGTGACAGGGTATTGTTTTCATACAAAAGAAGGAGAAGGAGAGACCTTCTTGTTAGGCATTTTGCATCACCTACTATTAGAACAAAGCCTTCCACCTTTTCTTTTGGGACGTTGAATTTTTTAACAGGTGGTAATTCTGCTTCAACAAGCATATCAACACGTTCTAGCTCAATGGCGGTACCAAGGGCTTTTGCTTTTGTTCCATTCAATCAGGGTAGTTCCCTTAATTTGGCACAACATAATGATATTCCTTTGGAAGCATTAAAGGGACTGCCAAAATTCACTGGAGAAGGGCAAATAACACCATTTGAACATATAAGAGATGTGGCAGCATTGTGCAATGTGCATCACGTAACACAAGAGAATGTAGTTGTGAGATTATTGGTTGCATCTTTTAAGAAGAAGGTGTTGGAATGGTTCAGAAGCTTGCCAGTGGCCTCTATTTCAACATGGGATGAGCTTGGTGACGAATTTACCAGATTTTTTGAAGATAAATCCGATCACTTATCTTTGGTAGAGCAGTTAACAACTATAAAAAGAGCTCCTCAAGAGCAAATGATGGATTTCAACATCCATTTTTAGAAGACCTGGAATAGGATACCTGCTACGGTAAGGCCTTTTGCTAATTACGCTTTCTTGTACTATTTGAAAAGTTTAAATAGTGATATATCACTCATGATACAGTCCATGGGGGATACTTCTTTACCTCAGGCTTATAGTATAGCCATTAGGGCAGAAAATAGTCTCATTCAAGCGGGTAAGATAGCACCTCGTCCACCTATGCCCTACTTTCCCGATATACAGTCAAACATGCCACCCTTAGCCCCTTTACTTGCTGTTTCAGCATTACCTACTATTGTAGGTCATGGAGCATCAGCTATAGGGTCGTCAAGTGAATTGCAAGTGATTAAGTCTGGTCAGTAGAAAATAGAAACTATTTTGTAGACTATGGGAAATGAGTTGATCAACATGAAAAAGCAATACCAAGGGTCAAGGCCGACTTTCCAACAGCAGAACCAACAACAAGGTCAAATTGTAAATTAGCCTTATCAAAGCCAAGGGTATCAGTATTAGCAAAATAAGCAACCCTATCAAGGTGGTTATCAGAGGAAAAATGTTAACCAAAGACCATTTGTGCCATACGATCCAACTCCTCTTAATGCTGCCAATCCAATTAAGGATATAGTTCCAGCTCAAAATAACTTTGCAGCAAAATATGAATGGTGTTATCCATGTAATCAAGCACACAACCAGGCTTTATGTTCAAATGGGGTGATTAATCAAGCGCTTATGATTCAGAATGCTATCAGTTCTCAGCCAGATCTACCTATTGGCATACCTAAACAACAACCAGATATACATTCTAATGAGACCCCATTTCTAAATTGGCAAGGCGAAGAATTATGTGGTATGAATGGTGATTCAACAATTGCAACTAATACATGAGCCAAGAAAAGAGCTCTAGATTTGGAGCAATCAGTTGATAAAAATAAGGAGCCTGCAATTGTGGAAACATCATCCACACCTATTCTGAATATACCAAGAAAAGATAATACTGTCTTACTAGTTAGCGGGCAGTCTCACAAGAATGTGGAGTCGGTTATTGCTAAAGTATACCAGAGGGTACCTTTAGCTGTGCCTTACAACATTGTGGAAAGTATGAAGAAGATGAACGTGAATATGACCATGTGGGATTCCTTAAATATTTCTAGACAGGTTGATTTGCTTAAAAAGGCATTGACTGAAGATGCAAATCCTAAACAAGTTGCTGATTCCCCAAAGGTCGTGATGACTAATGATGATCAAGGAAAGGAAGCTAGTCCGAGTGGTGAAGGAAAATCTACAACCCAAGGTAAGGACGTGAGACCTCCTCCGTTCTATGTTTCATTGATTATTGGGAACAATTTAGTGCATAATTGTATGGTAGATAGTGGGGCTACTTGTTCTGTGATGCCCAAGCGAATAGCTGATCATTTAGGATTAAAGTACGAGCCTTTAGAGAAAGGAGTAGTCTAGCTGGATGGCTCATCTGTTAATACAGTAGGTCTTATCAAAGATGCTAGCTTCACCCTGCATGCTTGCCCCAATTTTTTGATTCCCCAAGATATTTATGTAGCAAATTTGCCTCCGTATTTTGCGTTATGTCTATCAAGAGAATTTACAACCAAAATAGGAGGATATTTTTCATCTGACTGGTCTCATATGCTGTTCCATACTAGGTATGGAACCAAAGTAACCATTAAATCTAAGTTGCTTGCAAAAGACAACATAGAACCTTATATACCTAGTGCAATGAATGCCAATTGTGTAAATTTTGAATAAGATGAGCATGCTGCTGTCCCTGATCCCCAAACTGCTATTAATGATATCCCTGATATACTTTTAGATGAGTGGGCAACAAGTCGTACTCCTAATGTTGAGAGTGACTCAGTGCTAGACGCGGGTATGGGTAACTACATGTTTCAAGGGGCTGATTTACTGATGCCTAACTTGGTTAAGAGGTCAAAGAATGGTTGCGATCAACAAAACAAAGTTTGAGAAATGTACTTTGATGGCTCAAGGAGCAGACATCAAACATGGTACTGGTGGGGTTGTAATGTTGGTTTCCCCAAGAGCAGAAAGATATTATGCAGCCTTTAGGTTTGGGTTTTCATGCACAAATAATACAACAAAGTATGAGGGTCTTATTCAAGGGCTAGAATGGGCAAGGAAGCGTGGAATCAAGTGTCTAAAGGTGCATGGAGATAGTGAGTTGATAGTGAATCAGGTTAGAGGCCTGAGTGCTATTAAAAATGATGTTCTTAAATTGTACAAACATAGGGTTTGGGATCTTCTTGAGGATTTTGAAGCATTCAACATTATTGCCATTCCAAGAAGTAAGAATCAACATGGTGACATGTTAGTAGCTATGGGTGCTCAGTTTGACATTCTGAATAGCATAAAAAGGGGATGTGATTAGCAACATATCAAAGTTATAATCAGACCTTTAGTGCCTGATAACAATGTTAACTGGCAGGTCTTTGAGAGTGATGAACAAATTCTGTAGTTTCTGCTTGAAGAGGATGTGTTTGCAACATCAAACCAGGAAAGAGTCAAATGGCAGTATGGAGATCAAGTGCTGTAGTTCAAAAATAACAAGTTTCCTAGGGGATTGGTCACCTTAGAAAGTATTTTCAATTCAGATGATCACTTAAAAAGTAACAAGGCTAATTTTCTGGTTCAGCAGGATCATTATGAGGACTTAGAGATTGCTCCCAAGAGAAGCCTCAAGATAGGAAAGATAAACTCTGCTGTTGAAAAGTAGTCCTTTATGCATTTATTCCAAGAGTTTATTAACATATTTTCCTGGGAGTATGGGGATTTGAAGGGATTTTATCTGCATCTTGCGCAACATACAATAGAGTTGGAGTCAGCAGCCAAGCCCATAAGGCAAAAATAGAGGCCAATTAATCCCAAGTTGGAGGCATTAATGTAGAAAGAAGTTTTCAGACTTATTCAGACTTATAGAAAGTGGGATTATTTTTCCTATCAAGCATACTAGTTGGGTTGCAAATTTGGTCCCTGTGAGGAAGAAAAATGGAGAGCTCAGGTTGTGTGTAGATTTCAGAAATTTTAACAGAGCTTCTTTGAAAAACAGGCACCTTCTTCCATCTATGGAACAGATTCTTCAATGTGTGTCAGGTGCTAAGCATTTTTCTTTACTAGATGGATATTTTGGTTATAATCAGATCTTGGTAAAAGAAGAGGATCAATTTAAGACTGCATTCACCACAAAGTGGGGCACAATGGCGTATAAGAGAATGCCTTTTGGCTTGTCAAATGCTGGAGCGACCTTCCAAAAAGCTATGGACATGGCTTTCAGTAATTTAATGTATAAATTTGTTCTAGTATATCTTGATGACATCACTGTCTACTCCAAGAAGGCAGCAGATCACATTGACCATCTGAGGCAGATTTTTGAATGTTAAGAATTTGGTATATCACTGAATCCCAAGAAATGTGTTTTTTCTGTTCATGAAGGAAAACTTCTTGGGTATGTAGTATCTAAGGATGGAATCACTGTGGATTCTGAGAGAGTTGCAACAATCTTGGAGCTTCCTTTACCCCAACATAAGAAGGGACTTCAAAGTTTCATTGGTCGTATCAATTTTGTTAGAAGGTTTCTGCCTGATATAGCGGCCTTATTGAGACCCCTTATAGCTATGTTAAAAAAGAAGGTTGAGTTCAAATGGACCCATGAAGCAAGGAACAACTTTCAACTGATTAAGGAGGCCTTAGCTTCGGCCCCAACATTAGTTAACCCAGATTTCAGCAAGGATTTTACTTTGTATGCTTTTGGCAGCCTCAATGTAATCTCTGCAGTTTTGGTGCAGAAAAATATAGAACAGTTGGAGCAACCCATTGCTTTTTTCAGCAAGGGTTTAGAGGACTATGAATAGAGGTATACTTTCATGGAAAAACATGTGTTGGCTATTGTGAAAATTTTGAAGAAATTTAGACATCTACTGTCCCATAACAAGATTCATCTACAAGTGGCACATCTCAGCATGAAAGAGTTTTTACTCAGCAAGGATCTAAACGGAAAACAGGCTGGGTGGATCACGAGAGTTATGGAATATGATGTGGATGTTCAGGTCACCAAGTTGGTGAGGGGAAAAGGTTTGTGCCAACAGTTGGTTAAGGATGAAATTTCAACAATAGAGGAGGGAAAAGAGTTAATTTTGGTTAATGCTGGGACAATAGACAATGAAGATACTAGTTGGTTGCAGGAGATGTCACATTTTTTGAGAATTGGAGAGTGCCCACCTAATCTAAGCAGAACTAAGAGGAGGTACTACAGACTTCATTCCATCCCTTTTGTCTTGATTGATGATGTCTTGTACAGGAAAGATCACAGTGGAGTACTGCTTAGGTGTGTTGAAAAGGATCAAGTTGATCAGATTTTACATGAATTCCATGACGGGCCTTTTGGAGGTCATTATGTTGCGAGGACCACAACATACAAGATTTTAAGAGTAGGCTATTATTGGCCTGATTTGTTTAAGGACGCACATATATATTATAGGAAGTGTGCTAGATGTGCCATGTTTTCAGGCAAAGAAAATCTTGCAACTTTGCCCTTACAACCGATTCAAATAGAGCAACCATTTATGAAGTGGGGAATTGACTTCATAGGGGCAATCAATCCACCCTCTAGTGCAGGTCATCGGTGGATTATAACAGCAACAGACTATTTTACACGATGGACGGAAGCTTTGCCTCTAAAGGAGGCTAATGAGACAGCAGTGTTGAATTTCTATGAGGATATCGTTTGCAGATTTGGAGTACCAGACTCTATAGTTTCTGAAAATGCCCTGACATTTGTTGGTTTGAAAGTTGTTGGCTGGGAATTGAAGAATGGGATTTACTTGAATACAAGCTCTAACTATTATCCTCAGGACAATGAACTTGCAGAGTCTACTAATAAGAATCTAATTAACATTATCAAAAGGACGCTTCAAAACAATCAGAGGGATTGGCATGCCAAATTGAAAAATGCTCTTTGGGAAGATAGAATTACCCCTAAGAAGGTGATTGGGAATTCACCCTATATGCTGGTGTATGGAAAGGAAGCAAAATTACCTATTTCTACTGAGTTGCCAACCTTGGATATTGCTAGCCAGCTATTTTTGTTTGAGCAGACTGATCCACTTGCTTTAAGATACACTCAACTGATGGAATTGGAAGAAATCAAGAACAAGGCTATGAAAAACATGGAATATCAACAAATCCTGACTAAGAGAACTTTTGACAAGAAATCTAGATCAAGGAATTTCATGGTGGGAGATCTTGTGCTGAAATGGGATGTACTAAAGAGCAGGCTGGATCATCATACCAAGTTTGACAACATGTGGACGGGTCCATTCATTATCAAAGAGTGCAAAGAACACAATGCTTTTCAATTGACTACAATTGAAGATGAGATACTTCCTATCCCAGTCAATGTGATCCACCTCAATGTTTTCAATAAGTGTTGTTGCACTGTAGTTTAGTTGTTGTTTCATTTCCTAAGTGTTGTTTCAACACAGTTAGTAGTTTCATTTCGGTTTTTCCTGTTTTCAATAAGTCAAGTGAGCTACTACCATGTACAAAACTACTCTAGGTTTGTCTCCAAGTTCTCCTAATTGACTCCATGCCTAATGAACAAGTTTAGGCTACTGGTTTTTATGTTTAGTAGGCAAACATCTAGCAGAGGTTGCTAGAAGTGTTACCCATTTTTTTTCACTTACAACTCAAATCAGGTCGAGCTTTTTGTTTTCTTAAGATTTAACAAAACAAAATGAGGTGCATTTCATTTTAGTCTTCCCTATATTGCATTTAGGTGTATAAACATAAGAATCAAGAAGCTTTTATTTTCAGTAATGGATTGTTACATTTATACAAATGTATACAATATTGAAAAGATTTACACAAAATTGCTGAAAAGAAGTCTTTATTGATTCAAAGTTAAAGTTTATCTCACACAAGCCGTGAGATTTAGCTTGTCTCATGTGCATAAAATGCAATCTATACAAGAATGGATTGAAAGGAAATGAAAGATGCATATATAGGGAGGGAGGCCAGTTATTGGCTGATGGTTATTTTGGGTCTCCCGTCTTGCGTGATCCTCAGCTCCAGGTTGCTTGTTTTGTGTCCTTTGCAGCTCTCAGTCTTCATATCCTGCATCTGAAATAATTACAATGGTTAGAGCGGAGCTCTAAACAATAAACAATCTCCAATCCTACATACCTATCCACCCACTAATGTATAGACTGTCTTTTACATGCATCAGGCAAGCTATAAGTCACTCCTATCAAGCGAAGAGAGAGAAAGAAATGATCATACATTTGGAAAATATTTTATTTCTAATCTATTTGTTTCATGTGCAGCTACAGGTGCAGGTATAACTTGAATCAAAATGAGTGGGGTAGAATGAGGCTCCCATAAGGGTTGAGCCCAACTCATATTAAAATGTGTAGCCAAATTTATCTTGAGTAAACGGATATATGTTATATCATTTCATATCAACAACTACAATAAGAGTGTAATGTATTTCCAATCATAAGCGTATTGTGACAAGCTCATGGTGTGGCAGTAGACTTCATAAGAGTCATAAATACAACAATGCAATGAATATCAGATCATACGTGAGCTATTATTCTAAATGTTGCATTAATAAATGTCGATCAAATGGAAGACTATATCTTGTGAACATATGGCCATGTTGATACAAGCAATGATACAAGCTCAATGAAATTATAGTGTCTTTGGAGATGACACAAGAATGATCATAAAGGCAGCATGAGTATTTAAGGATTTCAAAAAACAAGTGTGGGTGCAGCTATGAAGTAAAGCAGTGGTGTTAGTAAATCACAACTGGTATATTGAGGAGGTTACAATTGATTAATAAATGAGTACTGAGTTCACCTAAGCACCATGTAGGGTCTTGATTCAGAAAACAATCATAAAAGGGCAGTTTTAGGAAGCAAAAAAGGATTACCACAATTAGATAACAATAAAGAACAACATATATTGGGACAAAAATGTGGAGAGCTACTTTGCACGAGATGTAATGTCATAAAATCAAACGACAACATGGAGATCTAGAGTTGGACTGGTGAAGGGCAATCACAAATTTTAAATCAATGAATACAATACTTCTCCTAAAATATAAAATGCAAGGGAAAGGTAGTAAACTAGAAGTAAAGTAAAACATAGCTCATTTTTATTCATTTTCAGAAAATGAAGGAGATAACCAGAATACAGAAGGCCATACTTACTCAGTTTTTTTATCATTTTCCATGGCACCCACATTGGGTTTATGTCAAAATACAGAAGTGTGAAGATTCTTTCAAGAAATTTTAAAATACCAGATACGAATCTTTGTATAGATGCCTATTTGCTATGGCTTTCTAAATACCCATATGGGTTTTTGATTAATGCAGTTTTCTTCCATTTTTCGGTTTACCCACTTTGGGGGTTTACAAGCAAGAAGGAAAAAAAAATGCCTACGACTCATCAATGGCAGCCAACATAGAGTTTTTGTTCCATTTTCAGAAGAATAATGAAAGAAAGCATTATCAGAACAATGAATGGCGCGACATAGAGATCTGGAAAAGCAATGGATAGTCACTTTTCTAAGTGAAATGCATCAATAATATACAAATATGGCACATCCGACACCTGGGTCTGCATTTTTCTAAGAGAATAGCAGCCATTTTTCAGTAAAGATAAGCTTCTAAAGCTTCTGTTCAGAACAAGGAAGCAAACAATGGAAAATCCTTACCTTTCCCTGTCGAAGAAGAGTACAGAGGCTGCGCCCATCTCATATGGAAACAATACAGGAGACTCCCAAATGGCACGACCAACAAGGAAGAACAAAAAACAAAGGCACAAATTCTATCTCAATGAATACAAAGATCTCCAATGGCACGGCTAGAGTTCCCAAGTGGTGATGAGTCAACAGAGAAAAGCATAGGAATCAACTTTAGTGTAGAGGAATCAACGGAGAATGTGTGGAAATGCTTTTGTTTCTACCACAAAACTGCCAGGAGATCTTTGATAGAGTCCCATGAAACCCCATGGTGGCGGACTTAGCTTCAGCTAATGTTAAGTAAAATGCCTTTGCTTGTTTTCACATTTTGCCTTTTGGGGTTTTACCCTAATAAAAAAGTGTGTTTCAATGCCTCTTTGCATTTTTCTTTTCTTTTATTTTAAAAGAATGGTTAATGTACCTCAAGTCTTATGATTTATTTTCCATTTTAATCTTGTAAAATAATAATGTATTATGCCCTTTTATTCTTGCATTAGAATATGAATGTAAAGCTCATGATTTTAATGATGGCTTTATAAATCATTTAAATCATGTGTCTTCTTTTATGCAGGTATAAGATGTGTATCCCTCTTGCTTTGATGAGAGTTGTTAAGGTTAATGCCTTTTGAAAGGATATAGGGAAGTTATACTTGAAAGTCAGAACATGAGGAGAGTATATAGGCATGTTGACTCAGTTTTGAAACATTGGGAGGGTATCTAGGGGTTGTTAGAGAGGATTCAAGGTTCGGATTTGTCTTCTCTCAAGCAGTTTGGATGCTTCTTTTTTCAGTTGGAGTGCTTTTTGAGGTTATTTGACTGAGTTATGGGGTGGTTAATAACTTGGGAAGACTTTTTCCAGTTTTTGGCTTCTTTTGGTGAGTGGAGTGTGCTATTCTGTAGGGTATTTTTCTAGATCCGACCCATGGAGGTTGAGAGTTGTACTTATGAGTTTTGAAACTCATTTTCAGTTAGTTTTGCTGCATGATATGAATTTTTTTTTTTGGAGTTCCAGTACCAGTTTTTTGCTCTTTTTGCAGTTGTAACTCATGATATTTTGAGGAGATCCTTGCAGTCATTCTGATAATACAAGAGCTTTTGGGACCTACTTTGGAGTTCATTTTCGTATGCTTCTACTTTCAATTCGATGTTTCATGCTGAGATTTCTGTTAATCCTACATGTTATGTCTTGGAACTGTGTCTTGAATGAATATTTAGCAGTTGAATAGGTTATAGATTGTGAAAATTCATCTAGTTCATGCTTGGTTGTAGATTGTGAAAACTCTCTCTTTTCCTGCTAATTCGAAGCTCTGAACTAGTTTATTACCTATCTATGAAACATTTTTATGCAGTTGCTTACTTGCCAAAGTTGAGTTTTAGTGTGCTTAGTTTTATTAGCTTCACTGTTATGTGTTTTCAAATCAAGATATCCTTATAATTTCGGTGTATGACCTTAGAAATTTTGAATACACAGTTATTTTATTGTTCAAGTTTCTTTCCTATCCTTTTACCTTTCAAAAATTTCAAGTTTTAAGTACTTTCAGGTGATTATCCAAATAGGAGCCGGCCTAGAACCCGGAGGTTTCACTTCATTCTAAATGTCCCACGTAGAAGTGAATCCCATGTTTTACCAGAATTGCTGAAGCTTGTTGAAATTCAGTATCGGGTGCAAAATTTGGTAACCAACAGTGTGAATGTGTAATTTCTCTTATTTACCTGATCCATTTCGGTTTCGATATTATCTTTAATTATAAAATATTTTAGTTTATATTTCATGAAATATGAATTACTCTTCTTGCTATATGCTTTCATTATTATGATTTTTTCATTAAGTTTGGTTTTCTAAAGATATAAGTAGTGGAATTTGATTTCTTGCCTTTATGCTTTCTAGTTAAAAGCATACCCCATTTTAAAGTTTTAATTTTCAAAAAATATTATTTATCAAAAGAGGGAGTTGCAACTCATAAAATTTAGAGAGAAATTGTTTCCCATAGAAATATTTTACTCAATTTTTGGTCATTGTTGTGTATTCAAATTGGGAAATAGAGTAAACAATTTAAATTTTAAAGAACTGCATAATTTGTTAACCAACAAAGTGCCAACATCTAGGAGAGTATAGGATATTTGCAAATAAGGAGCTCAATATCATCCCATTAAATCAATCAATTTTCCTTAGGCCCTTGCTTGCAATGGACTAAATTATTCAATGTAACTTGAGGTCCAATTTTTGCTTGAAAGTGTTGAAGGAACTCATTAATAAGTTGCATAAAGGAAGTAATTGAGTAATTTGGAAAAAAATAAAACCATTCCAAATCAATTCCTTTTAATTATCTAGGAAAAAGTTTAGCTATGAGAGCATCTTCAAAAATGAAATCACTACAAGAGGCAGTAAAGGATGACACATGGTTGTTGGGATCTCCTTTTGTAGTATACTTCTCAAAGCTAGGTATCTCAATGTTTTGTGGCATGGGTGTCTTTAGGATAGAAAATGATAATGGACCACATGTGAGATATGTGGGTGGGTTAGATTTGGTTTGATTTTGGTTCATGTTTGGAATTTTCTATTGTAAGGCTGACATGTTTTGTAAAAGTTGGTTTATTACAGGATCATTTTGTGACCTGTTTTGGGAAAGTGTGGAATCCATAGGGCTATTCTTAATGGTTGGAGGGTTATTGTTTTCAAGGTTAATGAGTGGTCAAGTGAATGGAGATATGGAAGATGAAGGGACAAAGGTATAAGGATTCCCACAAGAAAAACCTAAACTAGAGCTAGGACCATTGCTATATTGCATAATGGATGCCACGATTGGAGGGGTGAAAGTAAGAATAAAAGGTATGGTTTTTGGAGAAGATACTTGTCTTCCCATTTGATTTCGAGCATTAGTGAGCTTGCTTGGGAACAACTACCTATAGTAAGAATGTTTGCATCTAATATATGAGCTATGATACATAATACTTCTATCCCTTGTGAATCGTCAATTAAATTCCTAAGGCTATCCACTAATGTAATTTTTCTCCAACCAAATATTTGGTGGTTAAGTATATTTCAAGGCTTTCTAAGCCTTTGTCCAATTGTTTAAGTTTATCCTCAAGGACATAGGAAATGACAACCTCCAAGCCCACATGAATGTTAGGTGACTAAGACATAGGAAATGTAGGAGTAGGAAGAGGATCAAATATAGATTGCATGGACTTAACTCCTTGAGTGAAAGAGTAATGAGACTTAGGCTCAACATCGGATGTGATTACAACATGAGAAGTCATATGTATGTAACTACGTCTCACAAGGGCATTAGATATGGGACACCAAGTCATGAAGCTCAACAATTTATTATAATATTCAGGAAGCTTGAATTCTTATATAATGAAGAGAAAAATAGATAAAGGTGATAAAAACTTAAAAAAAATCAAAAATAGAAAATAGGTTTGCACAAAGGTCATAGAGACAAAATTGTGACAAAATTGGACAAAAATGAGCTAAAAAGGGTGGTGGCACCCTACACTAGAGGTGTAAGATTTTAATAGTTTAAAAATATGGAAACCAACTATAGTGTATGAGGATCTAATGTTGCACAAGTTCAAGTATGAAAGGAAACATATTTCTAGAAATGCACAAAAATATAATTTGTCTATGTGAAGAACACACATGCATAAAATTTTATGTTGTTAAAGCAATGAAATATGTTCAAAAGATAATTTCTAGAATTTAAAATATTGTGACTAACTAAATTCATCTTGCAAATATTGAAAGATAACACTTTTTGAGTTTTTGAAATGAAAAAAAATATGCAAATCTATACTTTTTAAATGTTTTTCACTAAGACGTGCATGCACTTTGACAAATGAAAAAACCCAAGATTGCACTTAGATTTCAAAATGAAATATTTCTTATTTTAGAAGATTTTGCAAATATAATAAGTGTTGGATTCACCAAAATATGATGTGGGAAAAGGGATCTAGGGTCTAAATCACACCTTCCCAAAAATTGCATTAAAGAGGAACCAAAATTGATCACATAAGACCACTTGACTACTATCCTCAATGGAAGAGTCAGAATGGTTGATCACGATTTTGGTCACTATTTTTGTGGGGGTTGATTGATTTGATATTGGATGTGATGTGTGTGATGTGAAAGTGAACTAGGTTAACTATGAATACACAACAAATTGATATAACTTTAGAAAGGTGCAAAATTGATACAAAAAAAATGATGACATAAAGAAGAATGCAAAGACACAGGAACTTGACATGCAAATTAGGGTTGAAACTACCTAGTCAAGGGTGGTGGTGCCCTTAAATAGATGCTAATTTCTAGAATCTTTGAATAGGTACAAGTAGGTCAAAATTTGTAGCTTCTTTCATGATCGACTCAGATTTTGAACTTTGTTTGTTGATGAATAATCCTTCTTGCCCTAATTTGTTGAAATAGGAGACTTGAATGTTTGATATTGCTATTAGGTCTTCAATATTCTCCCAAATCCACTTCAGATCTACCACCTAAAAACAAGAAAGGAGAGAAAGGGTTGTGTCATATAGGGGATTGCATAAATCAAACCCCATTTTAGTGTTCCCACATCCACAATGACTATGATGATGTAAAGAGTGCTTACCCTAGGTCGGGTAGAGGCAAATGGATAAAAACAAGTGATAAATGATAAGTGCTACAACTTACCACTGAGATTTGATCTCCTTGAAGTCATGATGCAAATCTCATACAAGGAATATTTTCTTGATAATGGATAAACCGACAAGTGTTAGTACTCACAAAATGAATGAACACAAAACATGAACAATCTTACTTATGAACTTGATGCATTGCTACCATGTAACTTGAATGATGATTTTTTTTTGTAATAATGTTGCTTATTCTGCTCTTGATTTATTTTTAGGATGCACAATTAAAATTGAAATTTCCTTCTAGTTTTAAATGGTGGAAAAGATATATTTATATGCATTTCTTAATTTCTTGCAACATTAATTGTGAAAAGATGACAAATGAATTTGAATCTACAAACATAAAATTTTGACAATAAATATAAAAAAATGGGCTAAAATAGGCTCGTCAAGGGAGGTGGTGCCCTAGATAAGACCTATTTTAAAATTTTAATTGTCATTAATTAAATAATTAATTTTAATTCCCAATTTTATTTTGAATTTTTTAAAACTAATAAAACATGTAAATTATAAGCATAATTAGGTCCAAGCACATTAGGGGGAGCTAAACATAATGTGAAATTATCAAGTTCAACAATTTACAACACTACAAAAATCTTATTAGAAAAGAAATATTTTGATATGATGGAGGTATAGTTCTATTGTTAGTTAAAATATTTATTTGTAATGATTTTATTTAGATATGTTAGGTTAAAATCAAGATAATAATTCTAGTAGAAATGACTTTTAGGGAGGATGGAAAAAGGGGTCAAGTTATAGAAAAAACTTTTCTAGAGGTAACCATGTAGTTTGAAAAGGAATTGACATGCTTTGGCTTGAAAATTGCTTTCATGGTTTAGTTAATAAAGGTCATGGAAGGAATACAAAATATCCATTTGTATGGATGTTCATAACCATCAAATATGAAATATTCTTGAGTTTACTATGCATGGGAATGCAACTGGCCCATTGTTTGACAATAAAACCCCCATTTCACTCCTAACTTCAATCATAATCCTCATGACCCTAAGTGGTTTGGAAATAATGTTATTAATATTGTTGTAAATTAACTTGCTTAATTAGCCTCAAATTCACAATATTCAATTCATGTTCCCATCCTTGTGATTTACTCTTTTCCCAAGATGTTGCTTGTGGTCCTCTAAAGTTTGATAAGCCTTTCAATATACCTCTAGTCATTAAAAATATTAGTCACCCTATCCCTCCTCTTGGCCATTCTTCATCCCATCCCACCACCTTTTTACAAGTTTATCTATCCACATATAAGTGTGTCAGATACTCTTCTACCAGGTAGCTAAATGGTGATACAAGTAATTTAGAAAGTCAAACTAGAAGTGGAGGATGAAGTTGGAATTTTGACTTATATGAAATTACCTCTAACTCCAAATGAATATATAAAATGTGTCATGAACACCAATAGTCCATTACTATATTTGTTCCATGAGGATTGGTAGGCAACTTTGTTTTCAACAATAGTTGTTTTCTTTTATATTTTTACTATGAGTTATGTATTTGATACTATTGATGGTTTAGATTTTTTAAATATATAGTAAACTCATTTTGGATAATATTTTGGTTAGTCATAAATTCTTGTGATATTTCAATTCTTATGTGGATTTTACTTTGATTAAAATGATATGATAATGTTGAAGTGATTTGGGACATACATGTATGAGTGGTAGTTTCTAAATGCTCTATTAATTATATTATTATACTTTTCAAAAATTAAATAATAGTATTTTTTAGTTAAGTAAAGTTGTTGGCCCCACACAAACCACATATTTAATTAAGAATTTCTAAAAATGTCATTTATTTATAAATTTTTACATTTTAAATGATTAAAATAAAGTAGAAAATAAATATTATAAAGTCTATCACTTGCTATTTTTAGTTGTGATTGGTTATGTTGGCGTTTCAAATTGCACCTCTGGAATGCGTTCTGGAAATGGACAGCTATGTGCAATAAACTGCTCTTCGAATTAGGAGGGGAAGCTCCCTCTTTTGCTGAGTTGCATAAAGAAAAGTAATCTAAACTTAATTACGCCTATCTTTTTGGTTCAGCTGTGAGAACACAAGGTTATAGAACACTAGATGTTGCGGCTGAGGTTTTCCCTTTAATGAAACTAGACAACTACAACTTAACCTACACTTAAAATGTTTCCACCCTCTCAAGTAAACACAGAGCAAGAGAGTTTGGAAATGGACGAGTTTGATTTCTGACAAATATACTTAAATAAACTATTCTTCAACACACGTTTTATGGCAAGCTGAAAAAGAGATCATAAAAGTATTACGAAAATACGAGACTTTTATTTCAAGGCAGACAACGCACACTCAAGATTTTATTTACTCATACTTCTAGCACAAAACAAATAGACGGAAACTTGAGATATTTATATCAAGGTAGAAAAAGCACGCTCAAGATTTTATTTACTCAAGTTTTTGGAACAAGGATTACAACTTCGGGACAGCAAGTTGTAGCAACATGCGATCAACCTAATTATAATCAACACAACACATGCACTAAACAAGTATTTGCAGCTAAAGAGGCATGCAAACTTGCTCTTTACACAAAGTGAACAACACTAAACAATAACAAAGAGAAGGTACTATGACACTTATGTCTTGTTATCACAAGCACGGTTAAACTAAAATGAGCAAACACTACTCTTATTTATAACTAAGCATAACTACTACTTGCCAACATGCAAGCTTCATTTCTAAATCTAGAACAAGATTAAAACATCTAAACCCTAGAAAACATCTAAAACGGAAAGTGCCAACTCGTGACATTTTTTTTCCTTCTACTTCAAAGAATGGATAAGAATAGAAAGAAAGCGTGAAATAAGAATGGAAAGAAAGCTTGAAAAAGCTTCTAGAAGATTGCCACTTTAAATCTCTCACATTCGCCAAAAAGCGGGAAACTGCCTCTTTATTAGGAGTGTTGATACTATCTTTAGCTGTATTCCACTTTTCTAAGATCTTCTCCTTTTTTGCAATCAAACTTAGTGAATTTTTGACCTCTTCAGCTTCTTTCTGAGTTATGTTCTTGAAAAACATCGCTGCCTCAAAAAATGACTTGGCGGCTCTGCAACTTTATGCATTCTGACACTTCACTTGATTTTCCTATGGAAGAGTTTTGCACAAATTTTTGTGATACTTGTCCCTTCGCTCATACCACTCCCTCTGCACGTTCTTCAACTGAGATGATGATATTTTATGTCGACGATGATACTGAAAAGCACTTCCCAACATCATCCGTTCAGATAATCATGATACAACACTTGTTTGGCTTTGAATTCAATGGGAGAGTACTTTATGCTGAAAAACATGAAAATTGACTATAAACTTGACTAGGTTCTGACAAGCCCAGCACAAACCCTAAAAAAATACCTTGCTGATTTTCTTCGTCAAATGGATGAATTTTTGGAATTTTTTCTGAGATATGGGTTCTGTTTAGAATCTCGTTACAAGCAAACCTAGATCGTCCATTTTTGAAAATCTTGAATGAAGACTAAAAAAGCAGCAAACCCTATTTTTTCTCCGAAAAAGCGAAAAAAAGCTGGCATCTGGGTATTGTTCTTGAGCATATTCTGGATGAACCCATTTGATTAGATTTTGAAAACCTCAAATTTTTACTGAAAAAGAAGCCACTTGAAGTTTCACTGAAAAAGATGTGATGTGGGTTTTGTCCAGAAGAATATTTGAGATAGACCCAAAAGATTGGAAGTTGTAAAATTTGAAGTTTTCTCTGACATGCAAGATAAAAAGCAGTTGCTGCAACCTTGAGAAAATTCCTCAAAAATTATCCAGAAGATAGAACTAGTATAAATTAGCTCGCTAAAAATTGAAAACAATGGCCTCCTTCTTCAAAGATTTGGTGTTCTAGATGAAAAAAGTGTGAAAAAGCAAGCCTTCTTGAGTGCTGATATGAAAATATTATGAAAAACCAGCAAGTTAAACTCTTAAATCTTGAAAATAAGGGTTTGAAGTTGCTGCTCTATTTCTCCTTGAAGGCCACCTGCAAGAAAATAATGAATATTAAAACACACAGAGGTGCCTTAAATAACCTTTTGCTTTGCGAAACAACTTCTCAAACCCTAATTCTTCAAAACCCTAATTCAAGATTGTGTAATGAACTTAGACTTTTGTCTTCAACTTCAATTTTTGAAATGTCCAAAAATTTGACTAAGGCATGAGAAGTTGGGCGCCTTTTTTGAGGTATGCCATCTTTTTTTCTAGACGTAGCCAATTTTTCTCCATTTTCAACTTCTGTTCAATTTTCAACCCTACTTTGACTCTGATTTCTGGCTACCAGATTGATCCGGCGAACGAGCTAAACATTCCATTACAGAGCCTGATCAAATCTGATAATATGGTTATGGAGACATCATCTGGTAAAAACTTCATTTGATCCTTTGAATTGTCGGGTGCCTATCCTTGAAAAGGGCACCCATTTTCTCCAGAGTTAGTCAATTTCATGATCTTCAAACTTTGCTTGTCTTTTGATCTTCAGATGAATCCATGATTCTGGGCGTTGTACTGATCAAAATGATTGGCTGGCGGATTCACTGGATAACTGAGATGATTCTGGGTCCTCTGGATACCTCGTCTTTGAAAACTGACATTTGATGGCTCAAAACCCTAGGCGCCCTTCTCCTTCAGGGGCGCCCATAGCTTCCAGTGTTAGTTTTTATTCTGAGTTTTTCACTGTTGCTTTCAACTTTTTCTTTTCTCTCACTTTTCCTCCTTTATTCGCGTTGCGACATCTGATGACTGCTGACTCTAACAGACAAGCTGATGGATTCGTTGGAGAGCTGGATCCAGTCTGACGAAGTCATGTTAGAGGTGCCTTCTACAAATTCTATCATTAAACCTCTTAAAATCTTGGGTGCCCTTCTTCTCCAGGGGCGCCCATGTCTACCAGTGCTAGAATATTCTCATCCTTTTTCACTTCAGAGTTCTAAACACCTCTCATCATGGCCCCTGTTTGATCCGACTTTGTCAAAAACTGAGTGATTTGATGAGTTGACGAAGACATCTGCTGTGAAGCTGATGAGAACCTGAACAATGTTACCTAGGAGAGCCAATCCTAACTTCATCATCTGACCTTCCAAAAAGACGGGCGCCCTTCTTGTCCAGGGGCGCCCATGTTGAGCAGACTTAGAAATTTTTATGCAATTTTCAACTTTCAACCTCGTTTGATGTGCTTTCCTTGTCTCAGCTGCCGAAAATAAAAAATATTCTAAGGCATGAAGGTTTGGGCGTCCAAACTGAGCAGGGGCGCCTGGTGTCTCTAGTGTTAGCCAAAATTTATCACTTTTCAACTTTTCCAGCTTTTCCTCGCCGTTCTCCGTTTCTCCTGCACTTTCATTTTTGATAGCTTCTGCTTGATGCTTGAACATCTGACTATGATACTTGGCAACCGAGTGACCTCCATTGATGACCTTAGATCCCTGAAACAACTTCTGAAAAAGCAGAATAGACCCAGTAGGGTAAAACTGATCTTTTTGTGATTCTGACTACACTAGCCTGATGAGGAAGTATTTTAAGCCAATCAAAAACATTCTTAACCCTAATGGCCAAAATTTCTATTTTTAGAAAATTTTACAAGTATCCATTTCGTAAGAAACCCAAAAAAAACCAGAAAAACTTTCTATTTTTAGAAAACTGCTAAAAATAGAAATTTTCCTAAAATTTAGGGATGAAAAACTAAAATCTGGGTATTGTTGATTTGGTCGCTTTGAACCGACCTAGATTGTCAGATTTTGAAAATTTCAAGTTTTTGACCCTCATGCAAGACATGAAAACCCCAATTTTGACCTTTTTGACATATTTGAGAGTATCTTGACTCATTTTTTTCAAAATTCCTAAGTGTAGTGAAAATTTTAATTTTGGGGTACAACAGGTTACAACTAATTTCTATATGAAGGGAATGCTATTTAAAAGACTTTATGCTATGGAAATAAAGGAAGAAAATATATAGGATCTTGTGAGATGTTTCTTAATGATTGAGTATTGTTTTAGAATATTAAAAAATATTTGATAATTTGTAGAGGATTGTAATATTATTAAAATAAAAATAAATGAATTAGATTTTAGATATTTTTTTGTATTGTAAACTTTTTCTTTGATGAAATGCATTACATTTTTAATTTATTTTTCAAAATTAATACAAATAAATTATTGGTCTCTAAGAGTTGTGCAATATGTGTAATATGCATAATTATTTAATTTAGAATATTCTTTGCCTATATATGCATATATTGATTTTTTAATCTTGATGGTTTAGTCTTACTTGGCTTGAAGAGTATTTAGACAATAAATATTTATTTATTGAAGTGGGATCTTAAATAATAGATTGCTAGATAATTGAGATTCTTTTGATTCATTACAATCAATTTGAAATTTTCTTAATCTATTTTCAATGAATTATGGTGATCATATTGTAGATTTTTAGTGGTTTTTGTCTTGAAGAAAGATTATTTCTTTATGATTTGATCACATTATATTTTTATTCTTCTTGTATTTTATTTTATTTTTTGTTATTTTCACTCATTTCTATTTTATTATCGATGATATGCCATTTTCTTAGACTCTATTAGGTTTTCTTTATTTAATTGCATGTTATTATTATAGTTTGTAGTGTTTGGTTTTGACTGTGTGATTTTTTTTCCTCAATGTTTTGCATCAAAATCCATGATCCATCATTAGAAAGAGAACAAGATAAGAGATTAGAAATGTTATTAGTTATCCTAACTATAAATTACCCTTTTATGCTTAAGTATGATCTTAAGTATTTAAGATTAATTTTTTCTAGATTTCACTTTTACCTTTTTAATAGACAAAAGAGTTGATTGGTCATTAAATTTTTGTTTAACAACAATAAAAACCCCTAAAAATTGACCAAATGATCAAAGACATTAGGAAATGACTATATATTGATGTGTGTAGATTTGTTTCTCCTTTTGGTGCACCAAATAAAATTATTTTTCTATTTCTTGATTCTTTAATGCTATAGGACGAGAGATGACTAGAGAATAATTGATGTGTAAATGAATTTTAATGAATTTCTTTAAATATTAGCACATGATATTAAATTTTACAAAATTCATATTTGGTTGGCTCCAAGTGAGGAAAAAAGGAGTTTAGTCAACTAATTTAAAGAGAGAGAGAGAGAGCTAATCTCAATAATAGGATAGGGTGATAGTGGGTAGGACAATTTGCATGTGATTGATATGTGTAGAGTAATTAGTTAGAGTTATGTTGTTCCCTCCCATTGTAAATATTGATTGCAATGATTGCGATCTCATTCTTTTTAATTGTATTTGAGTTTTTGTGGGTGGTGTCTATTCATGGATTATGTTGTTGGTGTTTTTCATCAGAGAGGTAAAATGGTTAATAGTGAGAGAAAAATGGAAGAAGGCAAGGATTCCTTTGGTGAAAAGGAAGAGCTGGTTTTCTAGTGAGGAGGAGATGGTAGATTTTATAGGGTTTGTGGATCAAGAAATTAGTGATCTAACACTCAGACAATGGATAGTATGTATTTGGGAATTGACCAAATACTTGGATGGGTCACTTGGCATGATTATTCATGTAGCTTTGGGTAAATTATAATTAGACTTGGGTTATTCTAGGGGAACTAGAATACATTTGGTACATTGCATAGTCCTTAAATCTTGTGTGACCATGCTTTCTATCACTACTAGTTCTTATCTCCTGCATGACGATACTGGTGATGTTTTTCACCAAGCTAAGGTACAATTTGACCATGTCTTGGAGAATCTTCCACAATCAAGAAGAGATAATTTTTTTTGCAAGTTGTGTTTGAAGTTATTGCTACACAGTTGAAGGTTTTTCTTCTTATGGAAATCGTCTCATAATTCTATGATTACTATGACTTGAAGGAGGTTGAAGTCCTTGGAGATGGAAATCAAGCCTTGGGAAAAAAGTGGTAAGTGGAATTTTTTACTATGTTTCTATAGTTGGGGTTAGGCTTATATAATTTTCTAGTGCCTCAGTTGAGTTCTTACACTTATTATAATATTTTAATAGTCAATGATAGGGATAATTATGGTGGTGGTTTTGGGAGCTTTGTTTACATGAGAGTTTCGGTTTTGTGTTTTTTTATATGTTTGATACTTCATCAACTAGTTTGATTTCATGCAACTTCAGCCTAGACACAAACGTATGCCCCAATTTTTTTGGTTCCTAAATTTAAATTGAGTTTTATTATAAAAAAAAGGGCAAAAACTAAGTCCACAATTATGAAAGTAACCTAGAGTAACCAAATAGTCAAATTGAAATGAAAAATGATTATATAAAAAATATAGATAAATACAAAATTTAAATAAATATACCAAAATATAAAAATAATATATATTATAAAAGTCCTTTAATAAAATTAGTAATAAGTAATATATACATGCTCTCTTTCATATATTGGTCCATGCTTAATTGGAATTTATATGTAATTTCTAACATGTAATAAGATAAGAATCATCAAGAAACTATTGTAATAAACATTACAATAAGCCAAGCTTAGCTTAATTTAATCTATAGTTAATTTTTTTGTGACCAAGATAAAAGAAGAACAAATAAACTATTGTTGACCATATATTAACATAAATACTTAAAAAATGATGCAACATTTATTTATCAATTTGAATAGTTTCATGAAAGTCAAATATTTTAAAATCATAGATTTTGATGCTAGTTTGGGTTTGTTTGTGGGTAGTGTTGAGGGTGAGTTTAGTCATGCACAATGTGCTAGACAATAAGTGTTTATTGCCTCTTAAAAAGTAGTGAGAACTACTCCAATGTTCCTTTCTGCTAGGTCTTGACTATGTGGATAGAACAGTTGTAAGATCGATGTAGTTTCACGAGGGGACCTAGAATTTAGATAACTGAAAAATTATATGCAATTGTAAAAGAATTTTAATAACTCAAAATAGCAGATTGCATTTCAGAAAATAGCAGATTTGAGAATTTAGTTTATTTCTCTTTCAACATAATGTATGAATCATTTATAAAATAAAGTGCAAACTAACTAGGGCAACGAGGAATAATACAAATCTATCTTAATCAGACAACAAAATCAAGTATTTAATCAATCATGTTTGCATGTTTGAACAAGATCTTTTATAACAACCATTAATGGAAAAAAAATCATAAATTCATGATTAATGGATTGCAATCTTCAAAGGAAACACAAGCTCATAATATTTTTGAATTTCATTCAACCAGAACATTGTTAATCATGTGTGCAAATCTAGGACAAAATCCTACTTAATTCCACATATTAAATTCATATCTCATCAATTTAGCAACTATAATTTAAATAGAATGATCATACCATCACCATGGTGTTGAATCCTAATGCATGCAACACATGCATAATCCTTAGATTAATGAATCAACACTTTGGAACAAAGTCAGCAGGAAAAGCTCCACATCGCTCAATTGTATTTGTAAAAATTACATAAGAATCACTTTTGAGTGATCTAGAATTAAACATTTATAGAAAAACAAGCTCCATAATTGTGGATCTAAAATAAAATAAAACTAGAACTCACTCTAGTGCCCAAGTCTTAACTTGAAATATAACTTGAAATTAAAACATTAAAATAAAATCAAACTGAATTGGGCGCCCTAATTACAGTTAAGTCTTTTTTCTAAATTCAAGGAGAGCATAAAATAACTAAAAATTAACTGAAGTAAGCTAAAATCTATGAGAAACTCAATAATTCTACTTCCTTTCCCTTTAGTGCATGTTTTAACATTATTGTAAGTATCACACATGCTTTGATATCTTCACATCTGGTGTTTGAATTGGAAGAAAAGGATCTGTTCACTTTAGAAGTGGCAACAAAAAAGTTTCACACACCCATGACCGCCCAACAAAAATAGCAACCCTTGTTCTGTCTCTAGTTTACTTAGCAAAATTATTAGATCATGTTGGTACTATCTCGTTCATTTTCTCTATGGATGGTTCCTTATGAAACTAGATTTTGACCTTTTGGTCAAAAGTGACCCTTTCAATCTATTTTTGTATCTTTGTGAAAGATTCCAACTCCTCTTGAAGGGACTCGAGCTTCACTTTCTTGCCAACCATTTTATCTATACCTTCTTGGGTAACATTGTTGAATCCCTCTTATGCTATTTTGTCCTTGATGTCATCTTATGGTTATCTGGCATCTTGATGGCTTGATGGTTATCTTCTCAGTTGATTCATATTTTGGTTGGCACATTCACATCATTGGTTTTATTATTTATTATCTTGGTGGCACTGATTGTTTAACTTCATGTGCAGATTACAAATGCTTGTTGAGGCATTCTGGTTACATGTCATTTGTCTCCATCTGATCAGGTGATACATTTCTGGTTTAATCTTTTACTGGTTCGATGATGAATTTATACAGGTTGTTCTAGTGTGAATTTAACATGCAAAATTAGTCTTAATAAGTCACTGGGCACTATCTTGGCATTGACACATCTTATCACAATGGGCATTTTAAGAGTACAAGTTTGGCTTTAATGAATTCAACTACTTGGCATTTGGTATGGGAAAATGGCATCCAAAATCTTGCACATTAGCCTGTTTCTATTTCTTAGGCATTGGAAATTACTTACATTGGATTTCATCATGATGGCATTTGAAAGGGCATTCTATTCGATCCTCCATTTTTATGAGAGTGGGGTCGTTTGGTTAATATTTAATTCAGCCTTAAGGCCAACTGCAGCAAATGGAATTAGTTAATTTTTTATATCACATTAAATGTGACCTAAGATTTGATCATTAGGGAAATACCAAGTCTTTGATATTGACTTGTGTGAGTAATGTGGTCTTATCAAAACATTTTATTGCCATGATTATGTCGACAGTTGACTTGGCAAAATTGGTAAAGGTTTTTGTTTGAGTTTTTGGTCAGCATGATTACCTCTATTCTGCTCGCGGATTTCAAAGAGTATAATTCTTTTTGAGTTATCATTAGCTGTCCTTACAGACTCCAAATGCTATTCATTTCTCCAAAGGAACTCGTTTTTGTTTGCTGTGGCAAGTTAGGGCAAAAACATTTTTGTTGTTTTCATGTTTTTTTGTTGCCCACTTTCTGGCTGCCACCATGGAGATTTTGTCTTGGGTGTTTCTGGTTTCCTTTGACGTTTTTGCTGCTGGATAGCAGATCAGGAGTAGTCAAGAGCTCTCCATAGAAGTCACTCCATGTGTCTTCCTTCAGCCACAGGTTGCAAACTCATTTTTGGGAGGTTGTGTGGCCGTTTTTCCTCTCCATTGCAGATCTGGTTATCTATTCTTTGAACAACAATTTCGTTTTGCCAGGTATTTGTTCTTTGATTGGTTTGTAGATCCATTTCAGTTTAGCAAAGGTTATTTCATGCCATGTCTTCTCTCATTTGAAAACAGAAAAATGAAAAACTTTTTTGTTTTTCTTATGAAAATTTTGGCACATCATTCTATTTTGAGGGTTATCATGATAGTTATTTTTAGGATATGGGTTGTCTGGTTATGGGTAATGATAATATCATAGAATCTTTGCATATGCTCATTTGGGTACATGGATAACATTTCCTATGAAGGTATTTCAGTTACACTTCAAAATGCTTTCAGCTTATTAAGTTTATCTGTCATTGTATTGGACATAGATCTCATAATATTCTCTCAGCCTCACTGGAATGTGTGGGTAACTGTTAAAATGCCTGGTTATTAGTTTTTGGTTGCATGCTGGTTGGGGTTTCAGTTATCTCTCTTTCATTGCAGCTTATTTTGTCAGATCTCCTTGGGTATATGCATTCTTCATTACTACATGTGGGTAGAATCTGAAGGTGGTTTCTTTTTGCTAAAAATACTTATGATGCATTGCTGGTCCAGTCAAGAAAAGTGGTTATCATTTTATTTTTAAATTATGTGCTCTCATTGCATTTGTTTAAGCACTGCATGTGTAGGCTTCTAGTGAAGACAAGCTCTATCACTCTTTTATTCTTGGTCATTGTTGTTTTATCATAATCAGAAAGAAAGAATCTCTCTTTTGTGAACACTGCAACATCAGATCTGACTTGGCAGTCAATTATGTAACCTGAAAAACAACCTTGCATAAGCTTTTTTGAAAAGTGAAATTTGAGAGAAAGTTGTAATACTTCCAATTTGTAATGATGTTTTTTTGTAAAAGGCAAAACCAGTGAGTTTAGGGTTAAATCATGACAAAAAATAAAAAATGAAAAAAAGGGGTATTACTATTTAGAGTTCTGGAAGTCTATTCTGTTCTTTGATGCTGAAAATTGGAAAACACAGTGTGTATTCAGATTTGTAGTTTTCTGTATGGGAAAACATTGAAAATAAAACAGTGAGAAAAGAAAGAAAGTATGTATGATTGTAAAATATTTTGATGAGACTGTATTGTAACAGAGATAGGATTTTCCTCAAGATGCATCGAGATTTGATAATGCTTGGAATTCTGAAGAGTCAATTTTGACTCTTGAAAATTCTATGTTTTGTCTATCAAGAGGCACTTGACAGAAATCAAGTGAAACAGAGAGATCCTTTGTACTATTATTTGTTCTATTGAATATGTGGAAAGGGGTTGGTGCTCCTTGAGTTGGTGCTCAAAAATCAGCCATTGAGGCTCTGTCAAAATAAATTATTGAAATGAAAGCCTTAAAGAGGCAGCAGGTTTAGGAGTGGTTTTTCTACCCTAGGAGGGTTTTCCACTCGGCATATCTTGTGTCTATTGTGTCTCTATGACTCTTTTGCTTCAGTACTTTACTGCTTTAAAATGCAATGTTACATTACTCATTTCAGTTTATATGATTGCATTCGAATACATGAATGACACTATCATTGAAAAATGAGAATATATGTATGGCTCTCTTCAGTTTCAATTTAAAATATTTAAGAAGTTGTAAACACTGATTCACCCCCCCCCCCTCTCAGTGTATTTTCACTCCAACAATTGCTATCAGAGCCTAGGGTCCTC